>VXAL01014803.1:0-30170 GCA_013399475.1 Chauna torquata
CGGAGCGCGCGGCCCCGCGCTGCCCACGTCGCCCCTGCCCCGCGCTGCCCGCTCCTGCGAGAGGCGTGAGCCCCCCGCTGCTGCAGTGCCCTGCGAGGGTGCAGGCGGCCGGGCCGGAGGTGCACGGGCTCTGCCTTGTTCCTGCCGGAGGGAGAGGCGTGGGGCTGCGTGCCCCGAGCTGCTGTGGGAAGGGGGTCCGTGCGGGGCTGCCCCACTGCACCGAGCTGCGTGGGAGCTGGCCCGTTGCGTTAGCCCTGCCGAGCAGGAGCACCAAGTGTTTCCTCCAGGATGTGGTGGTGTGCTGGGCATGGTTTTGGGGGTTGTGCTGCTTTGCGGCAGGGGATTTGCAACCAGAAGCAAGCCAAACCCAAAACAGTAATTTTATTCCAGAGATTATGTTTGCCTGGTAGCTGTGGGCGTAGAGCAACCTGGGGCGATTCATGCATATCAGCGATGTCCCTCCCATCTGCTGTCACTGGATAGCCGTGTGGCATTCCCAGCCCCAGTAAAGATGCTCAGTGCTCGTCTTGTTTTAGGGTGCTCTCAGATGTGTCTTCCCTGCGAAAATGGGTTTCCTTTTCCAGCTAGCAATCCAACACAGGCAAAGCCTGGCTTAGCTTCCCCTCTGGCTTAGCTAAGCAAAGCCAAACCCAGTGGGAGCACGTGCTGCTGGTGGGGTATCACCCTGGCGGGGAAGCGCGTCAGTGCCCGGTGCTGCTGGGGCTTGGCGGGAGGTGCCCATCCCGTGGGAACGTGCTCCCGGCAGCACGGATACAGCCTGGCTGCAGGGACCCACTCGGGGCGCCTTGGGATTGGCGTGGGCTTGCCTGTGCTGGGGCCACCGAGCCCCTTCCCCAGCCAGCCTTCCTCCCTGCTGGGTTTGCACTGCTCTTGAGCCTCCCTTCACCGCCAGCCGTCTTCCTCGCTGCTGCCTTGCACGATGGCTTTGGGTTGCCAGCTGTGTGCGTCACGCAAGGGTGCTGGTGCCTTGCACGAGGCTTGTGCTAACGGCAGGGCAGCAGCCTGGATCAAGGAGCGGCTGCGCCGTTACCAAGCCCTGTGAAGATGCTCCCTGTCATCCTCAAATCCAACCAAGCCCTCCCCGGGAGGAAAGCGCTCCTTAAAGGAAGGCTTGAGGATGAGCAATGGAGAAACATCTGAAAGGGGAGCCCTCGAGGCTCTTTTGTTCCAGCGAGTGGGAGTGCTAGATCCGCTTAGACATGAAAGGCACAGCTCCATCCCCTAAGTCACCGGCGAGACTGTGGCGAGGAGGAGGACGGGGGTGTGTGTGGCTGCAGAGGGAGGTCATCCTGGGAGCGCCTGTCACCGGGACTCCCCTCTCCCTCCTCCCCTCCAAGCAAGGAAATTAGGTCACACTTGGAAGTCAGTTTCTTGGCTGTGGATTTAATTTGGCTTTTCCAGGCTAGTTATCATATAATAAATTCCAGGAGATTTATAGAAAACATGCCCAGGGAGGCTTAGCCAGTGTGTAACAAGATTTGTGCTATTTCCCGCTGTAGAGCAGCTCCAGCGAGCGCCGTGCGCACCCGGGGCCACAGGCAAGGCTGGCAGCCCCAGCAGCCCAGGGCAGGGCAGGTGCTGTGGGGCTGTCACCCGTGGCTCTGCTGGGCTCAGGGGATCCCAGCGCTCGGGCGAGAGCCTCCGGGGCTGGGCTGGGTCGGGTCGGGCAGCGCTGGCGCAGCAGCCGGCATCCCCAGGGCCCGGCCTCTTTCGGCTCCTCACATCGGGGCTTGCGCAGGCTCCCGCGTCTGCAGCCTCTGCCAGCCTTGCGACCCTGCAACGAACGCCTCCCCGCCCCGAGGTACTGTACGGCAACAAATTGCCTCGCCCCCAGCTCCCCAGCAGCAACAAGCTGCTGCCCATAAATCATCCAGGAGCGGCTGCGTTCCCGTGACCGTTCATCACTTGTCTTCTCGTGTCTGCCTGATGTGAGCAGTGGTGGCGGGGCATGCTGCACGCGATGCCGGTGGCTGCGGTGGTCGAGGCCTCTGGCAGCTCTGGGCTCGGTGCCGCAGGAGGAGGGGAGTGATGGGGAGAGGGCTGCGGGGACAAGGAGTGCCTTGGGGGACGTCCCCTCCAGGGGTATGGCCTTGCACCCTCTCTTCCCTTGCTTGTGGGAGGCCATGGGATAGCGAGCTGATATCTGCAGATCTTCGCTCTCGGTGCCTGTGGGAGACAGGTTTGCCCACTGCTTTAGGAAAGGCCAAGAAGGAAAAAGGTACTTGGTTTTGCTGTGATATCTGATATTTGCAGCACAACGGCAGCTAAGTGGCTGGGAGACAACCAGCACCGCGCAGAGGGCACTGCCAGCCACGCTCCCCGCACCTTCTCTTGCTGCTAACGCTGCCCAATTAGTGTCTTATTAGTCACTCCGCGTGTTAAAGCATTAAGAACAATTAAGGGTGAGAAGAGTTTCCAGATGTAGCAGCAAGCGCTGGAGCCGGGAGCTGGCAGCTCCGCTGGCTGCTCCCATATGGAAACAATCTTGTGCACAGCAGGGCTTGCTGCGGGACGGCGGGCAGGTCCCCGGGGCTGGCGTGGGGTCCTGGGGCTGCCGAGGAGCGGGGAGCGATGCCCGCCCCTGCCACCAGCACCACAGCCGTGGCCAGGCTGCTCCCTGCCTCTGCGAGGTGGGAGCAGGACACGGGGGCTCAGGGCTGAGCGCCTGAGGTTGCTGCGGGCGTTACCGCTGGGTTGTTGTCACCTGAGGCCGCAGGGTGCGGCGGTGGCACGCTGGGAGAGCCGGCTGCGCGGCTCCTGAGCGTCGGGATGCGCCTCTGAGCACCCGCCGAGTGCGCTGGAAGTGCTCCCCGTTATTAAGTTTGCAGATGAACTCAAGTCAAATATTTATTTATTGGCTGGGCTCGGTGTGACTCAGAGTCCCTCTTCGTGGCGCCCAGCCGTCGCTGGCAGCCCCGTGCTGCGCGATGCCTTTGCTGGCGCAGAAAGCAGGGCTGGAAACGTGTGCGGCTGCGAGCAGCTACGAAAGTGCATCTGGGACACCGCGTGTGGGGGACAACTGTCTTGATAAAGATAGCTCTCTTGTTGTGACACTTCGAAGTACAGAAGAAGTAGCACAAGCAGAGACGAATGTGACTTCAGAGCCTGAGTGCAAGTGACTTCAGCTCCCCATAAATAGTCCTTGGCGCGGCGGTGGCGGGAGGGGGCCTGCAGCAGGCGCATCCCGGGGGCTGTTGTGCTCCTGTGCTTGGTCCCCGCTGTGCAAGGCAGGTCGCTCCCCACTAGAGCAGCGGAGGCCGGGACTGCTTGGAGCGGCCACCTGCACAGCCCGGCTGCTGCTGCGCGTGTGCCAGCGCAGGTGCTGGGGCAGGGTCCGTGCGGTGCTGGCGGCACCGGTCCCCGTGCCGCTTGTTGGGTGCACTCCCTCTTGCTTGCCTGCTGCCTGGCTGGTGATCCGCAGCCAGGTTGTTGGCTTGGGTGAATATATTTTATCTTGGCAACCTCGGCAGTGTTTGCCTGCCTGGAGCATTCATATTTATAGCAGTGGCCTCCCGCTGCTCCTCGGCACCAAACCCCTCGCCTTGCGGCCAGGCGCTTGGGGAGGTTTTCCCGTCTCTGCTCCTGCAGGCTCTGGGTGCCCCCATGCAGCGGGGGCTCTCTGCTTCCCTCCGTGCTGGTGGCTGCAAGCCCGGGGGAGGCTGCCCCCGCCAGGTGCTGCCTGCCCAGGGTCCTGGCCGCTGCCTCGTGGGTGCAGGGGGTCCCGGGCTGGGGGTGCAGGGGGTCCCGGGCTGGGGGTGCTGTGGCCCCCGCCCTTGCTGCAGCTGGGGGCCGAGTGAGCACGGTGAGATGTGGGCACGGAGCTGGCGCAGAGGAGGGGAAGGAGGTGCCCTTCGGCGTGTTGGAATAATTCTGCTCCTGCTCTCTCTGGGGTGAGGCAAGCGGTGCTTGGACAGATGGTGTTTTTGAGTGACCTTGTAGCTCTGAGTGATTCCCTCGGTTGCTGAGTAATGGTCGGAGCCACAGGAAGCGAGCAGCGGTGTTGCAACCTGCTCACGCCAGTGGGAACTTGTCAGGAAGCCAGTGCTGGGGAGGGATGTGGGGTGAACCAGCGATGGAGCCAAGGACCAGCACGACGTCATGGCTGTAAGGAAAGCTAACGTATCCAGCGATCCCCCGCTCCCTCGGCTGCGCGAGGAGCGCGGCGATGTGCGTCTGGTGAGACTCGCCTGACGCACCCTGACAGCTCCTACGGCCCCTGTCCCCATTTCCTTCACCTCGGCAGCGAGATTTCTCCCCTCCCTCCCACTTCTCTTCTTTGGGAAAAGGCTGTGCTTGCTCCAAAAGCCAAAACAGGCTTCTGCAGCAGCAGGATTTGGTGCAGGGAAGCCCTGCAGCTTGGCCATGGGCGGGTGCTTTTTGCAATATAACATGTCCCACATGTTATAAGATCTAGAACTTTAATTCTAGGAGAAAGGACTGAAGTGTGGGTGAAACAGCACTTGGAGGGGCTTCTGTACGAGTCAAAGAGGGGTCGTTCCTGGGTAAGCCTAAGCACACTCCTTTAACACCCCTGCAGGTACCTACGAGCTCCATTAAGGCTGCAGCACAAAGAGGTGCCCTAAATTAATGAAGGAACAAGGAGATCTTGGCACCAGCACGGGAGCAGCATTTGCATTCAGTCGCAGCTCCCCGCTGCGGGGGAGGCGGGGGCCCCGGCAGCCGTCGGGGTGCGGCACGGCCGGCCCCCGGGTGTCAGCGCATCCTGGGGGGCTGCGGCGGGGGGGCTGCGCCACAGGGATCGCCCTGCTCTGTTTTCTGGGTTCTCTTTCAACTTTGTTTCTGAGTTTGTGATCTGAATTTGTGTCTCTGCTTCTTGGGCCCAGGAATTGCCTCCTCCCTTCAGCTCCCAGTGCCTGCAGGTCGCCTCCAAGCCACGATGCCCCAGGTCCAGCCCCGTGGCTCGGGGGCGCTTTCGGGGCCTGCAGGCTGCCACGCGCGTGGGAGCTGCGCAGCGCTTCCCAGGCAGCTTCCCGGGAGGAGGTTGCCTGCGGCGTTATGACAGTGTGGGCATCTCCAAGCCCGTAACAAAATCTGATAAACTGCTTTGCAGCTATTTTTATTCTTGTCTGTTCCTGAGCTCTCTGGGGATGGAGAGTGTCTCATGTCCCTGTAGCATGGAGCACGAGGAGCAGCGGGGCTGCGGCAGTTCTCGGGTGGATTCAGGTGGTTCACCACGGGGTTATGCGCAGAGAGAGGTGAGCTGCTGGTGCAGCTGGTCCTGCTTGCAGGGGCTGCGTGGAGCTGGCGGCTCTGGGCAGGCAGCTTCAGACCTGGAGAAATGGGAAGCACTGCAGAGGGGAGCTGAACAGCGCTGGCGACAGGCGTGCAGCGATCTTGCAGATCTGCAGAGGCAGCCGGCCTGGGATGCGGGGCCTGAAGCTGCTTGGAGTCATTGCTTGCCTCAGACACGAGGGTGCTGGGCTGAGCGTGGAGCCTGACGCGTGCTGCGCCCCCGCCTGCAGGTCTCGCGGTCCCGCGCAGGGCGAACGAGCCCCGGTGGTGGGAGACGTGCTGGTGCCACGCCGCGCGGCAGCGGTCCTGGGTGCCACAGCGGTGCTTCGGGAAAAACTGACCTCCGGCACGAGGCGATGGGGCAGGCGCGCTGCTGGCGGGGGACCCCGCCTGTGAGAAATGTCTGAGGTCCCCGGGGCGAGCGGGCAGAGCGAGCCGTGGTCAGCACGTGCCTGCTGCATTTCTGCGTGTCTGGGTGAGCGGGGAGCAACGCTCAGGAGGAGAAGGATGCGCGGTTCTGCAGCATCTGCAAAGTGGGGTGGGAATCGTCCCCCCCCGTGTGCCGTGTCCCACGAGAGCTGCCCGTGGAGCCTGCGGTGGCTGCGGTCACAGCGGCGTGTGCCCAGCCTGCCTGGGGAGCCCTGAGCTCACTTGCACGGCGGGGTGGGAGGAAGCGCCCAGCCCCGTGGGACCCCTGCCCTTGCCCGTGGGCGCTGCGGGGGCGGCCCAGCGGGGCTGGGCGCTCAGATGTGGCCGGCGCTCGCAGCCGCCGGTGCCAGCCCGGTTGCAGCATCTGAACAGCTCCGGTTACTTAGCATGCAGCAAGTGTTGTACTCAGAGAAATTTAGACGTAATTTTTTTGTGCTTGCATGTAAATGTGGGTAGGTGCTGTCCTGATTGATGGCAATTAGCATTTTCTAACGGTAACAGATGTTCAGATTGCCAGGAGGCTGGTACCTAACGCCCACACTGCCATCTGTTCCACTGGGCACTGCCTGGGGAAGCGGTACCAGCGCTGCAGACCTGCGAGTCCTTGGTGGGGTGTATTTAACAGTATTGTGCAAGATTCTTACTTTTTTTTTCTGGGGGAAAATAATAATAATAATAAAGACGTTTTCATGTTTATAAATAGTTCATTCTGTTTATTATGGGATGGAGACTTTCCATCTGATTAGCAGCCTGTATTTCTGCACTGAGTTAGTGGAGCAATCTGGACAGGACACGGAGCAGGGGCGCATGGCCCGGGGCTTTCGAGGGGCTCTGCTGCGGTGTCACTGGTGGACAGGAGGACAGGACGGCTCTCCTGGAGCTGCCGCGCTCTGGGGAGGCTCCTCAGCCTCTGGGTCCTGTGCTGAGCGGGGAGGAGCGGAGGAGACCCGTGCCCCAGCGTGGGAAGGAGCGGGACCTGGCAGCAGCGCTCGCGGCTGCGTGTTGGTGCCCAGCTCGCTGCTGGTGTTGCCCTGGCCAGGCCAGCTGATGCAGTGCACGGTCCTCTGCGCGCTCCTCCGCGTGCTCCAGCACGTGGGGGATGCCTGGCTCGCGCCTCGGCGCTGCTTCTGCTTTTAGCTTGTGCTCGGCTTTGGGGTTTGCTCAGCCTTTCTCTGAAACATCCAGCAGTTGTAAGAGACAGGGAAGGTGACAGGAGGCCCAGAAGACCTTGCTCTGAGGACAGCAGCAGTGCTGCTGCTGTAGCACTGGCATGGCAGGTCGCTGCTGCGGGAGGGAAAGGACCGAGCTGGTCCCCTGGGGGCCATTGCTCGTCATCTCTGGTAACGGAAGCGCTGAAATGTCTGAGCACCATTTTAGATCAGTTTAAAGCCATGTTTTAGGAAGAGGGCCAGAGCCTGAGCCCGGTCCCTGCTGTCCCAGCCACGATCCCACCGAGCGCCCCAATTGCTGGGGACTGTCCCAGTGCTCCCAGCGGGGACGGTGCCTGCCCCAGAGTCTCCCTCCCCCTGCGCAGAAACCTTCTGCTTCCCCATCCCCGTGTATTTGCAGCCGTTTGCACCCATCGATGCTTGTGCGAGCGTGGTTGTTGAGCTCCCGCAGCTCCCCTGCCTGCCCAGTGCCTGCTCCCAGCACGTTTGCAGCGAACGAGCCCGTGCTCCGGCCGGGCTCAGCAGGACCAGCACCGTCTGGCTGCTCCCTGTCCCCTTCTGCGCTCCGCCTCCACCTGGCCCCCTCCTAGCGGTCACCCCGCGGCGTGGATCAGGCCCCAGCAGAGCATGGCACAGTGGTGCGAGTGCTGTCTGGTTTCTCCTGGAAATATCTTCCCCAAGCAACCTAGAAACACACTTGGTTTTTTTCACAGATGCAGGAGATGGTGACTCATAGTCAGCTTGTAACTGAGTAATATACCTAGATGTTTCTCTGTGTGTTTTTCCAGGTTAGAGCAGAAATTCTTGCGTAGTCCTTATGTACAGCATTTTGAACTTTGTGCTGTTCAGTCGCTCCAGTCCTCAAGGTCTGCCAGTGCCCCCGGGCTGAGCCCTCTCCTCCCGCCTGGAAACGCCTCCGACCGCCCGCCTCAGCCCGGCGCTGGGTGCTGCCGGTGGCCCCCGCGGGCTCCGAGGCCAAGCCACTTGCATTCCCCTTGTCTGAAGGAAGATATCAGCTTGCTCTGGCATGATCTGCCTTTGGTAAGGCAATGCTAAATCTTACCTGCTTTTCATTTGTTTCCACCTTGTCATTCATTCAGCTTCTGCTCTCCGTGTTGTTGAGGTCTGAGAGGTCTGTGTGCTCGTTCCCCACCCCTTGCTCCTTAATTCCTGCCGCCTCGCTGCTGTTCCCAGCTACGTGGCCCATTGCCGCTTGCCATGCCTACTGAAAAGCTGTGGTTGGGCTGTGAGCTGGGCCAGTTCTCTTGGGTTTCTGGGATGGAGATTTCCTCCTTCATCTGATTTAAACTCATTGGACATTTTGAGTTTTGCTCCTGCTTTGGAGACTGTAGTTTTAATTTCTGTTCCTTCATTCTGTAGAGCAGCCTGCAGATGAAAGCACGTTAATCGCCATCCCTTCTGAAAGCTGAAGCTAATTGTTCAATCAGTTTTCAGGCAACACCTAGGTTAGTTTTATCTCTACTCATCCATGCTGTGTAGCAGCCTCACTTTTTTCTGTGTCATCTTTTTATTTACATAACTAATGAACCTTTCACTATTTTGCTGCAGCATCTCATTCAGCCTCCTTGGTAATTCTTGCTCTGTCCCTGTGCTTTCTGACATACAAGGTTTTCTGTGCTGATATTTCCTCCCCCCGTTCCTTGCAGGCTCTCCTCCTATGGCTGAGATCCTGTTGGCTTGGTTATTTATCCGCTTAGTTCTGGGTCTCTTCTCTATGAGCTTTATTCCTCTTGCTGAGGACTTTATTTACTCTCTTGCATTAAATAAAACTCTGCGGTCCTTACAGCTGGAGACTGTGGCCTCTAAGGTCCTCTTGTCTTTACTCCTGGAGCTAGCCCTAGCTTACAGATATATTTTTGTTTACTATTGTGTTATTTAGACTGAATCAACACATGGCCATTTGAGTCAAGGTTGTTTTCTGCAGCCATTCCTCCTGTACTGGGGTCATGCCAGGCCCTTGATGTGGCAGGAGAACTGTCTGTGGAAGCCCCACAACATCACTGGAAATGTCAGGCTGCCAGAAACGTGTAGACGATGCCCTTTATTGTAAGTTGCAAACTATTATAAAGGTATGAAAAGGTTCCTGCTGGAAGTCATGCTACCCATCAGGGGAGAAACTAAAAGACAAATGGATGCAAAATGCTGAAAATCTCGGAGATGTGGTTTGCAAGATGTTACCGTGTCATTTATGATTCCTCTCAAAACGACGATTGAGTTGCAGGGGCAGAAAAAACAGGTTTGGGAGAATTGGCTCCTCCAGAATCCTGTTTACTCATCCGGGAGAGGCTTTCTCAGACGGGCTGAGAGGCATCCCGCTAACACATGCGCAGGTGCTGAATGCAAGATGCCAGCAGCAAGAGCATGACAGAGGTCCCCGGGTGAGCAAAGGAGTCTGTGACTTCCCAGAGGACCGGTCAGCTTGAAAGGCAGTGGGGGGACATGCGCGGGCCGGGCCTCGGGGCAGCGCCCTGCCCGCCCAGCTCCTCTTCCTGAGCCGGAGAAGGGCGTCGGAAGAAATCCCACACTGCTGCAGCTGCCGCGGAGTTGTTGGATCATTTCATCTCTTTGTAGCTCTGCTGGTGCCAGCTGCAAGGAAACATTTAGCCCTTTACCCCGAGGAAAACACAAATCTGAGTTTTTTTCCCTTGCATTTTGCCCACGATGGGACAGCCCCAGGCAGCCCAGCAGTGCGGTGCCGCGGCAGCAGCCACGCGCAGGGCTGGTCACCCCGTGGGGACAGGGATGGGGACAGCTCCCGGCCGGGCAGTGCTCACGCCTGCTCCCCCCTACCAAGCGCCGGGTGCTGTTCCCCACCATTCCCTTTGGTTTTGCCCTTCCTCGGGAGCTCTCCCATCAGCAGCACGTCCCAGCTGTTTCTGTGACCCTGCTGGCCACCCTGCCCTCCGCTCCGCGCGATGCCGTGCCGCGCGCGCTGTTCGCCGCGAGAGGCGGGGGCTGCGGGCTGCCCGGGCTGCGCGAGGGGCACGCGATGCCAAGGTTTCCGTGGGGGTGTGCGGCAGGGCTGGTTGCTCTCGCATCGGTCCAGTGGGCTCAGGAGGGACTTGCCGGTGTCACCGTGTGTCCGTGGGAGCCGACCCCGCGCGTGGGGGCTGTGGCGGGACATCAGCGGCTGACCTGCGGCATCACCGCGGAGAGGAGCCCGGTCCTGGCCTCGCTCTGCGGCCACCGTGTCACCAGGCTTGGTCTGGTAGCACTTTGACTGGCACAAAGTTGTTTCCATGACACATGATTAGCTCTTCCCTGGGCATCATTAACATTTCTCTAAAAAGACTCTGGCATTTTGCCAGCTGCTTTGTAAGCTGCTTCAGAGGAGAGGAAATAATCTTGTCTCCTTGGCAAACTGGACCAGGGGATGGAAGTTTTCGGTCGCAGCTCGGAGTTTGGGAAGGAAGACCTTCTAACGGGCGAGAGCCAGCGCTCCCCAGGCGCCGCAAGGTGGATTTCCCAGCACACAGCCATTACCCAGCAATACAGCGCGGCTGCTGGCAGCAAGAGGGGTGGTGATTAAATGACAAAAGGTGAATTATATAGAAAGTGCTTTCCTCCTCTCCGGAGAGCTCCCACGCTTTCTCTGAGGTTTGATTCGGAGGCATTTCTGTTTTTTTTTTCCCTCCCCCCCCCCCCCAATTTTCCTTTTAAAAGCATGAGTCAATTGTAGCGTGCACAAAAGGGGAATACTGGGAGCCTCGGCTGGATGCTATGTGCCGCAGAGCTGTGTTGAAATACATCCTGCACAGCCCGGCCATGGCCCCGGCCCCTCCGCTGCGCCCTCAGCTGCCCCCTGCAGCAGCACCGACCCGGCCCGTGCCCCCCAGCATGGGGTCTGCCGAGAGCCCAGAGCAGGAGCTCCCCCCGCGGGGGCCCCGGAGCAGCCGAGGAGGCCAAGGAGGGAGCTCCCCTACAGCGCGGGCGCCGGGCTGGGGCGGGGGCGCAGCGCCCACCCCCAGGGCTCTGCTCGTGTGCCCTGGGGTCTGGCGCTCGCTGGGCTGCTCCGGCTCAGGAAAGCTGAGCATCCTCCGGGTCAGCCTCCGGGGTTTTCCATCCAAGCGCCCAGCTGGAGAGAGCCTCTGCAGGAGCTGAAGCCCTCAGTCTCCCCAGGCCCTGGGGACCCTCGCCCCCTCGGTTGCCTTTGGGGAGGCTCCCGGCCCTGGTCTGGCCAGGACCTCGCTCTGCCCTGAGGCGAGGTGGTACCTGCTGCTTCGCAGGGACCGTACAAGGCGCAGATCCCCGGGCAGCCACGGTGTCCTCCGCTGCCGGAGCCTCCCACGGCACCTCCCCGCCGCCGGCTGGAGCCGGGAGAAGCCAGCAGCAGTTCTCCATCATCCCACCTTGCTCTGGGGTCCAGGCTCCGTTCCTGGAGCTCCCTCCCCATGCAGCCCGCGTCTCTGGCCCCAGCTGGTCACTGTCCCCGGCTGTGCCCCGTGGGGCGGCGAGGAGCCCGCGATCAGCCCGCGCCCTCCCAGCCGCTGCGCCAAGCTGCGGCCGGCACGCTCTCCCACTGGCTTTTTTTCCGCATCCGCATCCAGTATTCATGGCAGCGGGAGCCTCACCCAGGGAAAGGTGACCCCCGTTACTGATTACTTTTTAAATTCTGGCAGAGCTGGAATCTGGCCCAGTAATTTCCCCCCCTTGGAGGCAGAGCTGCGTGCTGGGAGGGGAGGAGAAGAGGCTGAGGGCAGGGAAATAAATCAGGTGATGAATTGACTCAGGGCCAGGCTGGTGAGCTCTGTCAGCTGCGATCTGGAGGTGCTTTTCCTGCTGCATCTGCCCGGTGGGGCCGGTGCACAGTGAGCGGGAGCAGGCGAGGACCTGAGGAGCCTGGGGCTCCCACGGTTGCATCCCGCAGCTCTGCACGCTGTAGGGCTTTGATGCGAGGTCAGAGCTGTGGGATTTGGTTTGCTTCATTTGCACATGTTCTTGTCAAGTTTGGGACCTGGCAGTGTCCTTGAGCAGCGGCTGCCATGCTGCACCATGGGGTTTAGGAAAGGCCCGGAAAAAGCCCAAATGCAGCTGGACCAAGCAGGTGAGGCTTGGCCACTGCTCTGCTGCAGCACAGAGAAGCCTGAGGTCACTTCTCTCTTCCCTTTAAGCTGAGTGTGCTGGTAGGTGTTCCTCCCCCCCCCTTCTTTTTCATTGGAAAACAGGTCTGTTCTGCTGTTTCGTCGTTCTTCCCCTCGGCTGCTTTTCAGTTTCATAAAGGAAAACTTACCCGAGTGTTGGCATAGGTGTCACCAGCCAAACAGCTTGCGCTGCTCTAATAAAATGGCTCCATAGCAGAGGGTTTGATCTATTTTTAAAGCAAGCTCAGCGCTGTCTCTAACCGCCCTCCCACCAGCAGGATAAACTCAGCCCGAAGGCTCCTGGGAGCACGGTGCTGGCGCCGGGGGCACGAGCCCAGAGCCGGGCTCCTCGCGGGTGGCTGTGCCCGCGGTGGCCACGTCCGGAGCGGCCACCCCGACGCCTGCTCGGCCTGGGGATGCTCCCGCGTGCGGCAGGAGCAGACAGCAGCCAAGGGCTTCCTTCGCCTTTTTGTCAGAGAGAGGAGCTCTCTGTGTGATTTTCATTCCTTCGAGCAGTGAATGTGCTGTATAAATTAACATAAGGAAACTTAGCTCCGCTTGGAAGTTTGGTATTTTCTCCTCGTTTGATGCCCTGTTATTAAAACTCAATTTTCTACGAATAACGTCCTTTAAATAGAATTCGTCTTCCAGCAATGACTCATATCAAAGAAGCAGCTCCTCGCAGGAGCAGGCAGCACTGGGGCAGGTCTGGCACTCGCAGTCTTGGGAATCCCCACATCAGCTCCCGGTGCTTCGCCGCGCCCAAGGAAGCTGCCCCAGGGGCCTCATCCTGCCTGCCCCGCTGCCTCTGCTGGCTTTTTTTGTGCCAGCCGTCACAAAACCCCACGCCCGGGGTCTCAGTTCGGGGAGCTGACGCACCATCTCTGTGCCCAGAGCACCCCATGTTGCCCCAAAACGTGGGGTTCTGCGGTGAGCGTTTCAATGGCCGGGCGTTGGGCAGGGCGTGGGGGCTGGTGGCCGGTGCGTGGCTGTTCCCATGCGGGGCAAGGGGAGCAGGGGGAGTTCCTGCCGCGTCTGCAGGTTGGCTCGGGCTGCCCCGGGCAGGGGCTTGCTCGCTGCTGTGTGACAGCCCGCGGTGGCACCGTGCCTGCTGCCTCCTGCCCGCATTGTCCCCAGCGCTCGCCTTGTCACTGGCTGGGGCTGGGACACGCTCCTGTGCCGAGGCGTCCCTCTTCCCGGAGGTGGCAGCTCCCTACGGCCAGGTCCGTGGCTGCAGTGCTGTTATCCCTGCCTGAAGGGGAACGGGAAAGCTGCAGGGAGCTGCAGAAGCACTGGATTAACAGGCAGCATGGTTGTGTCTGACCTTGCTGAGCAGTGGCAGGGTGAATCTGGCAGCAGGTTGTAGGGGCATGCTAATTTATGGCTTTTACCCTTCCACCACATCTGCGTCTTTGTTCTGCCTGGCCCTGATTATTTGGCTGTTCTCATTATCATGTTGCACTCACCTCCATAGCTGCTTTGGTGGGCAGATGTGGCTCCTGTCCTTCCAGGAGACGTGATGCTGGGCTGCTTGTTCCACGGGCAGATGTAGATGTGCACCAAAAGGGACAGCTATTGCAGAGCCAACCTGCAATCACCTGCAGCTTGCAGCGGAGGGAGGCTGGAGGGAGCCTCCGCTGCGCCGTCTGGGGCAGCGGGGCCTGGGCCAGGCGCTTCTGCCTGTCCTTGCGGAGGGCGAGGGCTGGGCAGGCTGGAGCCGAGAGCATCGCGCACGTGGCGGCTGTTTGTTACCGAGTGCCAAACGTTTGGCTCGGCCTGCTGGGGAAATGATCTCTGGCCCCCTCTGTTAGATTGATGAAGCTTCTCAGTTTTTCATTTCCCAAAGGGAAGGAAAAAAACTCTAAATGCCACGGTGAAGAAGCGCAGGATAACAGCACTGCAACGCCTCTGCTCAGCCGGGGGCAGCACGCGGGTGTGCGTGAGCCGGCGTGCCCGGCCATGGCTGTTCAGTGTCTGCCAGCACAGCAGTGATTTGTGAGCTGTTGTTAGTGGTGCCAAAGGGTGTCATGGGTCCCTGGCCTGGTGTGGCCTCAGCAGAAAGGCAGGAGCGCGGCAGGTGGATCTCGCAGGCGCTGGTAGCAGGAGCACGCTGGTGTTGTGGCTCCTGGCCCGCGGTGAGAGCAGCTCTGTGACATGGAAAGGAAAAGGAGGAGATGCTGGAAGGAAGCAGCAATGGGGAAATGTGGGGGAGAGGCAGCAAGTGGGGTGTCCTGAAGGGGGTTGTGGAGAGGTGTGGGGTGAGGAGGGGGAGGAGGACAGGAGCAATCCACTCGCGATGGGAGGCGTCAGCTCAGCGAGGTGACCGCTGAGGTAGCATCTGCGCATCCTGTGGGTCGTGGCCCGTGCTGCCTGCCCGCAGCCTGCGTGCTGCTGGGGCACGGGGCTGTGCGGCTCCGATGTGCAAATGCTCCCAGACAGAGCCTGCGTTCCGCTCATCCCTGCCCTCGCTTTGGTCCTGCCTGGGGCAGGGGGATGCAGGGGACGCAGCACCCGCCCTCACGAGGCTCTTCTCAGCCCTGCTTGCAGTCTCACAGTGTAAGTGGTGAACCTTCGCTGTAGCTGATTAGCGGGGTAGCCTGCAGGCTGCTTAGTCACCATTTGCTCTTACTTTATCTCGTCTGTGTAAAACCCTCTCTAGGTGCGGGAAGGGGAAGCTCTTGGCCCTGGCTGGCTGGGCCATCCCTGGGCTGCGGCGTGCACCACGGCCGCGGCGACGCTCGGCCGTCCTTCAGCCGCAGGGCTGCCGGTGCCGCACCAGCGCCCTGGGCACTGTTTCTGGCAGAGCATCAGGTGCAGCTGCAGGGAGATCCCGTGCCTGTGTCTGACCCATGATGTGGTTTATTGCTGCTGAGGACAGGCTCAAACCTCCCCGTGGCTCCGCGTGCGTGCCCAGAGAGCCCTGGCTGGGGTGGGCTGCAGGCAGCTGTTCCCTGGCGGGCGCAGTCAGGGAAGCTGCAGACGAGCACTGAAGTTAATTGGCAAAGTTGTGGGTGGAAGGAGTAAGTGACAGGGTGCTCTGGGGCATAATTGAGCACTCGAGCAGAGTGTGGGAGTGGGGAGCGGGAGGTCAGGTGCTTTGCCAGGTGGGACGGAGCGCTTCGGCAGAGCTGCGTGTGGGGAGCCCGGGGCTGGGAGCACGGGCAGAGGGGAGGGGAGGGCGAGAGGTGTCAGGGACAGAAATAGGTACAGGAGTTGTGTCAGAAGAGGAGGAGGCACAGCTGAAGTGCTCCTGGGTGGAGGATTGGTCCAGCGGGCAGCGAGGCGGGATGGATGGGGCTGGGTCTGAAGGGCTCTTGTCCGAAGCTGTGTGTCTCGCGAGTGCTACAGCATATCTGCGTATGGTTATTTCCCAACAGGGGGGAAGAGGAGGGCACAAGAGCATCTCCCAACACTGGCAGGTTCAGGCTGGGGCAGTTCTGAGTTGTTCTGAGCTCCTGCAAAAATCAGTTCTCTCCCACGTGCTGCCCCCGTCCCTGGGAAGCCGCTTGCTCTGGTTCGAAGTTTTCCTGTTGTGGTTGTTATTCTTTCTGGTCTGGCATCTGTTAAAGTGACAGCGGCCTGGAAAAGTGAAAGTATTGGAACAAGTTTCTCATAAAAAGTAGCTAAGTTGATGAAACCATTACGGTGCCTGCATCCTGCACTCAATCATCGTGACACGCTGGGGGAGAGGTGCACGCACAGCTGGAAGCTGAGCTTTCCTGCAGGAGCGCGGGGCCAGCCCGGCCTCACTGCTGCTCCTCGTCCCCGCATGCACCTCATCCTGTCCCGTCCCGTCCCCTCTGCCAGTCCCAGAGACGGCGCTTTGCCTCGTGTGGGGCTCAGCCCAGTGCAACTGCAGCGTTTAAGGACAGGGTCCCGCTGGCAGTGCTCAGTGACCACGGCAGAGCAGGGCCCCGGATCTCCCGTGGCAGGGGAGATGCTGGAGACGCGTGGGGCTCCTGCTCCGGGTCCCGCGGCAGCGCCCACGAGCCCTGCACCCTCCTGGCTCTGACCCGGCCGAGGGGGTGGGCGCAGGGAGGAGGCCGGGATCGCGGCTGGTCGGCGCGAATCCCTGCGTCCAGCAGGGACTGGAAGAGGAGAAACGGGCAGGCAGAGCCGTGCATGGGATCCCGCCGGGGAAGGAGTGTGCTGGGTCCTTGGCCGTGGGGCAGCGCTGTCCTTGCGTGGAGCTGGGCTGGGGGGAGGTTGGGCAAACAGGGAAGAGAAAGTGGGGCTAAGTGCTGGGTTTCCAGAGTGTTACCTGCTTTTATTAAAAATCAATGATGCACTTGAGCGCTTCCACTTTGTCTCGCTGACAGCAAGGTGTCTGCATCAGCTGGGACGCAGGATCAGGCGCTGCTCAAAGTGCATGTTATCAGGCTCTTCTCTCGCTGCTCACCCCCTCCCGTAACCCAGCCAGCTCATCTCCAGCCCCATCAGAACCGAGATTTACAGCCGGTCTCTGCCGATTGCTTGTCTCACCCTTCTCCTGGTTTTATTCCTATGATCTATCATGCCCGGCTCCTGCTGCACAGCCACAGGCACACTTCATCAGGCAAAATCCTGCCTCATCGTCCCCCATGTCAGTAGAGGGAAGCGTGCGCCACATTAAGGTAACACTGGGGCAGTGCTGGGGTTTGACACCGGGGTCTGTAAGGCGACCTGGGCGAATTCAGTTTCCCAGACCCCATGTGTGGTTTTGCACCCTGCGCAGCAACCGGTGCTGGCCGGGTACAGCGCACAGGCTTTGGACCATTAGATGAGCAGTGGAGGCGTCTGGCTCCATCCAAGCCGCCTGCCGGTCGTTCCCTGGTCCTCCCGCCCCAAACCGGGCCAGTCTTGGGGGCGCAGGTGGTGTCGAGCCTTGGAGCAGCCTGGCCATCCCCAGACACACACCGGTGCCCCTGGCTTTGAGCAGAGGGTTTGCCCCGGTCTCTTTTGCCAGCTCCCTGCGCATATTTCTCACCTGGAGCGAGCGGCTCCGGTTCTCTGCTTCGTGCCGCGGTGCCTTCCTCTCCCGTGCCCCCGGCTCTCTGGGGCTGTGGGTGTCTCGGGGTCCTTGGCTGCATGGTTCTCCCCTGGGGACAGGCGTTGCTGGCTTGTCCCCCAGCGGAAGCTCCTTTCTCGGGTGGGAGCGTGGCAGAGCATGTCGCCCGAGCGGGGCTGGGGGCTCTGCTCTGCCTGCCCTTGCCCCGAGGGGTTCCCGTCCCCCCCACTGCACCGGCCTGACCACTTGCCTTGCTGCTTTGCGTGATTCATCCAGCGCACAGCTCTCCTGTCCCTACCAAGCCTCACCTCTTCAACAGGCTTTTTGTCTCTCTGGCGGAGCAGGAACCAGCTGAGCACGCAGGAGCTGCGGGCCACAGGGAGCGGTGCCCTCGTGCGTTGCCAGGAGGCTCTGTGAAGGCTGCGGGCTCTGCGGGGGTCCAGGGAGCACCCAAGGGGGCTCAGACCATGCTGTGAGGGCGCTGGCAGCTGGGTGCTCCCTCCTGAGAAGCCGGGGGGCCGTGGCTGTGCATGGAGCGTGGTGCATCCCTCCTCTGTACCCCCGCAGGGAGCCCCGTAAATGCAGCATCCAGGCAGCTATGGGTCGGGGCTGGAGCTTGCAGAGCGTGGCAGCGGATGCTCAGGGGAGGAAGCTGTTTATTGCCAAGGTCACAGATAACTGCCAGCCAGGACAGATCTGTGTGACAGCATCAGTTCTTAGGCATGGCATCTGTGATGCAAAATACAGTGAGAATCTGCTTGCCTGCCCTGGCCCTGTGGTACGTTTCTGATGTCCAGGCAGTCTGTCTGTGTCCAGCCAGGCTCCCCTAGTGCTTTAAATTCTGCAAGTGCTTTTTGCTGCAGATGCACTGCTCTGGGGACCATAAAGAGCCTCCGGAAATGGTAACTTATCTCTAGACCAGGTCCCAGAAATGTTTTTAATCCCATTTTCACCCCCACACACTGCTTCGCGCTGGGCTTGAAATGGTCACCCATGTTAAGTGCTGGTTCCTAGGCTGGGTATCTAGCTTGCAGAGGAGGCACTGGGATGTGAAAGGAAAACCCTTTTTCCTGGAGGCGTTGAGCTATTCCTTACTCTGACCTACATGTCAGCTTAATGCTCCGGCAAGTCCCAAGATTTGCATGCGAAGTTGCCCAGGGGAAGATGGTATTTCAGGAACACAGAAGCTTCTCAGCAGTGGTAAAGCGCATGAGCTTTGCCTGGCAGGAGCCTCCTTATGCTAGGAGCTGCTGTGCATCCCGCCTCTCCTCGTGCCAGCAGCAGCGCGCGGCAGCAGGGGGCACAAGGTGCCGGCAGCGGGCAGAGCCCCCAGCGCTGCGGGGCCGGGGCTGGGCGGGAGTGGGAGCCGGAGCCTGCTCGGGGTGTCCCCGCCGCGCGGCTCTCGGCGCTGCCTGCCCGGTGCTGAAAGAGTCTGAAGCGTTCCTGGCTTCATCGCGTGGCTCCGTAGCAGAGGCTTTGAGCAGGCTGCAAAGACGGACGTGGCGCGAGCTGAGGGTGCCCGCTTTCCGTGCTGGGTGAATGCCAGCACAACCGTCCATCGCAGCGGCCACCAGCTCCCACCTCAGGTGCGGGGCTCAGCAGCCGGCGCTTAACAAGGGGAGCTCCGCTCTCCTCCGCCTCTGCTGTCCTCTACCCATGGGCATGAAACTTTGAATGAGAGCTCTGTGTTCCCCCAGGCACCCCCAGCCTGAGCCCTGCTCGCAGGCTCTGAAGCATCTCCGCAGGTGCCCAGGCACTGACCAGCTCTGACAAGCTGGAGCAAGGTGGAGACGCTGAACCTGTCCCCTTGAGCCCTGGGTTGGGAGCTCTCCAAGGCCGCCTGGTCCTCCTGCAGGCGCCAGCTTGGGCTGGGACCTGCTGAGGTGTGGAGGGGCCGAGCTGGTCCCCCAGGGCAGGTCGGAGGCACGGGGGTGGCCCTGCTCTCCTCGTGTCCCCCTGCGGAGCGGCCCTCGCCCCATCCCGCACGTCTGCTCATGCTTGGAGGGGAGCGATGCCACGCCGCATCCTCCTTATTTCCTCTGGGGAGTGCATCAATAAATCACAGTGCACAGCACGCGGCCCCATACATCGCGGCTGGTGGGGGCTCGCGTGGGGCCAGAGGTGCCCGGGTGCCGCTGACCCTGGACGCAGTGGGGACAGGCAGGACGCAGGCGAGGGATCGCCCTGCCTGCTGGCTGGCGGCGGAGTCATGGCGCGGACACGGGGCCTCATGAAGCTAGATTGCAGGGCTTTACTGTGGCAGACCATTTTGAAAAATGTGGCGATTTCATTCTGTTTCTCTTATTTATCTTTATTCTGCTGCGGCAGCTGCGGGTGGGGAGCGCGGAGCAGTCCCAACCCGCCCGCGGCCCCGCGGGCCGGTGGGAGCCCCCGGCTGCGCTGTTCCCAGCAAAGCTCCAGGGGGCTCAGTGCTGCCGGGCGACAGCCGGCAGCCCCCGAAACCAGGGCTTCCCTTGTCCGCAGAGGGCTTTCTCCTTCATTGGGCACACCTGCAGGTGGCTGCAGCAACGAGGGCGTGGGGTGGGGACCAGCGCTGCTGCCCTATAAGGGGCCCGCCAAGGGCAGCAGCCGGGCATTGCTGCCTGTGGGAGGGCTGGTGCATGGCTCGGCTCGCCGTTTGGAAGTGCAGCAGCACCGAGAAGCGATGGAAAAGGTTGGTGGGGTCAATGGGGGGGAATTTCATGCTTGTTTTAATCTCTTGATGCTTTGAGGTGGTTTTTTCTGCCTTGTGTCTCAGTTTACCTGCTTGTTAAGTGGGGATCAGGTTCAGTGTTCTGCAGACCGCGTGTGCCGTTAGTGTTTGCTGGTGGGTGACCTGGTGAGGCAGGAGCCTGTCCCCTGGTGTCTCCTCCTGCATCGCTCCCTGTGCTGGTCTGGGAGCAAATGTCCTCCTTTGCTCCCATCTCTGCATTGTGCCCCTTCCCTGCTTCCTCCCTCGCTCCCTGGTGTCCCCTCCATCCCCCTGGGCTGGGAGCTGCTGCCCCAGCACAGCCTTGGGGTGCCTGCCCCTTGGGGGAGCTGCGGGGGCTTGTCCTGCCTGGTGCTCCCGGAGCCTTTGTCACTGGTGCTGCCAAAAGTTGATGCTTTCCTCTGCTGTTCTCCTACACCTGTGTGTTCCCCTGTTGATGATTTAGAGCTGAAAGTCTGTGCTCTGACATGGGAAGAGGTTCCCAAGATAAAATAATCTCTGCCAGCAGCTGAAGTGACAGAAGCCCCATTAACAGCAGCATATGCCTGAAAACACACACATACTGAGAGGGAGGAAGATGCAGGGTGGGGGGGAGCGAGCGAGAGCAGCAGCCCACAGGAAGGGGGGGGGTGAAATAGCTGGTAATTACTCTGCTGCCATTGGGACGCTCCTTGCTAATTTACAGCATTAGTGGAATCGGGATGTGATTCTTCCTCCTGAGCCTGGGCAGGGCTGTCCCCTGGTGCAGGCAGCCGTAATTATCCACATTTAACTGAGGGCTTGTAAAATCTATTTGTCTAGCAGAATGTGAGTATAATTGCTGTGAATTAAATAAGGATGCAGTTGTGGCTGGAGCAGGACCTCACGTGATTGAGCGCGCAGAAAGTTGTGTCCCCCCAGCTGCTCCCCGGCACCCCGTGCCGGCAGGGAAGCTGCTGCTGGCCTTTGTTCCCGGCCCTGGGGAGGGTCCCCGGGGTTTCTGTGCGTCGCTGCGTTCCCAGCGCGGACCTCTCCTCTCGAGCGGCAGGGCTGGCTGGAGTGGATTTGCTGACTGGAGCCAGGCAGCCTGTGAGTATTCCCTGCAGCCTGTTGGGTTTTCTCCTTCAGCCCTGGTCGCAGGGCTGGATGCTACTGCGGGATGGTTTTACTTGATGCGCGTGTCCCTGCGTGCAGCTGGTTTGCTGGGTCGTTACTCGGGAGTGGGTCAGTGTGCTGAAGCTTTTGCCTTGCCAGCCTGCCTCTGAACGGGGTCCCCTGCCACGGGGTCAGCTGCGTGCTGGCTCTGTCCCTCTGCAGCATCGTGCTGCGTCGTGCAGCTCCTCTGTGTGTGCCCCAGCCTGGTGGCGCAGGATGCGGCCCGGCGGGGGCTCAGGGGCAGCGTGTGGTGCTGGGAGTGGGGCTGGGGGCTGGCAGAGGGGCTGTGCCCCGCGGGCTCTGGGGGCTGTGCGTGTGGCCTGCCCTGGGTCTCCTCAGCTTTGGCTGCTGAGCCCCCTAAGGCAAACTCCTGACATCTTTAAGGCATTTGCAGCCTCTGTCTTTCCTCCCTGCTTTGCTCTGAGTGGCTGCTTCCTCCCTGCCCACAGTGGTGACAGCAAGCCTGTGATTTGGATGTGCTGGGAGTAGTGGAAGTGGTGCTGGGGTGGCAATTGCTTCACCTGTGCCCTTGACCCGTGTACAGCTCACTGGCTGCATAAAGGTGTTCGGGGACCTTCCTGTTCTGAAGATGTGCTGGCGGGAGCAGGATCTGGGGGTGAGCGGTTGCTCTTTGCTGGTGTCTTTCCCACCAGCACCCGGAGACAGGATGCTGAAGTCTGTTACCTGCGTTACTGTGACCGTAGCTGTGGCTGAAATCTGCTAACTGCTCTATTAGGGTGCTTCCTGTTAGCTGCGTGTTGAGCTGGCAGGGTGAGCGAATATGTGTGCGCGTGAAGGGAGTGCTGGCGCGTCAGGTGGCTGCTGTACCTCTGTGTGGCATAATCAGGATGCTGGGATCACTCTTGGTGTCCATGCTGGAAAAAACACTGTTGAAATGGGTATTGCCCAGAAAAGGGCTACAAAAATGTTTCCTGGTCTGGAAAATCTGCTTTGCTGTGAGATGTAACACAAGTAGGTCGAACTTTTCATCCAAGCGAAGTTTAAGAGGTAACTTTGCGATGTAAGTAGTTCTAGGCTGTGATCAGGAGATCTGTGCAAGTACAGAGCTCTCTGATTTAGCAGGAAAGAGACATAACAAGATTCAGGCACTGAAAACTCCAGCTAGACAAATTTTGACTAGAAACGAAGTGCATATTTTTATCAGGGAAGGTAATTAACCACTGGAGCAGCTTAAGCCTGTGGGGGATTCTACGTCACTTGACATCTTTGGATCAAACCCGGATATCTGTCTAGCAGAAGCACTGCAGCCTGAATGGACATGGGATTAGAGCACGGCTGTCTTCGGCCAGTGCTGCCTAAGTGCTGCGCTAGCTGGGTCTAATGGCCCTTGTAGCCGTAAGCTGTAGGAAGTAATAATGTTCAGTGTTGATACTTGGGGCTAGGTTAAAATTTGGGTTACAGTAGGACAGATGGAGCACTAAAGCACTTGAAAATGGGACTCAACAGAGCTTGCAGTTAGAGGAGGAATCTTGTTTTCTCTGGGGATTTCTAGTAGGAGGCAGTGTGCTAAGATCTCCCTCAGAAAGAACAGCACCGTGGGCTGTCATGGGAATTTGGCTCTTGGAGCCCCTGGAAGTCTCTGCTGGAAACCAGCTCTGGTGGAGGGTGGGCTCCTGGAGAGGTTTTGGCTTGTGCCCCCCCTGTGTGCTGGGGCTTGGGGCAGGGGCTGGGGCAGGGCTGGTTTCTGCTGTGTCTTGGGCCCCTGGGCAGTGCCTGGTGCTGGGTCTGTGCTGCCGCAGGGGATGTGGAGCTGCAGCCGGTGATGGGCAGGATCGCTCTGTACTGCAGGTGAAGCTCTCTTCATGCGTCTCGGTTTGTTGTTGGCCTCTTTTCAATATAGCATATCAGGGCTCATCGATTTTGTCTTGAGATCCACAATAAATCCTCTTCCTCTCCTGCAAGGGCAGGTCTCTGCTTTGAGTGTTGTGTAATGGGATATTGAAAACGGCCCTGAAGTTGTGCTCCCTGTATCGACAGACCCAGTTGCCTTCTGGGGGAGCAAAATTGGTTTGGGGCATCCTGGGCAAGTAGCTGTTGCTTGTGCAGCTCCTTATCTTGGGCTGGGTCCCCGTGGACAAATGGACAGATGTCTGTCCCGCAGCCTACCCCACGTGGTCTGTGCTCTCTGGCATCCACAGGACAGGTGGGGGCCGGGCCCCCATGGACCTGCAGGGCTGGACGGCTGCCACCATCCCCTGCAGAGCAGGGGGAAGCACGAGAAGCAGGGGAGCGGGCAGGACATCAGCTCAGCGTGTGTCGAGATGGTTCCCAGTGCTATCCATCTGCTCCTTGGCGGCAGTGTGAAATTTGTGTGGAGCCAGTGACCCGATGGTTGTGGGCTGGGGCCAGCCTGCTCGGGAGCCTTCCGCCTGGCCCAGGCGCGCTGGGAGGGAGGCGTCCGCTTGCTGGCAGGAGCCGTGCGTGTGCTGCTGCCAGGACCTCAGCCGGCACCCGGCACAGTGCCGGTGACCGACTGCCTCCCTGATGGAGGAGCATCCTCTCCCAGTAACGAGGGCCACAAATAGCACCTGAGTCAGACTCTGGAAGGGGATCATGTTCCTGGTCCCATATTTTTCCAAGCAATTTTAAGTCTTTCAGCTGTTCAGAGACCAGATCCTGTGTCAGAGGGGAGTGCCACAGGACAGCGGTCCCTGTTGGTGAGGTGGGGACCAGGCGTGCCCCGTCTCAGCAGGGCAGTGTGCCTGCCTCATCTCGTTTGTGATGCTCACCCTATGTCAGCAGGTAGAGGCAGCAGAAGCTGCGCTGGGCTTAATGCTTCTGAGCATCAAGGGCCCTTCATGTGAAGGCAAACCTGGTCCCTGCCACGAGGAGCATCTGTCACAAGGTGTCCAAGGGCTGTGGGCAGGAGTGCTCTGGCCCATCTTGTTTCAGTCTCTGCCAGGATGAAGCGCTGCTGCATGCTGTGCTGCTGCTCCTGCGCTTCCTTCTTGAGCCAGCTTCCTGGGGGGACTGCAACCACCCCGGCTTTCCTGGCTGAAGGAAAGGGGGGAAATGGGGAGTGTGGAATGGGAAGGGTTAATGCAGAAAGATTTTTACCCTGTGGCATAAACACTACAGAATGCATGTTTGCCTTCATTTGCATATTGAAATATATCCTAAAGGCCCTTCGTTTGGAAAGTTCTGTTTTTTACTCTATCTTCCTATAGAAGGGAGGAAATTATTCATAATTAAAAAGTAATAATAATGTGGAATGAAGGAGACCAGCTGTATAATACCCAGCACAAAAGGGGGAGCGTGGGGAATCTATTTTTAATGGTTTCCACAGCAACGGAGATTTTGTTTACAGTGATTTTCCTCCTGTGCTGCGAGGCTGTTCCCGATTTACATTTATAAGAAGCTCTTGCACAGGAGGTCCATCACTGGAGGGTGCTCTGGGCACTTGGGGAGGATGCTGAGGAGACGAGGGCCATTGGATGGAGCTGCCAGAGGTCAGCCTGAGGCTCTCAGATTTTCAGCTGCCTCCAGGAGCGGAGCGGTGATGGTGCCGGCTGGTGCACAGACCCGCGGCGCTGAGCCTGGGTGCCTCTGCGGGGCTTTCCCTCCGAGCTGCAGCGGGGTTCGCTGGCGGAGGCTGCAGAGCACAAACCCCACGGCTGGGCCGGTGCTGGAGCAGTGGGCGCTGAGCCCTGGGGGGTGCAGGACGGGCAGCCTGGCGCTGAGCAGGGCCGTGCCCTGCCATGCGAGGGCTCTTCTTGTTTGCTGACTGGTTTGGGTTGCTTCAAACAAAACTGGTGACCGGGCTGGCTTGCTTGTTGCTGGGGAGTCTGGGAAGAGGGGGAGTGGGTTTGCTGGGATGGAGAGGTCCTGTGCCCAGCTGGGACCTGCAGCCAATGCTGCTTCTGGAGCATGAACTCTGGAGAGAATGTGTGTATCACTGCTGCAGTATAAATAATGGAGAAGAGATGCTGATTATTAGAGAGCTCTTTAATCTGGCAGGCGCAAGCATAACAGGATCCAGTAGCTGGAAATTGAAACTCGCCTGATAGGTACAGGTTTTTAACGAGGGCTAATAGACCAATGGAGCAATTTGCTGAGAGCTCATTGCATTCCTTGGCACTGGGTCTCTCCCTCTGTGGCTTCCTGAAGCAGACATGAAGTAGTTTAACTGCGAGCGGTTTCGGTTGTTGCAGGAATAGCTCTGCTCTCCGGCAGAGAGCGCCGGCTGGGGCTGAGGGAGGCTTCTCCCCGGCCCCCTCCAGGTCTGCCGAGCATGCTGCTTCTCAGGAAGGGTGGATGTGAATAAGGACTCTCCTGCTGTAGATCCCCTCCCCTTTTCTCTCTGGCGGTCAGTGTTGAATAGCTCTAACCCTGTCCCCAGGGGCTTTTGACATATGTCCCTAGGGACGATAGCTCAGCTCTACCCCAAGATGCTGACCCCAGGCCCGACGGGTTCCAGCTCTGCTTTCACCCTGTGTGACCAAGGAAGATGTTGCTTGGGAGCAGAGCTCTGCTTGCTCTTCTGGGGAGCACCCTGAACATCTGCATGGGCTTTGCTTAATTACAGACCTACTTCTGTAGGTAGAAAGCAGGGCTGGCTCTTACTAGGTGGTGTGCTTTCAAGCAGCAGGGCTGGGCCTAAACCAGCAGCAGGAGCTGGAGCACGTGGCGTTTCCCACTGCGCTGCGGGAGTGGGGAGCAGCTGGTGGGTACGGCCAGGCTGTCTGGGGATGGGTGCTGGCCCTTCCAGATGCACGGCTCGCTCAGGGCTGGCTGGTGGGGAGCTGCTGCCCTGACATCACTCCTTTTATGAACCACTAAAAGAAGGTTTTTATCACCTGTTCTAGCTAATTTTCTGTGGTTTGTAATGGCTTTGGGAAGCAGGTAATTGCAGTGATCGCATTACATGTGTAGGCATTAAAGGGAATTGAGGGGACTGTTTGTTAATTAGCTGTACTTGTGTGGAACCTGAAACATATTAACCTTCATATAATCCCAAACTATTAGGGATGAAGAAGGGATTTAATGATGGGAGAAACAGAAAAACAAGAAGCAATTAGGGCTCTTTCCCAGCACTGCTGGTGTTCCGGAGTGGGAGGGGGTGCTGGCAGGGCAGCACCCAGCAGGCAGGGTTCAGGAGGCTTAACCTCCCGATGCCGCTGATCTCCCCTGTTTTCAGCGCTGCATCATCTGAGCTGGAGCTCAGCTCTCCGCTGGTAACCAGTCCCCTCTCGCTGTCGCCACAGAGACCAGCGTGGGTGCTGGAACAGCAGTTGTGGCTGTGGACTTGCTCCGCTCTTTTTGAGCAGCTCAGCACATGCCAAGCTGCAGGCACCGGGCAGCCTGGCAGTGCTGCTGCAATGGCCCCGCAGAGGGGATGGGCAGCGGTGGTCCTGGGCTGCCGTTGCCTGCGTGGGGCAGGCTCTGGGCTCTGCTTCCAGCCCTGTGGTGTCCAGGATCTGGCCTGCTTGTGGTGGGGACTTACCCTGGAGCCACAGGTGCTGGGAATGCCTCCTCCAGAGCTGCCATGTAGTGGTGTCTGGGACCAAGTTAAGTGTCACCGTGTGTGTAATGGTGAAGCCGGAGGTGTAGGTGTGGGTGCTGCAGCACTGTCCCAGGTGTGTGCAATATGGGGGGCCAGGCATGGGTGATGGGTCCCCCCCTGCCCAGATCCTGCCTCAGTGTTCCAGAGGGTTTGCTTCTGAGGAGTGGGATGAAAACAGCAGAAGCATTCTGCTCGTGTCTGTCCTCTAAAATTCCTCCATGGCAAATGTCGAGGGGCAGAAGCCCCCGGGGCCGGGGGACCGAGGCAGCAGCAGCAGCGTGGGATGGACCACGGCCACCTCCAGCGGGGGCTGAGGGGGCAGCGGGCTGAGCCGGCCCTGGAGCTGCAGGGAAGGATAAATCCTGTTCCTATGGCAACTCCTCGGCACGGACTCCTTCCTCCCCGGTGACGGAGCTAGCGATGTTCCCCGCCGGTCTCGGGCTGCTCCCCCCCGTGGCAAAACCCTTCAGGTGTTGGTTATTTTTCGGCGCGGGCAGGGTTTGTAACGCGAGCAGGCGCCGTTCCGTGGAGGCGAAACGCGCTGCTGCTGCTGCTGGCTCCTCTCGTGCTTCGGGAAGCCGTGGGGTAGAGATTTGGAGGCCAGGCCCTGGCTCCTCGCAAGCTGTTTGACCTGCCTCGGCTCTGGTAGCACAGAAATAGGACAGATCTCGTCCCGGTCCTGCTGCCCTGCAGGGCACAGCCTGGAAGGACGCGGAGTCCCCAGTGCCTGCACATCTGGCTGCCAGCCCACTAACACCGTCCTTCTGTCCAGTGCATGCAGAGGTAGATTCTTCTCTGCAGGGAGAGCCCTGCTTTTCCCCATCTATGCACAGGAGCAGCACTTGCTGTGACTATCATGACACCTCCTGCCCAAAATTGTCAAAGCTGGCTGGGCTCATGAAGCCACTAAGACAGCTCTGTGTTCCTGCTGGGAGCCCTGGTGCTTTCACCAGCAATCGTTAATATCCATCAGCACCATGCAAACAAACTGCCTGCTCCATTTATTCCACCCAGCTCCCGATTTAATTAGGTTTTCCAGTTTTCTGCTTGTCCTGGGCCGATCACTCCTTAAAACAGTGGAGAATTAATTTGCACCTGCTGTCAGAAAGCGTCTCTCCCCAGTTAGAAAAATAATTAAGCCATCATCACGCATCAGGGGTAATGAATCACTGCACTCCATTCCCTTCACAGGTCGTTTGTTTCCTTCCACACTGGCAAAGAAGGTGCAAACTAAATGTGAGCAGCTGCCAAGTTATCTCTGCTCCCTCTGCCCAATTTCATTGGTGCTCCATGGGTTTTCCAGCTAAGCTGGGCCCTGGTGTGTTGGAGAGGTCTGAAGTGGGCAGGTGAGTGAAGTTTCCTAGCTAGCCCCAGGAATGAGAACACTGTTTTGCTCTTTCCCCCTGCCCTGGCTATGTGTGTGCTGAGGAGATGAGCTCTGGATGCTTGCACCTGTCCTGCTGGGGAAGCAGCTCAGGCCAGTGCAGTGCTTCCCGACAGAGGGGAGCAGTCCTGCGCTGCCAGCCCACGGGTGGCAAGGGATGAGGGGCGCGCAGCAGCTGCGTGAGCAGTGGGTAGGTCAGAGGGTTGAAATGTGCCCTTTACCAGGCTTCTGGGGGTAACTGGTGTAAAATGCAGATAATGGAGAACAGTTTGTCATGTGTCAATAGTAATGTACCAGTTGTAGTGGCGATGGAAGTTGATAGCAGGAAAAGATGATGTTGCAGAAGCTGGTGCCCATGAGTATTTTAGCTGTGCGTGAACTTACAGAGCTGCAGAGCACTTCAGACAGGGAGTTTGCACAGTACTGCCTGTGCTGGGGCAATCACTAGTTACCTTACACTTGATAAAATATGTTGTAGTTGTTGAGTCTGGACACATGGTAGTGCCAGGGAGAAAGTGATCCGATTGTTTAGGGAGAGAATGTGGTAAGTGGCCTTGTATTTGCACAGTGTGTCATGTTTGCTGGCTTGGGTTTAAATGAGCTCCTGGAGTTGGGGTCAGAAGAATTTTTCCTGCAGATCAGATTGACTGGGGGTTGCTGGAGATGTTCTTCCCCACAGTGCAGGTGGGTTCTGCTTCCTGTGAATTGAATTGAATGAGGACTTAACCATCTCCAGGACCTCTGTCCCTATCTCCTTTTCTCTGCCATCTTGCACTTCTCTTCACCTTTTAACCCATGTCATGAGCTTGTTCCATGTTTGTGGGCCCACGGTGTGTGGAGCAGCCATGGTGGGATGTGGGCCTGAGGCAGGGACAGCAAGAAGACACCAGGCACTTGGATAGCTACCAGATCACTGGTGCATGTGAGCAGAGGCCGTGCTGTATTCATCTCCTTTTTGTGACAGATGCGTTATCTGTTCTCGAGGGTAACTGCGTGCACCAGGAGCGCATGAGCTGAGAGCCACTGAGCCCTGGGAAGTTGTGTTATGTTTGGGTAACGCAGAAATGTCAAAGCATGCAGCACAGACAGCACCTTTCCTGCTGTCCCACTTTGCAAGTGCAGGTGGCTGTTTCCCACTTCTCTGTGCAGGAAATTGATCTGTCACTTCATGCATGAGAAGTGTTTGGGGAATGAGGGTGTGACAGTTCCATCAAGGGTGGGGTGTACGCTGTGTAGCACCCAGGGCTGCTCTGAGCCAAGCTCCTGGGCAGTGCTGCCAGCTCCCTGGGGATGGGGCCCTCGTGCTGCTTTCTCTCCGAGCAGCTCTGCCTTGGCTTAGCAGCGCTCCTGGATCTGCAAGGAACATGGATGGGGATGAACGCGCTGGAGAGCGAGGCCAGCAGAGTCGTTCCACTTGTAACCAATGCCCCATCTGGTCTTCTGTCACCTGCAATGAATCTTCCCTATGTGTTGCGGTTCCTGACTGCTGGGGGGGTTACTTGCTGAGTTTTGGTAGCAAAGTGCTTGAGGTGTCATGTGAGCTGTGCCTTGCACTGGTGAAAAGCACCAGTGAAGGCGCTGGCCACGCAGCGCGCATTAGCTCGTATTCTGTGGGCTCAGTGAATGGAGATGAAATGCTTTCCTTGCCTTTGCCGATTTGTGCTCACACCTGCTCACATGAAAGCCCAGTGCCCACTTCAGTGCCAGCTGATTAAATTAAAGTCCTAGTGAGTTTGAATAATTTTCCCTGTGAAATGTGGCAGATGGCCTCCATTAGGCGTCTGCTCCCAGCATCTGCCAGGATGTGATCAACCCCTCTTTGGAAAATGCACAAAAGGGAATGGAAGTGGAGAGACCTGGGAATGGGAGCTGGTCCCTTCATCCATGAAGAGGGAATCAAATATTCTCTTTGGAAGCAACTGATGTTCTGGAGGACTGGGGTCTGTGCACCCCTCCAGGCCCTCAGTACACCCCCTGCCGTGCTGGCAGGAGGAGGGGTAGGGCTGCTATTTCTGGCCCAGTCCAGGCCACCCCATGGGTAAGCAGGGCCCTAACATCGGGGTGTGCTGTGACCCAGTGCTGCAGAACCGGGCACGCTTCTGTGTGCTCAGCTGTGTCCCCAGGTGGCCTGAGCAGCTCCCCTGTGCCAGGGCAGTCAGGAGCGCTGCCGGGGCCCGGCAGGGTTTGCTCTGAATCAGTCTGGTCTCCGTGCCCTGTGCACAACCTGCTGTGAGTCCTGCGAGCCCTCTCGTGCTCTCTGGTCTGTATCGCAGAAGTGCGTGGCACGCGTGTGATCATCTGAGATGCAACCGTGTGCGTGTCCTTCTGGCGTTACCCTGTTTGTAAAGGGTACAGGACACGGGGTGCGGGGAGCTGTGTAGGTGCTGGAGCGTCCCAGCTCCTGGTGCTGCGCCCACGGTGCGACGGGGCCTCGGGGCGGGGATGTGCGGCCGCCGG
>VXAL01014803.1:30680-77679 GCA_013399475.1 Chauna torquata
CTCCCGCCCAGTATTGCTGGGAGAAGGCACGGCTCTGGTTAGCTGCTGTTAAATGCAGTGCAAGTTACCAGTAGAAACCCATTCCCTGCCCCAGAGACCTTGCAGTAGGATTAGATGCTGTAGCCTGCATGTGGTAGTGGGAAACGTGTTAGGAGGAGGAATTGCTGGAGGTTACCCAGCATGCCTGCTGGTGGCAGGGAGAAGGCTGCAAGTTGGAGGATAATCCGCGGGAAGAGTCCTGTGCACACTGAGCATCTGCAGCCAGGCAGGGAGGTGACATGTCCTTCGAACCCATCCTTGTGCAGTGGGGTAGCTCAGCCTGTGCCTGCCATGGGGCCTTGCTGCATCCGCCTGTTCTTGTGTTTGTGCCCTTGTTATGGATAGGTGTTCTCCTTCCCTTGCTAATTTAGCCATTGTCGTGTTCTTTTAATTAAATTAGCATCTTCTAATACATTTTGTCCTGCCATCGGAGCTTAATGTCTCTCCAGCTGCGGGGAGCTGGGAGCTCCTCCAGTGCCCGTGGGGGGTGTGTGTGTGCGTGCACAGCCCTGCTGGCACGGGGATGCTCAGGGGAGCCGGCACCAGCCAGGCTGCAGGATCTGCCCCTTTCTGGGGTGCTGGGGCTGGGGCCCATCCGCTACCTCCCTGGGGTCTTCAGGAGGGGGAGCACAGGGAGCTCTGTCCTCAGCTGGTAACTGATACAGCTGGTAGGAGAGGAAGGGGACTGAGCGGTCCCTCGAGGTGCCTGGATTTGCATGCTACGGGCAGCCTCAGTGCTTGGCTCTGCTGCCTGCAAATCGTCGGGATCTGCCTGTCCTCTGCCAGGCGTGCTGTGCAGTGCCGTGCTCAGACAGGCTAGCCCATCTCAGGCCACTCCTTGCCCCCTGTCCCCGCTGGGGAGTAGGCTCCAGGTGTCTTCTGGGCACAGGCAGGGCACAGCACTGGTGGTCTGCACTGTGAGCACTGCTGCATCCTCTGCCAGGGTCAGGCAGGTGCTCTGCACGCTGGAATGGATGTACCAGCCTCTGTTAACATTTCCACACAAGTAAATTCTCTTCCTTAAGTGACCCTTAAGTGTGATGCCTGAGTGATAATTGGGCAGTGAATGCAGGGCTGGGCAGGATGGGTTTGTCCTGCTGGGCTGTTTGATCGGCCCCGGTGCTGCCACAGGAGCCCTGGGCTGCTCGGGGGCTGGTGTGCTCCAGCGGGCTGGGGAGCATGCGGGTGCTGCAGTCCAGGCACCATGGGGAGGCAGGCACCGTGGGTGCTGCCGGAAAGATGATGGGTGCTGGTCTACGCTGCTTCCTCGTGAGAATGGAGCTGGAGCTGCCTGCAGCTTGGGGGTGCCCCCTTGGGTCCCCCCTTCCTGCAGAGGGCTGCAGTGTGCAGGGCACAACGTGCAGGGGGTGGCTTTGCTGGCTGTGCCCAGGTCTCCTGGCCCTGTGGTTTGGGCTTATGGCAAGGGTGTTTCAGGCTGTCCAGCCTCCAGGAGAGCATGTGTGGGGGTGGGATGGTCCTGGTACAGCCCTCGCACAAGGCTGGCAGTGAGGGCGTCCTGGCGAGGAGAGCAGCTCACCCGCCTCCCAGCCACGCAGCAGGGAGGGTCTGGCCGTGCTGCTGCAGAGGGGCTGGTGGAGTTGCTTAACCTTGCACGTCTGTTCCAGTTGTTTCCCTGGTTCGTTAGAGGGAGGCAGATGGAGGAGGGCTCTGGTGGTCACCGTGCCTTGGTGAAGTGCAGCAAACACCTTAATTGTTAGTCGGGGCTTGTCAGCTGTATCACAGGAGCACCGGATAAAGTGTTCCAGTGAAGAAGATAATTGAAAATCAAAAAAGACTTTGTTAATTTGATTAGGCAGAGCTGTAGTTGAATTGTTCTTCATCAAAAGAGATTTAATTTTGACATGCAATTAAATCCTTCTGCTGTACTGGTGCCCTGCGCGTTCCCAGCAATAGGGCAAGCTGGGAGGGGGGTGGCTTTACAGGACAGCAAAGAGATGAGATGTGCTGGGAGGAGGAGGAGACGGGAGCGGGAGCAGAGGGGGTGTGAGCGTCTGACAGACACGACAGGAGCGCAGAGGTGGCTGCGAGGGAGCGCTGTCATAGCAAATGTTACTCATTTAGTGCTGAGTTGAGTTGTGTTTTAGCTGCTTTAATTGCTTTAATGCAGAAGGCAGCCCTGCACCCCCCGGGCTGTCCCCTCACCGTGCCAGCCCAGATCTCTGCAGGGGTAAAGCCCTGACCTACAGGGCTGCAATTGTTTGAGAAGGGTCTTGAAGTTGGCTGGGTTTGGTGTGGCGGTCATGAGCAGGTTTACCCCAGAGCTGTGCTCTCCAGCTGGGCAGGGGCTCCCCCCTGGTGCTGGGGTCCCTGTGCCCCCCAGACCTCCCTTCTCCTTGCTGTGCCCGCCACGGATAACGCAGGGGATTATTGTTGCACGATTGTATGTGCAGAGGTGACATAATCCATCCCCATGGTGCAGGAGGTGGCCAGGTGGGAATCCTGTGGTCAGGGTTGTGGATTTAGAACCGGTGATGAGAGAAGGAGCTCAGTGGGATGTGACAGTTCTAAAACATGCAAAAAAAAAAAGGCTGTGTGCCTCCTCAGGTGGGAGCAGAAAGGAAAGGCCTTGCAGTGAGAAGGGGTTTTAGGAGGAAGAGCAGGAGGTCAGTGTGCTGTGAAAGCTGTGCTGCGCGCCTTTGGGCTGTAGCAGCGGGAGCCTGGCGGAGGAGGTCTGAGGTCTTGGCCATTGGCAAAGCTCATGGTGCCACGAGCTGCCCGTGCTTCTCCCTGCACCCAGCGGCAAGGCTGGGAGCTCCTGGCACCTGGGGATTTTGATTGCTCTGATGTAATTCTTAGACTGGATGGAGCCGTGGGGAGATTTTCTATTACAGCCTCACTCCTCTACTTGCCAGACCAGAAAAGAGCTGCTCTGAGAGGTGATGGACTTGGCCATGCGGGAGGCTTTAATTCCTGTGCTCTCTCTGCTGATGGGCTGTTCATGGTGCCTGGCACCCAGGCTGCAGGAGCAGCGGCAGGGGCTGTGCTGCTCGCCCCTCCTGGGGGGGCACAGCAAAGCCTTTGCAGCCGTCGCCCTTCTGCTGCGGTGCCAGAGCCTGCACACACGAGCCTGCTCCTTCCTCTGTCCCTGCTCCCCCTGCACCAGGTGACCACGGGGTGCAGCCCCATACCTGGTTGCCTGAGCTTGTGCCGACCCCAGCCCCAGGCGCACCTCGGATGAGGTGACGCCATCCCCAGACTGCGCTTGCTTTGTGCGAGTGCCTGAGTTGCAGGTGGGATCCAGCCCAGTCCCCTGTTCTAGAGAGCGAGGGGCCAGTCCTGCCCGTGGCCTCTCCTCCCTCATTTCTCTGTCTTGGTCTTTGTTTCTGTTCCTACGTCTCACGTTGCCCTCTGCCTGGCTCACCTTCAGACCTGCTGCAGCTTTTGCTACACGTGCCCGTGTTTCCTGCTGTCTCCTGCGTTAACCTTCCCGGCTCTATCCAGTTACCTGTGCGCCGAGCTCTTCCTCCCTGAGGCTGCCCGGATCTCCTGGCTCTCCCGCTCGCTCTTCTTGGCAGGGGAAGTTTTCCTTCGGGTACCTTGCTGAGCTCCGCTCCAAATGGCAGCGCTCGGTGCCCACGCAGATGGCAGCGGGAGGACGGAGCCCTGCCTGGGGCGGGCGGTGGTGAGTCCCCGTGGGGCAGGGCGCGCAGCCGGCTTGCGCCGCTGTGGCCTGCGGATGCTTGGCTGTTGGTGTTGCCGCAGGATGGGTTTCCACCTGTGAAATGGGAGCCCGGCCTGCTGGTCTCCTCAAGGCTTTGTGGGTGAATCAGGCGTTAACCTGCCAGCTGCTCTTTCCTGTCACTTGGTTCACTGGGGCTCTCCCTCTGCACCTACGTGGACTTTTCTGAGCAGCAGAAAAGATGTGAAAGTATGAATCCCCTGTGCTGCTTGGTCATTTGAGCTGTCACTGACATATTTCGCAGCTCAGGCTGTTCTAATTGCCTTTGAAAATGCAAACTGAGAGCCAGAAGCACTGCGTGAGGGCAAGAAAACGCAGCTGCCTGTGGCAGTGTGGGTGCCTTCTGCCTGCTGGAGCTGGGGAGGATCAGAGTGATCCGTCTGCGCCAGGGGATCCTGCGCCTGTGCTGTGGGACAGCCTGAGGAGGCCCACGAGGGCGGCTGGGGGCGAGCTGCTGCATGGGGGGGCTGGAGGTGCCGCTGGGCTCGGGCACGCAGGCTGCGTCTGCGCAGCGGCACTGAGCGCTGCGTGCACTGCGCCTGAAGGCAGCGCTAGCGGCTGTGGTGCAAACGGGACTCGGGTGCCTCTTGTCCAGTGTTTCTGCAAGGCTGGGAGGGACAGCAGTAAAAATCTGAGCTGAGTTTGCATCGGTTTGCATCTGCTTCCTGGCGAGCAGTGGCCTTGAGTCACGGAGAGGGAGATTCTGGAGCAGCTGCAGAGCTGCTGCAGCTTCCAGGTGATGTCCCATGGCCTCGTCCACTCGTGTTTGCCATGAGGTGCGGCGGGTGCTGTGCCTCCCCGCTGGCTCGGGTCGCTGCTCAGCCCCACGGACCCAGCAGCGGGGGGGGAGGCTGGGGTGTCCGGTCCCGGACCCTGCAGCAGCAGGGTGCTGGGAGAGAGCAGGTTCGGAGCGGCACCTGTGGCTGCCCGTGCTCTGGGTGCCGCAGCCCTTGCGAGCTCTGCGCACTGTTTACCACCACCATCTTGGCTTGTTGCCTTATTTGTTCTCCTCTAATTGAGCAAATGCGCTGTAGGCAGTGAAGCTAGGCCAGCATTGACTTTATTAGGGGAAAAGCATCAATACAACACTACATGTTAGGAGGCTTAGTCTAACACTGTCAGACTACTGGAGTTTTAAAGTTGCACTTTATTCATGATGTTTTGATTTCTTTTGCTCTGGGGACTCCGACTTTGATAGATTGTGATGCGGTACCAGAACAATATAATATACGAGAGCAGCTTGCTTCCAAAACAGGCATTTGCCACAAGAGTCCAACATTTTCTTGGATTTTTAGAGTGAAAAATGATGGCATAAAGAAATCCTAAGCTTTGCACAGTTCAATCATCCAGAATTAGCAACCAGAAAGTTGATTTAACTGCTGACTGGTAGGCTGTTAGATGTTGTTATGCCAAGCTAATTTCTGGGTTTTTTGCTGCTGCAGCAGCCCTGGCAGGAGCTGTTCTCACTCCAGAAGTTGGAGTTTCTACACGAGCCGGTTCCTGCTGCTGCCAGCTACTGAATTCTTCTTTTGCAAGCAAGCACCCGCTACGCTGCTGTGTTGGCGCTGCTGCTCCAACTCACGGTCTTTGTGCCGCTGCTTTCCTGGTCCTCCTTGTACTTTGTGAATTTTGCAGGCATGAAAGCTGGTAGAAACTGCAGGTACAGACCCTGCGCCATACCTGCTAATCTCCATTGTTAGGGCACAAAGATCTATCTGACCCTTCAAGTTTATTTCTTGAGAATGTGTTATCAAATAAGCCAGTGATATACGTCACAGGATATATTTTCTGTTAACACATTTTTCATGTGTGACTGTGCTGGAGTTGTCGGGTGCTCGTTCTCTCAGCACTAAGTACAATCCATTTATCTGCTGTTCGTGTGGATGCCATAGGGACTTCTGTCAGAGCTCCACTGGAATTAAGTATGAATTAAATGTACCATTAAAATAGTGTTATCACAGTGACTTAATGAGTTTGATTCTCTAACAGCTTCATTTTCCTGTGTTTGGCCATGCCCCTTATTTAATTTGATTTTTGCAGGTTCATATTAAGGGGCACTTGTGTTACTTCAGCCCACGCGGTGTCACCCATCCCTGCCCCGGGCTCTGCCGCAGTCACCTGGAGGCAGGAGGTGGCTGTTGGGGGCCAAACTGGTGCTGGAGGCTGCCCAGTGCCATGGGGAGGTGCTGCCACCAGGCTCTGCCACCCTGCCGGCAGCTCTGGGCTCGGTGGAAGCTGGCCATGTGCTGTGCAGCCTGGCTTTGGTTTAAAGAAAAAAAAAAGCACCATTGCACTGCAAGCTCCAAATATCACAGCAGGGCTGCGAGGGGTGGTCTGCTGCCCTGCTGCGGGGCTGGGGTGCGCTGCGGGGCTCTGGGCTCTCTGCTGTGTTTTGCAACTTTAGAGTTTTCTTGACTACTCCCTAACTTCATGGGGAGGGGGAGAAACCCCAGAGAAGCTGTTGCTGACTGCGTAAAACACAAAGCGCTCCCTGCGGGTAGCAGGGGTGTGCTGGAGCCTCAGGGTCCCACCCGGGGGCAGCGGGGCTGGCGGTACCGCTGCCTCCTGCGTTGCTCCCGGCTGCTCGCGAGGCCCTGCAGCAAGGGGCTTGGTGTCTGTGCTGTGGCTGCAGAAGGCTTTGTGCGTGTGTCAAAACAGCATTTTACTACAGCCTTGTTCTCGGAAATGTCTGAACCGTTAGTGGGTGCTAAAACTTCCCTCAAAATTTCCGCCTGAGGCGGACACTCAATGTGGGAAACATCAGAGTGAACTGACTTACGTTGCGCAAAGATGCAGGCAAGTGGTAATAGGGTTTCTTAAAGCGCTGGGTAATCGCTGCGTGGTGGCACTGCGATCCATAAAGCCTGTAGCAACCTGGAGATGAACGGGCTGCCCGCATCCCAGCGCATTCCCAGGCTTCGGCAGAGCTGCTGCAGGTGGGCTTGGAAATGCCGTGCTGCCCTGCCAGGTCGCGGCTGTGCAGCCCGGGGGTCTGCCCTGCTGCTGGCTGGGTGAGCCCATGCGCGCTGGGGCACTGGCAGCCTCAGCGGGGTGCGCTTCTGGCCCATCCGGTGCCTTCCTGCAGTGCTTTTGCCCGCTGCCCCACTCTGCTGCTGCTGCCTGCGGTACCCAGGGACCCAGCGGAGGGGATGGGGGTGCTGGGGGCTCCCCAGACCCCGGTGGGGCCGCGCTGCGCAGGGGAAGCTCCTCCCGCGGAGGCACCGCTGCCGCTGGCCTCGGCTGCGCTTTGATAACTGTGCAAATACACAGCAGGCAGCGCGCTAGGCTGGGGCGGCTGTATTATTTACAGGGAGGCTTGGGGAGTCTCTGAGGAGAGCCAGCACAACTTGCATATTAAAACAGAAATTGCAATTAACAACAAAAAAGGGCATTTTTATAACATTTTTATTGAAGTCTTAATGAACAAATAAAGAAGCAGAGAAATCTGCATATGTGTTTGAGATATAAAACTGGCTGAATCAAGATGAAGCAGCAAGAAAACTTGGCTTTTCTTATCTCCTGCTGGATAAGTAAAACAGCAAAGAAGGGAGAAGATAGGGGGGAAAAGAAAGGGAAGGCCTGATCCGGGAAGCAGGAGACCCCAGCGTGTGGCTCCTGTGAACCTGGTGAGATCCAGGGGCTGCCTCGACAGAGATGTCCATCCTCCCGCTGAGCTGTGCTGAGAGGATTTGGAGGGATTTCTGAAAACATGTTGGAAAAGAAATTGGAAGCTGAGAAAGCGCAGAAAAGCAGTGACTTCAAGCCAGCACCCGTACAGGCACCGCACGCTGCCCACCCTGCGCCGCTGGGGGTGCTGGGGCCGGGGAGGATGCTCGCGGTTGGAGCAGCTGCAGGGGTGGTGCTGGGGGGGCAGGGGGCTGCGATCGGGAGGTGCTGCTGCTGCCCCTGGCCCCATGTGAGGGGAAGAAACCGGGCTGAAGGAGAACCACGGTCCTGTCCTGCGGGAGTGTGCGCGGTGTCACCTTCCTGCGGGGGTATCGGGGCTGGGGGCTGACCCTGGTGGGGAGGATGGAGACTTTGGTTGGGCTGGGGCTTTGAGCGTAACCCTAGGATCTGTTTGGACGCAAGTGCTGGCGTTGGCCGGGTGTAACTTCCAGGGCCCCACGCGCTGTGTTTGAGGGCACTGGGCAATGCGGGAAGGTGGCAGATGGGGTCGGGAAGGCCAGAGATGTCTCCAGGTATGATGGGCTGCAGAAACGCTGCGTTAAGAGGTGCTTATCTGGTATCGAGGGTGATGAGGCACATCAGTCAGTCAGGGAGAGATGTATCGACAAAAGAGTCGGCGCATAGACTGAGCAAAGCCGCGGCGTGTGCTGGGCTGCTGATGGCAGAGCGCGGCAGCGCGGGAGAGCTGCTGCCGAGATGAACCGGTGGAGGTCAGAGATGCAGCCGCATCCTGTGATAGATGAAGCTGCTGCGTTAGTCTCTGTGCCCTCTCCCTGTCTGTCCGGGGAGCAGAAATCTACTCTGCTTTGGAAAATACTCTGCAGCCTTTTCATGTCTCAGGGGCACATGCAACTGGTTTCCTTTCCTTCCTTCCAAGTTTCCAGGAGCGTGACAGAACCATCTCTTCCTTTTCAGCGTAAGGAGCTCCACTGAGATTTCTGCAAAATATTCCCCAGGATGATTTATAGTACTCTTTCAGCTAATTTTTAACTCTGATTGCTTCTCCTTCTCTTCAGTGGAATTTAACTAGTTTGTCTGGAATATTAATAATTAAACATCAAGGAATTATATCCCAAGCACTCTTTTCAGATGAACGTTTGTGATTGTTTTAAAGCACACAGCGTTGGGTTTTAGTGGCTCTTTGATAGAATTCTGCTTCTTTTAAACTGCTGACACCAGTAACCCTATAAATTAGCAGATGATGGAGGGAAATCTCCCGGCTGCCTCTGTTGGTTTTATCGTTTGATTTGTTAATAGGAGTTTTGGGTCACAGCCAGGCATTCCTTAACTGGCAAAAGGAAGGGTTTGCCCCATGGTGCAGAGGCAGCTGCCTGATTCCTCACAGCAGTCACTGTGTGCCGTGCGTGGCCCCACGCGTGCGGGCACCGACCCGTTGTGGTCAGGAGGTTGTGCCGTCACAGGGGTGCTCCCTGAAACACCTCTTGCTGGTGTTTGCCGTGGTGGGGGCTTGCTTGCAATGATCTCTGCTGCAAGGAAGGATTTTGCCTCTTGTTGCTTAGTGCTAACAAGCTGCCTGCCCACAGCAGTCCCTTCTGGAGTAAGCACCTGTTTAATCCTCTTCCTTGAGGAAAACAGAGGAATAATGAGACGAGGCCGAGAGGGAGGCTGTTCCCACTGGGGCTGGCTGGTGGCTCGCGCTGCCAGCAGGAGCTGGCCCCCGGGGTCTGAGATGATGGCTTCTTGGGCACGATCGTCTCCTTATCTGCCGGGCGGGTGCAAAATGCTGCCAGCACAGAGCGAGCGGCGTGGCCTTCACCGTCCCCGTGTGGTACAGGGCAGGGGAAGGAGCAGGCCCCGCTACCCGCTGGCCAGTGAGCACCGCTGGTGGTGGGTGCAAGGGGAAGCCACGGCAGCCGGCTTGGGTGGGTTTAATCACCCCACTCACAAGTGGGCGTGCGCATCCCATGCCTGCGGCCGGCGCGGCAGGGCAGCTGCGCCCCAGGAAAGCACCTCTTCTGATGCCAGACATGTTTGAGAGCGGCGGGGCAGGAGCTGCCTGGCCGTGCTGCTCCCTGCGCTCCTGCTGAGCCGCAGGTGCTGCGCTCGCCACTGGTGGGCGCGGGCATCGCAGCCCCGGGCGGGCAGCGAGCGCACGGTGTTGTGGCAGGGGGCTGCGGGGGGCAGGGGGAGCACCTCCCTTGCAGCAGGAGGGAGTCTGCGTTTCGTAACCGCTGGGCAGGGATGCCGATGTGGGGAAGGAGCTAGCTGTGCCTTTTGTTTTTTGCTTTGAGGCTGGGGAACACCCAGGAGGTGCTGCGGGGAGGCAGACTGCGTGGTCTGGGCTCTGAATGGGAGCTGGGAGCCAGCCTGGGCTGTCCCGGGCTCTGCACAGCTCTGACCCGAGGGGCTGCGGTGGGGGGGCTCCAGGAGGGACCGCGCTGGGCTGGGGACCTGTCTCCATGTGGTGCTACCGCGGCCGTCAGCACCTGTCCTGCTCCTGCCTCGCCAGCTGCTGTACAGCTGAAGTTTCATTTATTCTGAAGGGAAAAGAATTCACATCTTCCCAACCAACACAAACCCAAATACAAATAAATTTCTCTCAAAGTGCAGTCGTTGGAGAAAACTAAAGGCCGTTAGTCAGGCTGACATCAGAGGAGCCGCATTTGCTCTGACAAGCAGCAAAGGCTTATGTTTTATTCACCAGGCCTGAAAAATACCTTCCCGAAGAGGGGGCCCATAAATAAACCAGTGTGATGAATATTACACGGGATAAAAACTGATAAAGCAAGGGCCCTAAACACAAGATGCACAATGAGGTTAGGAAAGCACATGGTTTTCATCGCGTCTAATCCTGTGTGACTGGTTGGGGAGGTGGGGGGCCGGGTGTGAAGGGGGAGTCACTGCGGGGATGCTGCTGGCCCTGGGGAGGCAGGAGGGGGACAGGCTGAGCTGCCGCCGCTCGCTACCACGCACCTGCAAGCGCACCGGGCTGTGCAGCACGGCCGGGGGTGCTGGGGGCTCCGCCAGGGCCAGCAGCTTGGTGAAATGCCCCGCTCCGGCTGCGTGCGTCGGCTGGAAAGGGCTTGCACAACAGCTCTGTGGTTCCTTAACCGCGTGCCAGGGAGCAAGCGGGGCTGCACCTTGCTGGGCTGTTCGTGTGCCTGGTGCTCGCTGGTGCCCTGGGACCCACTCTGCGATTGCCGGCTGCTCATGCAGCCCAGGAGCTCGCCACCCTGGAAGGACTTTGCATATCCTTCCAGGACAGGAAAGGAGGAAAGGAAATGGCTTCAATAGTCCCTGCAGCCACGAGCACTGGCTGCGTGGTGAAATGGGAGCAGGCAAACCCAGCCCAGAGGTTTCCTGCAGGTGCCAGAGGAAGAGGAGAGCCTCTGCGAGCTCTCAGCACGGGAGCTGCCTGTCCCCGCCCCGCCTTGTGTGATCGCGGTGCTGCCCCATGCCATGTCAAAAGCACCCCTGTCCGCAGATGCCATGAGCCTGGGAAAGGTCCTGCTCAGCCACGTCCGTACGAAAGCGGGATGCTGCCTCTGTCACGCTGGGTGGGGGCTCTGATGCTTGCACCCGTCGCGGTGTGTCCGCGATCAGGGTCAGGGCTGGCTGCTCCGGCCCCATGTGCTCGGCTCCTCCCGCAGCCCTGCTGAGGACAGTGCTGCCCTCCTGCCTCGGGGTGGAAGGGGCAGGATCAGGCCACCTCCGAGCCGCTGCATCCCAACCAGGGATGCCAGCATCCCCCAGCCACTTCAAGGGGCCCCTGGCTCTGCCTCTGCTTGGGATGTGAGCACGACGGTGAGCTGCACACAGAGCTGGGGGTGGGTCTGGGGGCTGCTGTCACTGCAGTGCTGGGGGGGTCTGGGGCAGCTGCTGCTGCTGGCCGCCCCCGTGTGTTTTGCCGAGGGCTTGCTGTGGCTGGGAGGTTTTTGCAGAGCTCGCTGTGCAGTGCCAGGCTCCTGCTGGCTTCATCTGCCTTCAACTTTCCCAAACATTTGCCTTTCTTTCTCTCCACCAAATTTAAGAAAAACAAAACCAAGGCTCCTTGGGAAGTGACGGCAGGGCTGTGTCTTTGTGAAGGTCCCTCCACGTCTCTGAACAGCAGGCCACAAGCAAAACAAGAAGCATTTCATTCAAAAGCCACACGTTCAAGGGCTGCAGAGGGAAGTTTGCACAGATTTATGCTCTGTAATCCCACACTTGGCAAATTCTGTGTAAACTGTGTGCAAATCTCCTTTGAAAGTTCCTTTGCTCTTCCTCGCAAAGCCACAGCTGGACCACACGGGCAGCCCGAGCAGCCCCCTGCCCCATGCCTCCCTGCAGAGCAGGAGGCAGGCACCTTGAAATATGAGCACTTAGCTTTTTATTACACCATTTAATTGCTGCCTGACAGTCTAATCCACCATTAAAAACACCAAAGCTCAGGGGAATTTACCATTGTTATTCCTCGTGTATCTTTCTTCCTCGCCTCCACTGTTCTGAGCCTCCGGCTGCCTCCTTCGCCTGCTTGCCGGCCCCGGGACAGCGCTGCCCCGGCAGCGCGCGTGCTCCTGATGCGTGGCTGGCCTTTCCAGTGCAGACCTCTAGGCAGAAGCTGTGGGTGCTGGTAAGAAAGAACACGGAAGGGGCTGACGTGCTGTCCTCTGCAGCTGGTGCTGGCCTCTGGCAGCAGGGAGAGGGCTTGAGCTGTCGGCTCTCCAGCTGCACAGCTGTCCTGAACCCCCTGTGCGTACGGCAGAGGAATGGATGCGGCAGCAGCTGGGTTAGCTTGCCAGAATCCCACCTCGCTGGCACGTGGGGCAAGCGGAGGTGGTGTTGGCAGTGCCCAGGAGCCCATGTGATGGAGCTGGTGCACAGGAACCTGGTCTGAGCTCCCAGCTGGAGCAGACTGGGGAGTTGTGGCATCTGCTCCTCATGCCACCTTGGTGGGATCTGTCTCTGTCCCTGTGGGCAGATGCGTGCACAGAGTTAGTGTTGTGTCCTGTCCTAGGTGCCCAGCAGGAGGAGCAGCCATTCTCCGCCGTGCTGGGGATGCCCCCGCGCTCCCAGAGTTGCTTTTGCATCCTGGTTTTCTGCACCACGGTGCCATAGGAACTGTCCTCACCTGGGAAGGTGGGCTGGCTACGGCCAGTCCTGGAGGTGGCACCGGCTCAGCACGCACCAGCTCCTCCAGAGGTAGAGGCTTTGCTTTCCTCCGCTGTGACTTGGAACAGGAGATGAAAGCAACCTGAACGGTGGTGAGCCATCCTCTCCCTGTCTTTGGCTGCCCACGGCTGCTGGTAGAGAGCTGCTCTGCAGGTGCAAAAGCCAGTTTGGAAAATAGCTTTTCACATTGGATATGTGTTTTGCAAAGCTTTTTTCTTTTGAGCTGCAGATCTTTGTGTGCCGGGCTGTGTGCCAAGATGGGTGCTGGGGTGCCGAGGAGGCACGTGGGGCCATGCGCACGCATCACGTCTGCGCTGTTCTGTCTGGGGCTGGATCATCTGGAAGGGGTGCAGGACCCAAGCGTGTGCTCCAGACCTTGCGTCGGCCAATTGCTGGGGGCAGCTGGGGAGCAACACTTGTCTGTGGGGCCCCGCTGCTTTCCCAGCCGCTGCCTGCCAGCGGTGGAGGGGGCTGGCGAGGAGATTGGCTCGGCTGCCTCTCCGCGTGGTTCTTGCTCATGCTCTAAGTAATGATTTGTCTTTTTTTCGACTTCTCTGTTGTGTAAAAATAATGGTGCTGGCTGACATGGCAGGGCGTATTGATCGGGCGTGTGAGTGCAGCAGTACCGTGTCTGGGGAGCAAAGGGAGCGGGGTGGTGCCTGGGCCCTGGCCCCAGTGCCCCCTGAACGCTGGGGGACATCGGTCTCGGTGCTCTGATGCTGATGGACAAGTCTAATTGCGGCTGGGGGATGCTCTCTCCCATCTGCGGTGGCTGCACAGCTGCACCCCGCTTGCCCCCCCGTGCAGTCCCCAGCCCCTCTCACCCACAGCTGATGAGCTCCGCTGCACAGCTTGACCCCGTGGCTTGCTTTTATCAGCAGTCCCTGCCACCTGCCCTGTCTCCCCGTCGTTCATCACCGCTCGAGCTGGGGGCTGCATCTCCTCCGGAGCTGGCTGCTGAGGGGAGCAGGGGGGAAGCGGCTCCATCACCCACCAGCCCTGGCAGCAACGGGAGCCCCCCGGGATGCGCCGTGGGGAGCAGCGGCCCCAGGAGGGCGATCCCCAAGGCCCCTGCAGACTGTGACTGCAGTGATCCGAAATTGCTCTGTTGTTCCCTGGGGCTCCTGAGCGCTGGAGGACAGGGCAGGTTCCCTGCCTCAGCACAGCTAAAGCAGAGGGCGGCTGTGGGCACCCTCTGCGATGGCAGCCAAGACCCCCTGGTGGCTGTGTGCTTGGGGCTGGGGGGGGCGCGACCCTGTGCGCCTGCGGCGAGCTCACCCTGGTGCTGCCCTGGGTTGGGTCCCAGTGCAGGGGGTGCGAGGAGCTGCCCCAGGTGAGGCTGCGATGGAGCTGGGGCGGCTGCTCGGGGGGCCGGGAAGGATGGGCGAAGTTCTCTGCCCCAGCTGCAGCGAGCTGAGCACCAGGCATGGCCTTGCTGCAGCCCTGCCAAGCTGGGCTCCTCCAGGACGCCTCGCTGCGTCCATCTCCATCGGTGTGGCTGGGTGTCCCTCGGTCTTTGAGCCTCTGAGGCCCTGGCTGCAGAGCCCTCAGGAGGCTGTGGGCATGGCCCAGCCCTGCTGTCACCTCTCCCCGCACTGGGAAGGGGCACGTGGAGAAGCTTGCTGGGGAAGGAGGGCAGCGCTGCTCGCTGTTGGGTTGTGGCACAAAGTGTTTAATGAGGGAAAGTCTTTGCAAAAGTAATTTGAGTTTATGGGCTGGCCGTGTAATAGCATCAGCTGTAATTTTTATGGTGCGAGGTGGGGGCTGGAAGATTCAGGTGTTGGTGCTGCCTCTCCCATCCTCAGTCTGGAGCAGGCTCCAGCCAGGAAGGCTTTGTGGTGCCCTCGGGCACTTTTTTTTCCTTAATGAATCCTGGGCTCTATCAAATCTTAATCAAGGTGATGGTAATAATGAAGCTGGGAGGGGCGGGTGCTTAGCTGGAGAGGGCTTGCTGCTGGTGTGGGAAAGATGCCCGCACCCCCTGGCTTCCTTTGGGAAGGGTGGAGGCAAGGGGGCTGTTGGTGACGCTCTGTTGTTCCAGCCCCTCCGCTCATCTGTGTAACACGGTCCTGTGCCTGGGCTTTGGAGGATGCTGCTGGGCCAGGTCCCTGCTCCACCTGCGGAGCTGCCCCCGTCGGGGGCACAGCCTTGGGTCCCCAGGCATCCTGAGCTGCGGGTCGGCGGCTGCCCTCCCCCTGCCCGCTGCTAGCAGTGTATTAAAAAAACATAATTGATTTTCCTTCCTGCTAGTGCTTAACCTGGACTTTCCCACTGCAGCAGCAGAGGGCCCTGATTACAATATCTCTGAAGAGGCCAGTGAGTTATAGTAATGGACACTCTTCTAGCTGTCTGTGCCGCTCATAAATCTATCCCCTCCTGAAAGTGCAGATGGTCCATAATCGTCCATCATCCCGAGCCAAGCGCCGGACAGCGTCGGGGTGGGTTTCTCCTCTGAGGCTGCTTTTTCTGCAAGCTAAACGGAACTGCGACTCGGCGTGAGCTCTCTCTGTAATGGAGTGTGAGCAGCTCCGCCGTCAGTGGTGATTTAGGAGAGAAAGAACAATAAATATCCCGGAGGCTGGGGCGGCGAGCAGCCCGCAGGAGGGGAAGGGAGCAGGGCCAGTTGTGTTCTTAAGCAGAGCTGTGTCCGCTCTGGTGCGGCCCACCGAGAGGTGGGGGCTCAGGGGAGTTTCCAAAGGATGCTGCGTCGCTCCGGTCCCTGTACCTGTGCGTGGGGCACGAGCATCATCTGAAATTGGAGCCGTGCGGTGCGTGCGGCCCTGGGTGCCTTCTGACTCTGCACGGGAATAATGCCAGCTCGCGGCAGTGTCCATCCAGGCACTCCCGAGGCCCAGCCAGGCAGGAGCAGGGCGGTGTGCCGGCACAGCACTGTGGCCAGCAGGAGCCTGGGCTGCGCGGCAGGGAGCTGCCTTCCTGCGTACGGGCAGTGGGGGGCTTGGATGAGCCCTGTAGGTCGGCCTTGCACCCCCTGCTCCCCTCCACCAGCAAGTGCAAGTGACAGAAGGCAAAGCCAAGGCTCTCTTCTCCGGGAGCGGGGCTCCCACCACCTTCCCCTCGTGCCCCTCAGCGTCGCCTCCCTGGGCTGTGCTTGAAGGGAGCTGGGGAGCGTGGTGGTGGCCAGGGCCAGCACCACCACTCTGCTGCAGCACTGCCTCTGCCCACTGTGCCACCGGGAACTTCAGCAGGCATCAGGGACCTGCACTGCCCGCGTTGGAGCGGGTCCCCAGTGCCTCCCCCAGATGTGTCCTTCCTTCACCCCGTTGCTGCCCATGAGCGTGGGCTGCCTGTCCCAGCCCTCGTGCTCTGTCCTCGTGTCCCTGAGGCTCCTTGCTGGCCCTCCCTGTTGGTGCCAGGTCCTGTCCCCATCGCGCTGCCCGGGCTCTGCTCCCTCCCGGTGGGAGACCTGCAGCGATGTATTGGTGCTGGTGGTCACAGCGTGGGGAGCAGGAGACACCCAGCCGTGGTGCTAAATGTCTGTATCGACTCTCCCACCGGAGTCACTACCAGCTTGGTTGCGATGGTTTTGTTTGATATTTAACGTTTGAACGTGTGTGAGCCTGCAAGTGCCTGGGGACACAGGTGGCAGGTGGCCTGCGCTGTGTTCACTTGAAGCCAGGGCTGGGATTCCCAGTGCTGGGTGCCGAGGACCTGGCACCTCGTGTGGTCACTGTCACCAAGCCCTCTTCCAAGGGAGATTTGTCGCCAGAAGAAGGCAAAAGTGGCGGGGATGGGGGTCCCAACAGGGTCCCTGTCCCCTGCACAGCCTGTCCCAGCAGGACTCGCTTGCAGCCATGGGTGCTCACCATGGGTTTAGGGGGAAACACTCGAGCTTTCCTCCCAGAAGCCTGTCCTAGACCGATTACAGAGCTCCAAGCTGCCTTTTATTGGTGCTACCTTGCGGCCAAGCCTGAGAAGCTGCCCCCGCCTTGCCGAGTGGCCTTATTTACAAGAATCCCCCTGGCATGGCCTTTAAGCGCTTCCATTAACATTTTTGCATCTTGCTTATTGCAGGCCTGGGCCCGCAGAGACCCTCGCGTGGCAGGCAGCAGGCAGCTCGCAGGAGCACGAGGCTCACTTTAATTGGTTTGAAGCTCTCGCTGCCGGCCGTGGAGGGGTCTCTTTCCTTGAGTAATGACCTGGAATTTGATCATGTGGCTTTTATTAGATTGTGAGACTGGAAGTGTAACTGCATGGGATCAAAGCAAAGCAGGCACTGCCATGTGCTGAGAACTGCAGGGCTGAGGGAAAGGAGCCTCTTGCTAAAAGCCACCCCAGCAAATTAAAACAACCGAGCAACCCGGTAAAGGATTCGAGCTCCTAATGACAGAGCTGCTGTCGCGCTCCAGCAGGCATGTGCCGCAAGAGCAGCCCTGCAGCTGCAGGACCTGGTCCTCAGCTGAGCTGCCCCGGGGCTAGCCACATCACTGCGAGGCCACCAGGACCATTCTGCCACTGGCCAGGAGCCCCATGCCACCAGTCAGAGCCACCAGGCTCGGCGGGCCAAGGCAGAGAGGTCCCCCCGGCTGTGCCTGCAGCTCTGTCACGCTGTCAGCCTGTGCCCAGGTCCCCGGGGACAGCAGGAAATCTCCTTTCCATGGGTCGCTTACACCTGCCTGTCTCAGGGGAGGAACACCGGAGCCTCCAGGCAGGGCTGTGCGGCTGCAGGGTGGGACGTGGAGCTGGCGGCAGCCCCCGGGGCGGGCAGGGCTCTGCGGGCTGGGCATGGGCGGCACGGTGATTCCAGGTGGTCGGGTGCTTGCACCCCATGATGCAGGGCGCACGTGCGGCTGCACTGCCCGGTGCTCAGGCCAGGCGATGGGCTGAGGGGCTGGGGCAGCCATGGGGGGCTGACGCTGAAGCTCTCCCTGCTGCTGGCAGCAGCACCGGGGGCTGCTGCAGCCCCGTGCCCACCCACACTGGGGCTGCTGCAGCCCCGTGCCCACCCACACTGGGGCTGCCGAGGGCAGCGCTGGAGCCGGTGAGATGGGGCAGGGAGAGCAATTGCAGCGGTGATTAATGGGTGTGCTGGCGGGAGCTGACAGCTCGCTGCGCCCGCAGTAGCGATGAGCAGCTGGATCCTCTGCTCCCAACAAGCTGCTTCGCAGGCTCCCAGGCCATCGGTGCCGAGGGTGAGCCCTGCACCGGCTCTACATGCCAGCCAGGCCACCGGCGTGCCCCTGACCACAGTCCGTGCCCCGGGCTGTGCCCTGGGCTACGTGCCCTGCAAAAGCCCGTCCCTGCAGCGAGGAGGGGCTGAGGCTGGCTTGGAGATTCTGGCAACACCAGCTGGGTTTATTAAGCTAATAAAACAATGTTAAGTATCCGCACACTGGAGCCCCCTGAGGTCTCTTTATGTGCAGAGAGGAGCCGGGGGATCCCAGTGCCTCCGAACTGATGATTGCTCTGTCACGCTAATAAATAGCGGAGTAGGTAGCGCTGCGCCAGGCTGGGGCGGCTGCCGCTCCTCCCGCCGGCACCGCGGGCACAGGGGATGTGCCCTCACCTCTCCCCTTGGCTGGACCCGATGTGCTCCTCGTGCTGGGGCCTGGGCACCCCACGAAGCTCCCGGCGCGGTCCTCAGCACGCGGTGCAGCCGAGGCTGCCCGGCCCCCGAGCGGCTGCCCCTCTCCAGGGTGTCAGTGGCACCTCCGTCCCGTGTGCGTGGCCGCACTGAGCGGGGAGCCGCGGCCGGCTGGCAGAGCATCGTCTCGCCTGGGGCTCTGCCTCTGCTCCCGGGCCCACAGCCCTGCTGCCGGCCGGGCGGTGCTGCCCGCAGCTTCCCCCTCGCTGCAGCGTGTCCGTGCTGCATGGTGGTGTTTGGCGATGCACTGGCAGCATGCAAAGCAGGCCGCGTATAATAGATAATAATTAATAGACTGCTCCAGCGGCTAGCTAGGTAAGTAGATAAATAATTTTAATTATCCTTGGGGAGGCTGTAAATTCGCACACAGCCCTTTATTAAACTCTCTGTTTACAACAGTCATTTATATTGTGTGTCATTTTGCATAAAACCCCCTTGGGGCTGAATAACGCTGCGTAATAATGGCTCCTTTATTACCAGCGCCTCTGCCTGAGAGCCGCTGGCAGCACGGACTGGAGCAGGGTGGGCAGGGCTCAGGGGCAGCACGGTGCCCGGGTTCGCCTCGCGCTGCTCCAGCCGGGTCCCCTGCTGCTCCGCGTGCTCTTGCCCAAGGCCTCCCTTCCCTTAATTTGAGCTGCTAAAGCCCAGCTGCTTTTGGCAGGATGCAGGGCAGAGTGGCCAAGGGTGCCAGCAGGGCCCTGGGGATGGTGCTTGCTCCCAGCTCGTGGGCATTGGGCTGTGCGGGTCCTTGCAACAGAGGCGAGCACTGCAGGGAGCGGGGACCTTGCATTGCTGCTGGGATATGTGCGGTTGAAGCCACCACGTCCCCTTGCAGAGGTGACAAGGAGTGGTGTGCAGCTGTGAAAAGTGCTGGCAGCAGGTGTGAGGGTGCCCTGGACAGGATGGGGGGGCCCCCAACCCAGCACGCACGGGTCGGGGAGAAGCTGGTGCCTGCAGAGCCAAGGGCAGCGGGGACCCAGGAGCTGGGTGGCTGTGGGACACGAGCACCCTCCCACAGGGCATTTCTGGGGACAGCTGATGTGCTCCTCCTGAAGGCAACCAGCTGGACCTAGCTGTGCCAAGTGGCCGCTGTGCTGAGCTCTGCTCCCCTGAGGGGTCCCCAGGACCCCTACTCCTTCCCAGAAGAGTTTGTGTCTTTGTGCTGATGGCAGGGTATTTTTTCCCCCTTTTTTGCGCATGTCTCTCAAAAGAGCCATAAATTCTAAGCTGTGAAATCCTGCTGTGTCAGCAGTCTGCAAAATGAATTGATATTAAACGCGACAAAAGTCTCTCTAATTTACCCTGGCTAGTTTCTGCTTTCCTCCCTGAAGACGTAATTGAAAAGTGGAAGAATGGAGATTGCCATCGCCCCTGCCTGGAATAACACTGAGCTGCCTGTTACTGAGAATCTCGTTAATTAAGGATTATTTACAAATAACCACGCTTTCACAGAGCTGCACACATGGTGTGTTCACGCGTGTCTGCTCCCTCCAATTGCGCGTGCACACACTCCTGAGCAGCTGGCACCAGCACCTCGCTCTGGCTCCTGCGGGGCCACGAGGAACGGTTTTGCTGGGGCAGAGGGTGGCAGGGCCGCTGTGAGCGGGGATGCGCGTGGTGGCAGCAGAGCAACCCGCTCGCTCGCCGCAGTGACCTCGCTTGCAGAGGACCATGTTCCATTGACTAATTTGTTTTCAATGGCAGTTTCTGGCAGCATCCCTGCTAGCATCAGGACAAGAGTCTTTGGGGGTTTAAAATTACTTTTACAGGAATAGCGTGCGTTTCTCTGTTCCAGGATGGTTTTTGTAAGGTTCTCGCAGTGCAGGAGAGGTGGGGTGCTGCTGCTCTGCCACCCGGACCCGCCAGGCGTGTGCCTGGTCCCTTTGCTCGCCCAGGCTGGCAGGGACCTGTCTGCGGAAGGACGCAGGGCCCTGCAGCACCCCCGCACCTGGCGAGACTTGTGGCCGGGTGCGCGGGCCTGGCGCTGGTGATGGAGCGTTGCGTGGGAAGTGCTGGTGCTGTCGTCCTGGGTAGGAGCAGCGTTTTTTGGTGCCGTGCCAGTGCACAGCAGTGTGCGTGCTCCCTCTCACCTTGCTCTGACTCCAGGCATGTGCGAGAGAGGTAACTTTGCAGAAGGCAGTCAAATAACCGTATACTTTAATATCCCTGCGATCAGGGCTGACATTTATGTCGTTAATTTTAAAATGCTTTATTTCTTCTCTATTAAGTTAGACTCATTTTCAACAGACTAAATAACTCTCTCTCCCTAACTACAGGCTGGCATTTTATAGTTTCCTTCCCTCTTTAGTTTTTGTTCCCTTTCTGGGAAGCTCGGCAAGATGGAAGGAGGGAGATGGGGAGGAGCTGCCTGGCACAGGTGTCTCGGGCATCCACGCACTGCACCCGGTCGAGGCGGGTCCCTGGGTGCCCGCGGGAAGCTGCTGGCGAATGTCAGTGGCTTGCGGAGCAGCGGAGCCCTGTGCTGGAGGGGCCGGTCCCTGCTCTGCCCCCGCCAGGGGAGCGGGAGGGGTGCAGGTGCAGGCTGGGGGGGCTGCGTGACGCTGGCCCCCGCAGCAAGCGCAGCAGCAGCAGCCCTCGCGCTCCCCGAGGCACTTGGTGCAGGGGCACGCGTGGAGCACCCTGCTGCGAGGGGCTGCCTCTGCCTCGCCGGAGCCCGTGGGCGGCTCTGGCTTTATCTCCTCTGAAGGAAGCAGAGGTGCGTCCTTGTGCTTTTGTGGAAAAGTGCAACGTTAGAGGAGGTAGAGATCGGAGAAATTAGAAATGGGAGCTTTACCAGTCCCTTCTCGTCCATTCCTGAGCCTGGAGGGTTCACGTCTTGTAGTGGCTTCCTCAGGATTTAAAAGCCCTGAGTGCCGGCTTCCTGCCGTGGGAGGGGGGCCCGGCCGCCAGATCTGTGCTGTGCAGCGACAGACGTGCTCGTGCTGTTGCGCGCGTTGGTCACCTCCTCCGGAGGAGCGTCTGTGTGCTCCTGCCGGCAGCTCGGGTAACGCGGCAGTGGTGGCACTGGGGCAGCCCCCAGCTGCTCTGCGCTGGCACCCTGAGCCCGGTGACTGCGAGCGCAGGATGGTTTCTGAATCCAAAAGGGAAGTCTCTTCCCTCCCATCTACCTGCCTCAGTCCTCCCCCGATATTGTCTCCTGGCTCTTCCCCTCCTGCCAGCACGAGGCTCGCACACCGCTGTTCCTGCTGGCTTGTCGTGTCCCTCCATGCGTGCCATCCTCACCCTCGCTGCCCCGGGACCCCCACTGGCCGGCCCGGGCTCCGGGGGCCTCACTGCTGGTGGGGGCGTGGGGAGGTTTCACGCCCCCGTGCAGAGCACTCCCAGCCACGCGGGCCGGGGTTATTAGTTATTTTTAGCAATCGATGTTATTGATGCCGCGGTAGCTGGAGGAAGCCACTGGAGGGCTGTTCTTCCAACTCATTACATTTAGAGCTGAACTATCCCCCTTTTATATAAATCCTGACACATAAAGATAAAATACACCATTTTCCACCAAGCTGCAGCCCAGACTCGGGGATGGGCTGGTGCTGGCTCGGGGAGGGGTCCCCGGGGTGTGCCCGGGACAAGCGTGCTGTGGCTGGGGAGGGCCTGGAGCAGACGCGCTGGAGAGGCCGAGCGCTGCTCCGGAGGGGCTGCCCCCGGGGTACAGCCTGTCCTTTGCATCCCTTGCTGGGCTGGGACACCTCCTGCGGATTTAGCAGCGTGTCATAGCACAGGACTCTCCTCTCCTCCCAGGCAGCTTGGGAGCGCCGGTACGGTGGTCTAACGATAATAAGCGGGCGTCAGGCTTGGCAAAATTGCCCCATATGTCAATCTGCAGTCTGCAAGCGTCCTGTCTGTCACGTCTGACATCTGCGTTGTTGTAGGGCACGTACAGCTTCCATGACGCGCTGGAGCTAAGCAGTCCGTGGGTGCTGCAAGCACTGCTCTGGTTGATGCTGTGCCACGTTGCAATGCTGCAGGCAGTCAAAGGCTCCGTGCGCTGAGAGAATGTGTGAACCCCGGTGAGGGGCTGGGAGGGCAGGTCAGCCCCGTGCCCCGCGGCTAGACTCGTGCCCAAGTGCCTGGTCCCGGGGGAGGGAGCTCCTGTCCTTCTCTGTCAGGGCTCGGCCAGCATGGCGGGGGACTCCGGTGGCCTTCACGAGCTCCAGGGTCCGGCTGGGTGGCAGCTGCCCCGGGGCTGGGCTTCGCCTCGTGCTCTGCCGGCCACACTGCCTGGCTCCTGCGATGCACGGCGAGGAGCGATGCCGCGCCACGGAGCTGCCCCAGCCGGCGGCTTCGGGCTGGCCCCAGCTCTGTGCCCATCCCTGTCTCTGGCCACGGCTCCTGGAGGGGCTGGGGGCTCCCCCCTGCCTCCCCCTGTCCTCAGCACCTGGTGCTGCAGGAGGGGCTCCTGCACCCTGCGGGCACTGTGCTGCTGCTGCTTCATTAGCATTAATACTTGGCCAATCTCTTTGATTAATGCAGGGCTTGAGCAGGAGAAACCAGTGCTGAGATGAAATGCAAACCCCGCGCTCCCACCCAGCTCGGTCCCGCTCACTCGATGGAAACTCAGTCCCAGGCGGGAGGGATCGATGCTAACCCGCTTACCTCCCGCGCTGGGCGGTTTGCTGGACAGGAGGGTGCTGCCAGTGTGCACCCCCGAGGGGCCCCGGACCCCCGCCTGCACGGCACGAGGGCACAGGATGCCCTCTGGGGACAGAGCCCTGAGCGTGGCAGCTCTGGTCACGTCGGGCAGGTGGCACCCAGGCAGGCGAGCGGCAGTGTCAGGGGCCTGAGGTGCCTGGGGTAGCAGGACAGCGTTTGGGTTTCCCACAGGTCGGCATCCCCGCTCCTCGCGGGTGGCAGCAGCATGTCCATGTCTGTCTGGAGCCTGGCACCGCTTCCCCGGCACAACAGGGATGTTTCTTCCCAGGCACAAAGGAGAGAGCCCCTGCGTTTCCAGTTAAATCAGCCCAGGGGTTGCAAGGCAGCAGCCCAGGCTCGGCGGAGAGGGCTGTTTCAATTTACTTTTGTAGTTTTTCATTTCAGGATGAAATTAAGCTACAGAGAGGGGGGGAGGAAACAACCTTTTTTTTTTTTTTTTTTTTAAAGCAATGCATCAACGCATCCCTTCAGGGAAAAACTCTCTTACATGGAGGTTTTTCTGCACTTTAGCTGTCCTTGGTGTCGTCTCAGTTCTCCTGCACTCTCAAAATGCTTGCCCCTGGCCAATTCCACGCGTGCTCAGGTTTTTTGTTTTGTTTTTTTACTATTGTTTCCAATCAATTTTGCAGTAGATCTGTATTATGATAAAAGCCTTGCCCTGCTGTGTTTTGTGCCACTGCGACTCTGGTAATGCCCCACTAACGCAGCCCCGGGGGCTGGCGGTGGCCCCGTGCGCACTCACCTGCCTGCGCCCTGGGTCTCGCCAAGGACCTGGGTGTGCACCCGGAGCCTGCAGCCGAGGACCCGTGGCACGCGGCTCTGCTCCTGCTGCCAGACCCCGCTGGGAGCTGCTGTACCCGGGCTGCGCCTCCACGGGCCCCTCTGGCACCTCTGTCCCAGTCGGTCCCGCTGGCTGCCACGTCCGTGCCTCGCTCTGTGCCGGGCAGTCGGGCCGGTGGGTCGGCCGCGGTCACCCCTTGGAGCAGAGCTGTCTCCTTTTGTTGTGTCCCATCAGGTTCTTGCTAAGGAGGTAGAGCTCCAGGTTAATTTATCGTGTACGAGGAAGCCGAGGATGGGAATAGTGTCTGCCCTCTAAATAAGTCATGAAGCAGGATCCCAACAGCACAATTAGAACCCTCCGTTAATGATTATTTATGGGGCTGGGAATGCTTATTTAACCTGACTATATTAAATATTAAACAAAATTATAATATTTATAACTGTATTTACAACAGAAGGGAGTGGTGTGCTGCTGGGGCAGGGTTGCGGTGTGCGGGCTGTGGGTGCCAGCCCAGCCCGGGCACAGGTGAGGGCTGCACCTGCAGCGGGGGGGCCGGGAGGTGTCACCAGCCCCGGTGATGCCGCGGGTAGCCCAGCCGTGGCTCGCGCAGAGCAGAGGAGCGGTCGCGGCTCAGCCTCCTGAGCCTGCGCAGCTTGTGAACGTTTCTGGCCGGAGGCAAGCGCTGCCGGGAGGGTGCAGAGTGATGCTGGAGGCACTCGCTGAGCTGGGGCGGGGGGACGCTGTTGGGGACAGTGTCTGCACGGGGACGTGGCCCCGCTGGTCCTCCTGGGTGCTAGGGGGGTCCCGGGGCCGGCTGGGAGCTGCCCCACAGCCGCAGCTGCCTGCAGGCCCCTCCCGGGAGGCGCAGCTCACCCCGGTGCTGCGGCGGTGGCGATGCTGCACCCTGGGGTTCTGCTGGGTTAGCATCCCAGTGAGGATGGGAAAAAAGCCCTGTTTGCCCTGGCAGGGCCAACTGGATGCGATCGAGGTGCCAGCCCTCCGCAGCCACTGAGGGAGACAGGCAGGGAAATCGGCTGCTGTTAGCAGAGTCCCAGCTGAGTAAAATACCCAATTGAATTGATTTCACTTGCAATTGGAAAGTCTATTGGCGAAGCAAACTGTGTTATCAGCCTGAAATGAGCTGAACGCGGCGCTCGTCTGAAGAGCGCGCTGGGGGGCTGCGCTCCTGCAGCAGCGGCGTGGGGCCCTGCTGACCCGCCAGCTCCTCCCACCGCGGGGGGGCTTTTTCTTCCCAAAATGAGTGTGGAAAAGGAAAGAAGTCGGCTGGGGTTGGGGGTGCAGCATCCAGACGCCTGGTGGTCTTAGGGAGGACAGGCTCCGCCAGCTCCAGGAGCTTTCTCTCCGTGAAACTAGGGCAGCACCCCCAGCCGGCAGGGACTGAGCACCAAACGGAGGGCAACAACCCCGAGCTGGGGCTCAGTGGCTCCTTCCAGCACCGGGGCTGAGCCAGGGCTCTGGGCAGGGCACGAGATGCGGCAGGCAATGGGGAGGGCAGCAGGGCCTCGGGGACACCCATCTGGGTGAACTGGGGCAGCCCGGGGGTCCCAGCCTCATCCTGCGGTGCTGCTTGCCTGGCAGAGGCCGGCAGCGTGCCCGGAGCACCTGTCCGGAAAACGAGGCCATCTGAAGTATCCTGCCCTGTGCAGCAGCCAAGAGGGCAGAATCGGGCTGTAAAACCCGTCAGCTCCTGTGCGGGGCTGCTCGGTGAAATGGGAGCAGCAGGTTTTCGCAGACGCGAGAGCATGGCACTTTAAGGAGCAGAGAAGCAGCCTGTGGGATTTCCAGCTGGTGAGGGCAACTGAGAGGAGACCTGTGGCTGGATTTCTGCAAAGGTTCAATACCGTTGTGACCACTAACAATATTTTCAGGTATGCAATCTAAGATAATGACAGGGCTAATCAAATCTCAAGCATAAGCTGTTGCTTTTGGGGTCAGGAGGGAATGTACTGCACCTAGAGCAGCAGTGCTTAATTGCTTTTGTCTTCCCCTGAATCAAAGGAGACAGCTGGGCTTGGTGGGCCGTGGGGTCTAATGCTCAGGCCTCGCAGCTGTGTGCGGCTGGGTGGTTGCTGCTTGCAAGAATTCAGTTTCTTTATTGCATAGACATGGCTCCTATTCTGCTTGCCCTAGCAATTGCAGGAGATAAGTGAAAAATCCCTCCATGCTCCCAAAGACAGCGTGATTGCAGGTTCCGCAGCCTATTGCAGATAAAATGATGATTAAGGGGTCCTACCCTATAAGCAGACAACCATGTTGACCTTATTTAGGCTCCTAATCAATTTGCCCCCGGTGTGATTAATTGAGATGCTTGCCATTGATTTTCCGTGAGACAGGAGCGGCTAAGGTGGGATTCACAAGGATGCCTGCAGGGAGATCTCGAGTCTGTTGGCGAAGCCGCGGCAGCGAGAGGCTGAGCCATGCCGAGTCCTCTGCCAGGCAGGGATTATCCTGTTGCTCCTCAGCTGCAGCTTTTGGGCCCCGTTGTTGAGGCTGGCAGCACAGCTTTGCTGAGGAGCTTCCTTCATTCCTGTGTCCGCACAAGGGCGCGAGGGTCACGGAGGTCCAAGCGAGACTTGAGCTTCCCAGTGCCGGAGCCCTTCTGCATCCCGCGGAGGTGCAGGGACCTGGGGAGGCTGAAGGATGGGGCACGTCCCCAAGCAGCCCTGTCTGGGAGGTGGGTGGGTGACACCTGAGCGTGGCTCGTGCATCCGTCAGGATGAGCCCGTGGAGGCCGCGCAGGCTGGTGCTGCGCCGTCCCTCTGCGGCTGGGGGCCGGGGGTGCCCTGCTGCGGTTCTGCAGAGCCCTGCAGAGCTGCTGGCTTTTATTTGTTGTTAACCCTCCTTCCCTGCTGATAGTTATGCAGGATAAGTTATGTGCTGGGGGATTCGGTGCTCTGGTCAATTATTGCAGGCAGTAAAGCAGCCCACTGGTGCCATTTTTCCTTGGCAGAGCTGAAGGGAGAGTGTTTCAGTGGAAGGAAGGAGCGATGCGCTCCCCTCCTCTCCCCGCACGGAGTGGGGCCCCGTTCAGTGCCTGCCTCGCTGCGCTCGCCCCCCGAGCAGCCGGCCCCGCCACCGGTCCCCTGCCCAGACGTGCCTGCCCTCTGCCCGCTGCTGCTGCGCACGTGGGTGCCTTCCCTCCTGCCCGCGGCTGAGCTCCTGCCCACAGCCGCACAGTTTTGGTCCCCCCTTGCTGCTGCCCGTGCAGCGCCCACAGGAGGATCCGGGCGCAGCAGCTCTGGAGGGAGCCTGGGCTCTGCCCCTGAGTGCTGCGAGGGGCTGCAGGAGCCGCCTGCCCTGAGCATCCTCGTGGGGCAGGGGGTGACCCATGCCAAGGACCCCCCTGCCACATGAGCTGCCTGTGGCTGCCAGGGTGGGAAACGCTCGGCCCAGAGCTGCATGCACGAGGTGAAGGACCTGCAGCACGGATGATTGGAAAGGATTTTCTAGCTAAATTGCTGAGCAGATGGATTTACCCTGGACTGGTCCTTGTGGACTCTGGAACATTTTCTCTTCTGTCACGGTTCCTTTTTATGACCTGCCATTTGCTCCAGCAAGCAAGAAGAGAGCTCTTGGCGTCAAGCTCCTGCTCCAACTGCCATTCGGGAACGCGTCGGCATCGCTGCTGGGAGCCGCTAGCTCCTTTTCAGGAACGCAGCCGGGGGCTGGCAGGACACCCCGCCTGCCGCGGCACGGCCGGGGCTGGTGAGGTGGGAAGGGGCAGCTCCTGCTGGGGCAGGAGGAGCGGGCAGCTGCCGGCTGGCGGGGGGGGATGCTGCGCCAGCGATGCGGTGGTGATTTTTATAGCAAGCCCTGAACCATTATAGCGACCACCTGGAGTGCGTATGGCTCCTTGGTGCTTCCCGCAGCAGGCATGTAGCTCGGTTAGGGGGGCTGCCGTGCTGGGGACCCCCTGCCTGCTCCCCCGCCCTGTCCTGCACCTGAGCAGTGCAAGGCCGTGGGGCTGGCGCATCCCTCGCAGATGGGCAGCTCGCTCCCCGGGGCTGGGATGGAGGCTGTGGGTGGCATGGGCTCAGTCCTGCTAACAAGAAGTGCAGGCGGTGCCTCCCCACGGGATGGGGTGACGGGACAGGTGGGACGCAGAAAGAACCTGCGGGTCTCCCCTGCCGCAGAGCCTGCGTGAGACCTTGTGCTGCCAGAGCAGCCGTGGTGGCGGCGGGGGAGAGCTCCCTGCTGCGCCTCCGTCACAGCTCCAAACTTGGTTTCTGTCTTTGCCTGATGGCCCATCAGCTCTGCTAATTATACACAGGCTAATCATAGCCCCAGGCTGAGCAGCTTCCAGCAACAGTGTGCTCCCTTGGCAGCTCAGTGGAGTTCTTGTCACCTCCCTTGTGCTCGGTGCATCTCCTGGCCCTCCATCATCCATCTCTGCTGACTGTGGAGCCCTCTGGTACAGTGCGATCCTGCCCGCGTGTCACCCCGTGCTCCTCCACGGCCCAGTGTGCTCCTCCGAGCTGCGAGACCCGTTGGTTGTCACCCTCTCCCAGGTGCTGGTGGCACAGCCCTTTGCAGGGTGGTGGCAGCAAGCGCAGGCACTGTGGTGGCCCTGGGGAGGGCAGGCTGGGTGCTCCACCATCGCCACTTCCGCACGTTGATTCGGCCAGTTACTTAGGTTTCCACTGTTCCTGTTTATGAGTGATGTTTCTCTTTCTTAGAAGAAGGGGAAAAGATGACACACTATCTTCCACCACAGCCTTTCCCCTTCCTCCAGCAGTGTTTCTGCCATTTACATTAAAGGCTGTAACGGATTGGAGTAAATGGAGCAGGTTTGCAATTAGTTTTCAAAGTACTTATCTCATTAAAGTAAATGAATTATTGATTTAGTGACACTCATGCTTTTAGTGAGCGGCACAGTGCCATCACCACTCTGTTCCCTGGCTCACAATGGCGGTGGCCGGCCCTCGCACACTTGCTCCTTACGTGCACGCATGTGCACTTGTGTGTGCGTGAGCAGCGAGTGCCGTTCCCTGCCCGTTCCTTGGCTTCGTGGTTACCGCAGACCCGCGCTGGCAGCGAGAGCCACGTGCGTGGGAGCCTGGCGCAGGCACGGCTGTGCGAGGGGCACCGGGCACCCGCTGGGAGGGACAGGCTGGGGACCCGCGCTGCTGCCCCAGGGCTGTGCCCGGTGTCCTGGCACGCTGCTGCGGGCACGGCAGCAGCGCCAGATACGTTCACCAGCCAGGGATGGCGAGGGAGGCAGGCAGCCTGCCGGTGGTGGAGGTGCTTGGCTCGTGTGCCCAGCGGTGCAGCAGAAGACACGTGGGGCTGCCCGCTGGTGCAAGGGGCTGGTACCGGTGCCGTCCAGCGGCGCTGCCACACACGGCTCCTCCGGTCAGCAGGGAGAGCGTGCGAGCCTGGTGCTCGGCGCCTGGGCTGGATGCGCCCCGACAGCACACGGCCGCGGGAGGGTGAAGCGCTGCGATGGAGCCAAATGCTTATGGCTGAACTTGCCCGCCCCTCAGCCAGCTGCTGACTCATCTCTTTTGCGCTTCTCTGTGCAGAGATTTAATCTCTCCCGTAAGATAAAATACTCCATTAATGGGAACCTGCCTACTCAGAGCCACCCCTCTCTCTGTTCCAGGCAGAAGGGGCCATGCTCCCTGGCGGCCAAGAGCTGAGGCCGTCACTTCTGGGAGCGCACCCAGCATCGCAGATGTGGGCAGAACCGGCCCTCGAGGGGCCCAGGAGGTGTCCAGCCCTGCGGTGGCCCTGCGCATGCTGGGCGTGTGGCCTGGCACACCGAGTGTGTTTCTCCCTCGCTGGTGCATCCCCCTGTCTGATGTCCGGTCTGGGACAAGGAGGAACGGGGGGATGCCAGCAGGGTGAGCCATGAATGTCAGGCTCCTCTTGCAGTGCCTCAGTGCTGCTTTTCTGGCAGATTTCACGGGCAGTGTCTGCGTGGGAAGCTCTTCCTCCTCCTCTGAGGGGCAGCATTGTCTGAGGGAGGCGGTGACAGCACTGCAGGAGCCGCAGCCGTCCAGCACACGTGCAGACAGCAGGAGGTGCCCAGGGAATAAGCACAAGTTGCAGGAAGAATTTCAGTTGAAAGGTCCACAGCGATTTCTCGGGCGGGTATTTTGGTAACTGGAGTCAGCGCTGGGATGCTCGCGGGGGCCGTGCTGAGCACGTGCGTGCCCTGGGTCGCACCGTCCCCGATCCTCCTGGCTGAAGGGCTCCGGCTGTCGTTTGCCAGAGGAAGCGGTTCTCCATGAGCGGGCTCCCCAGGCCATTCAGCATCCCCTGCCCCCGAGTCAGCCCGCGCCCTGCAGCGTAAAGCACATGACTGAGCCCCAGAGAAACCTGCAACTGGAGCTGAAGGTGAGCACTGTGCCAGGGACCCTGCCTGTCCCTGGGACAGAGTGACCAGGGTGCATGCCAGCTCCGTGTGCCAGCCAGCTCGGCTCAGCAGAGCAGAACAGGTCTGCTCCGTCCAGGCAAGAGGCGTCTGGTTACAATATTTGGGGAGGTTACAGGAGAACGACGCTCTGTGTCATTGCTGTCCGCCAAGAAGTGACTGCACTTTCTGGATTGGAGCCGTCGGTTTGGGGACTCTCCCAGTTACTCAGCCCTAAAGCTGTCCTGGTGTCTGTCCTGATGCTGTGGCTCTGTCCCCGCTGCAACAAAGCTGCAGGGACCTGCCCATGGGTTGGTATGGCCACTGCTGATACCTCATCAGAGCAAGCAGGAGACTGGAGGGTGCTGGGGTGCCGTCGTGGCTGCTCTGAAGGTCAAACCATTCCTTGCGTACCCCTTTATTCCCCTGCTAATGCAGGGACCCACTGTCAGGCTGCAGCGCTCGCCCCACGGACGCCTGCGTGGCTTCAGGCTCTTCCAGCCTTGCCTTGCCTGCACGCTCAGGACAGGCTCGTGCTGCTGGGCGATGCAGGGGTGAAGCCAGGCAGAGATGTGGGGGACGGAGTGGAGCGAGCTCCTCACCAGGTCCCGCCACCAGACCTGGGGCTCTTCCAGGTGCTGCCAGAGCATCTCCGCCTGCAGCCCTTGGCTTGCAGTGGGGCACAGCCCCGGCTCGCCAGTGAGCAGCTGGGGAGAGCCGCAGGGAGCCGGCGGTGCCCCCTCGGCCCGCGGGGCAGCACCTGCAGGCACTGCTGGGAACGGGGCATTTCATCTTTCTTAGTTTAAAAAAAAAATCCTTCTCATTTAATTAAAAGTGTTGACATTGTGCCTGGCCATCCCGCCCGCCAGAGAACGTGGTTATAAATTAAACATTAAACCTTTAATGGCCCATAAAGAAATATTCACTGCTGCTTATGTATATAGGGGATATAAATAGAGAGGGCTGCTGGGGGAGGGGCAGGATATTATTTTTCCTCAGCCAAATAATCTTTGCTAATGAATTTAATTAAAAGAAAAATTAATTTAGGATTTTTGGTGGAGGGAAGGGGGGTCAACACGTACTTTGACAAACTCCTACTGAGAAGTTTCCCAGAAAAGCTGAACAGAGAAGCTGGCCCAGGCTTGGTGGCGGGGTGTCCCCTGCGGTGGGAATGGTGGTCCTTGGGGTGCAGCATCCGTGGGGCCTGGGTGCCACAGCTCCCTGCTCCCGCTTGTGCCTGGCATGGCCAAGGCTTGCCCTAGCCCTCAGCCTTTGCTGCCCACATCACCCTCTAGTTAGAGGCAAAGCTCATTAGAGGACATGGAGCAGCTCGTGGGAGCCGGGAGCAGGGCCTGGGAACGTGCGGCGGTGAGGAAGCGGCAGCGGAGCGTGGCCGGGCTGGCTCCTTGCTGTCCCGGGACCGGGCTCTGCACCCCTCGCTGGGTGCCTGCAGCTCGGCACGGTGCCGCTGCAGAGACCCTGCGGGGACCGGGGAGCGCCCTGAGCCGCCTGCACAGGGCCAGGGCACGCCAGGCTCTGTGCTCGTCCTTCCCCACTTTGGTTTGGGGACTGGTGATGGCTCAAAGAGCTCGTGCGCTCAGAGGGACTGAGGAGAGCGTGTCCCAAGGACGGCCTGAGAGCAGGCAGGCTGAGTTGGCTGTGCAGACCCCTCTTTGGGTCTGAGAGGTTTTAGCTGGGTTTGGTTTTGTGGATGAGCTGCCCTGCACTGGGCTTCCCTCTTTTGGATGCTCTGCTGTGGCTGTTCCTCTCCTGCTTTGGCAAATGCAGCAGGACAGAGAGATTTTGACTGAGCATCCCGGTCCCTGCGGTGCTTGGGCCCACTTGAGAATTTTGCCTATCTGGTGCCTGGCTTGACAAGCTCCCCAGCAGCGAGCAGGCGAGCACAGCTCATCCTGACTGCGGTGGCCCCAAGCTGGCTGTGTGGAGTTTCTCAGAAGGCGTCTTCCTTGGGAAATGTGTTTGGGAAATGAGATTTTACCCATCACTGTACTTCCCTGAGGAGAGTGAGCGTCCTTCAATTATTCATTGCCAAACAGGCTGCCTGAGTTCCCAGCACACCCAAACCTGCTCCTGGAAAGGGTACCACATGCCAGAGTTGTCTGCTCCCCGCTTTGCAGTCTCCTGCCTTCCTCTCCTAGGGATCCTCATGAGTGTTTTCTTGGTGAAGCCGAGGAAGAGCTCAGGAGAGCTGAACATGAGCCAGGGAGGACAGGAACAGAAGGCTCTGCCGGGGAGGAGCCGGGTGCCCGCAGGGATGTCGCTGCCGGGGACCTGGGAGCTTCCCATAAACTTCCCCTGGGCGAACACCACCGTGCGCTGAGGCTGGAAGACCCTCTGAGCCCGGAAAATGTGTCTAGCTGGGCTAGAGCTTTCTGGAGGGTTTTTATCATAAGAGCACTAATGGAAGTCAGCACCAGCCTAATGAGCTGTGTTCCTCCATGAATCTGATTCATTGAGGCAGGAATTACCATAATTGATTATCCTGCTGTGCGGCTAAGAGTGGTGTTTGCTAACAGAAGTGCCTGGGAACCAGCTCCACACTTCCAGTGCTGCCGCCACGCTGGGGCCAAGCCTTCGGGCCGGCCACGGCCGAGCTCTTGCGCAGCTCCGGCAGCGGCTTCGGAGCAGCCCCGGGGCACGGCTGTGCTGGGCTGGCCGGGAGCAGGGCCCTGCGTGCCGGTGCTGCCCTGCTTCCTGGGGCTGGGAGCTCACAGGAGAACCACAGCTCCGGTGCTTAAAAGTAAAGCTGTTCTGACTGTCCGTGCAGGGGGGGAGAGGCTGCGGGACTCGGCACCTCGAGATCCCCAAAGAGGCAGTTAGCAAACAGAAACAACTCTCATTTACTCTTTTAAAAAAATCTCGTGATGTATAAGCTGCTCTCATTATTTTTGAGGGTCTGACATGATTTATGAACATTTGGGCTGGCAATGTTGCAAAAGCCAATTAGTTGAAGTGCAGCTTTCAGGAAGTTTTCTTTGAAATTCAGTGATATTCTCCAAGAAGTACCCAGAGCTGGGACAGCAGTGCCGGAGCTGCGTGCCGCAGGGCTTGGTCCGCGTGGGAGTACTGGGGAGTGAGGGGCAGGACGGGCGCTGCTGGGGGCAGAAACAGGAGCATTCTTGGGTGCGTGCGGTGCTCCGGTGACGGCTGCGCCCTGCCCGAGCCTGCCGAGCACCTGGCAGAGCCGAGCCGTGGGCTGCGTGCGGGGCCGGGGCTGCGCTTGCAGATTCCCAGGGCGCCTGGCAAAACGTCCGCGGTCCGCAGGAGCTGGAGGTGGGGGCCCAGCCTGAAGGCACCGTGCGAGGGCTGCCCCGTGCTGGGTGCTGCTGGCCGGCCCCAGGGCTGAATCCCTGCAGCCTGGCTGCCGGCTTCTAACCGGGGCAGGTTTCCCAGGGCTCCTGGGGAGATAATGCTCGTGTTCATACTTGTATTCTAAAATTTTGCCAGTCAATGAGCAAATAGCATTGACTGTAAGCAGGTGAGCGATAATGATCATTGATTTTAATTCTTCCTCCTCTTTCTTGTCTTTTCTTAGAGAGTCCAGCGCGAGCACCGCAGGAGGAGCTTGGCTGAATAAAAGGTACAGAGACGTCTGTTTCTGACGAGCCAGCGAGAGGCGAGATGGGGCTTTGCAGCTCAGGCAGCTGCCCCGGGGCCCCCTTGCCGGCAGCCTGAGCCCAGGGCCCCCCCAGCGTCCCCCCAGAGTCCGCGCTAGGGCAGCCCCGAGGGAGGCAGGGGCCGGGCAGCGGAAACCTGCATGTGCGGGGCTGCGCGGGGCAGGCGGGCGGGCGCAGAGCCACGGCCCCGCGGCTGGGGGAGGCCAGCGTGCCGGCTGCCACCCGCTGCGCGAGCGGCCCCGGTTGTGGCAGGCACCCCCGGGCACTGAACCCCCCTGGCTGCCGAGCCCCCGCGCAGCGTGGCGTGAGTGGAGTGAGTCCGGGTGAGGAGGGCGGGCGGCCGGCACAGCCGAGGGATGCAGTGTCTGTGAGTTGTCCGTGTGTGCTGACGTTGCTGTCTGTCTGTCTGCGCTCTGTGCGGCTCCCGGGAGCAGTCCGCGTGGACGTCTGCTGAGGGACTGTGTCCTTACCCGGGGTGACGCCAGCCCCAGGATGGTGGCCCTGAGGGGTGCTTGCTTGCAGAGTCCTGTAGCCCGTGCTGGCAGGTGTTGCTCCAGCTTGCTGCGTCCCCCGGCTGAGACCCAGGGTGGTGACGGTGGAGGAAAGAGATGTGGGGCGGGAGTGCTTTAGTCTTTGTCACCAGCAGAGCAAGGAGGAGGGTGGCCAGCTGCAAGAGGGTTGTAGTCCTGAGGGGTCTGGAGAGCCCCTGAGAAATGTGGAAAAGTTGCCCGTGGAACAGGGGCGCAAAGGCTGGGGCCAGAATTCAGGTCCTGGGCAGCGTGAGGCAGGAGACTGAATTAAGGGGCTGAAGGCTGTGGGAGCCCAGGGAGGAGGGCGTGCCAGCGGCAGCGGCTGGCAGGAGCAGGTTTTGCAGCCTGGGCACGAGGGAGAGCCCAGGTTTGTCTCTAGGTGGTGGTCTGTGGGCAGGGCTGGGGGTGAGCAGGGCTGTGAGTCTGCCAGAGGAGCTGGAGAAAAGCCAGGGGCGTTAAAGGTTTCCAGCCCTGGACACTGGGAGCCGGCATCAGCAGAACGGGTGCGGGTGATGGAGCAGCCATGCACGGGTGGCACTGCTGCCGTGGACTTCGTGCTTGTGTTAGGGGCACCTCAGGGTGAAGTGCAGAGGGAGCGGAGGGCTGAGCGTGCGTGGGTGCTGCAGTGCAGGGGTCAGGCAGGTGCTCAGCAGAAGTGGCCAATGGTCCCAGGCTGGGGATAGCTGAGGGAGGCTGAAGGCTGGAGAAAGGACGGACTTGAGACCAGAGAGGCATACTGGAGCAGCAGAGGGATGAGCTGCCACCTGGGCAGGGTTAGGACGGGGCGCGTGATGGCTGTCGGGGACCCATGCTGAAGCTGTGTATGGGCTGGACCCTGGAGAGATGGAGCCAGAGGTCCCTGTGGTCCAAGGGAGGTGATGTTGCAAGGAAGCCTGGCACCAGCGACTGCCCCAGCAGATCCTCCTGCCCGTGCTCCTGCCTGCTGAGCTGGACGAGCTTCGAGCAGCATGAGCCTGCCCAGGCAGCGCAGTGCTGGCTGCGGGGCCACGCAGCAGCAGCCATGGAGCAGGGTGCAGGGGTGGCCGTGGCTCCCGGCCGCATTGGCTGCTGTGACGTGGGGGTTTGGGTTGCTCTCCGGCTGGAGCCTTTGGCTGGCACCGTGCTGGGCAGGTGTGGAAATCCGGCAGCCCTGGTGCAGCATGCACAGGCCATGCGGGGTACGTGTGTTCCCTGCTGCAGTAATCATGGGGGGAGCAGGCTGGTCCCTGCACACCACCCATCGTGTCACCTGGCATGTGCTATGGCTGGGCCACAGGTGGGCAGGAAGGTCCCTGAAGGGACAGAGCTTGGCCTCCGCCTCTGCCATTTGTGCCTGGGACAATTTCTCTGCAGTTTGCTCCCTATGCCGAAGCAAGAGCTTTGCTCCCCCCAGGTGCCTGGCTGCGTACATGGGACGCTGGTCCCGCAGGAGCCCTCCAGTGCCAGCTCATCTCTGCTCCCTCATTCCCAACCCTCTGCCCTCCCAGCCTCCCGCAGGGATGCTTCCCAGCCGCGCTTGCTCGCAGGGCCCTAGGCTGTTGCTGCAGCTGAGCCACGAGCTGCTCTTGCCCAGGGCCTGTGCTCCGGCCAGGAGGTGCAGTGTGGGGTCTGCATGCCTGGGGACAGAGCCACGCTACCACCCACCCCTGCGCTGCCATTTCGGAAGAAGCCTTTTGGGGATGCGCTTGCAGGTACCTACTGCTGCCGTGGGCTGGGGGCACAGCCTGCCTTGAGCCTGCCGGCCGTGGCTACGCAGTGAAGTGCTCAGAGAGGAGACATCCTCTGCAGCAGCAGGATCACAGCTGTGGGGTCTGCGTCCTGCAGCCAAGCAGCCCCCGGAGTCCCATTTGCGTGGAAAAGTGCGAGTGTGTCGTCCAGCTGTGCAGTGACACAGGCTGTTTGCAAAGGTGCCCGCAAGGTGAAGGGTGTGCTTAGAAACAGGGTTGAGAATGGAGGAGGAGGTAAAACAGCGCTGGGAGCAGAGCTGGCCAGGCACTGGGGCCGGAGAAGAGCTGCTCCACGGAGCTGAGCTGGGGCGATGCTGCACCCCCGGCTGGCTGCCAGCACGGGGCCCCTGCCCAGCGGCCCCCCTCACTGGGTCTCAGCTTGCATGGTGACAGAGGTTTTGTTTTGAGGCTTGCCTCAAAATGCTGCAGTGAGTCTCTCTGCCCCAGGAAGGGAGCGACCTGCCCTGCTCCCCGTCCAGGCAGAGCATCCCACCAGCGGCAAGGGGTCCGGCAGCTGCAGTGCCCCCAGACACAGCTGGGAGCCAGCTCACAGGGTGCAAAGAAAGAGGAGAGGGTTTTGATCACCAAGATATAAGAGGGAGTGGGAAGCCCCCCGCCCCTGTTGCCTGCAGTGGTGGCTCCTCTGCTTTATCACCCTCTCCTGGTGCTGAATTATTGAGAGTGTTGCTTTCTTTTATTGCTGTGCTGGAGGAGAAATGCCTCAGCCCAGCTCTGCTTTGAATATGATTATGGGGCTGGAGATGTCAGAGCCAGCAGGGCCCTAGGGACCAATCTGACACCCCTCTCGCTCCTTTGCCTTCCCTTACTCTTATTTATTCCCTTGCTCCTGTGTCTGGTTCAGCGCACACGGTCCCTTTGCTCTCCTCCGCGGTGCCCCAGGAGGACAGGAGATTTAGTAGCTGCCGGCAGCGCTGCCCTGCCCGCCCGCGGTGCTGGTGAGAGCTGGCCCGTGCGGGGCAGGTGTACCTTGCCCCCGAGGGGTCCTGCTGCCGGCGGGCTGCAGGCAGATCCAGGGAGGGGCTGTCCCCACCACCACCGGTCCCGCTGATCCCCAAGGGGATCCCAGTCCGTCCTGCACGCCCGTCCCTCGGCTTCCCTGTGTAGCGCAGGGGTCTCCTGCAGGCTTCGCCCCGGGGCTCCCCAGGGACGTGCCGCAGGGTGCCAGGGCTGTGGTGCAGCCGGGCAGGCCTGCCTTCCCCCTCCTTGCCCGTTGCTCGCTCCGGCTCTGCTCCCCCTGGGCGGCCCCGAGCGAGGCACGGCCAAGGGCCCCTGTGCCGGCGGGGGCTCCCGGGTGCCGTTCTCCTGCAGAGCGCGGCAGCCGCTGCGCACGGGCAGGTGCTGGGAGCCGGCTGGCACCTCGCAGGTTAATCATGAGAGCGGCCGATTCCCTTATTGACAGGGTAGCTTGAAAAATGCTGAGGCAGGACATACGCTCCTCCGAGTGTCAGCGCGGGAGCCCACGCCGCTCCTGTGAGCACACACGCTCCCACTGCCGCCCTATGGCTGCCCGGACCCCTGCCCGGACCCCCGTTACAGCCTCCCCTTCGCACACTCGCCCTTCTCTTTGCTCTTAAAGACGCCAGAGAGGATTTATTTTTTGTTCCTCCCTCTCCCATTTTTTTTCTTTACGATGAACTAAGCCCTTGCCCAGCTCCTCGCGCCGGGGCTGCCCGTGGCCACTGCCCACCTGGGCATCCTTCCTCTGGCCCTGGCTCTCGAGGCAGCCGTGCAGCAGCATGTTGGACGCCGGCAGCCAGCTCTGAAGCGCGGCGGCCCACGGCGAGCAACCGCGCCGTGCCAGGGAGGGGGCAAGCGCGCAGGGCACGTGGCTGTGCTGGCCCTTGGTGCCAGCCCTGGAGGCTGGAGCTGGACAGAGAGCGCCCGAGGGGAGAGAGCCCACCGAGGAGCGGCGCCTGGAGCAGCCCACCACCCTCCCGCTGATCCCGCGGAGCTCCGCAGCACCCCGCTGCCGACATGATGATGTATTTTTGGGTAGGTACTGCCACCAAGGCTGGGTATTTCCCATCCCTCTTTGCTGGGGTTATGCTCGGGGTTCGGGTTGTTCCCTGCTGGTGTCGCTTCCGAGCAGTGCTGCCTGCCAAGGAAATCGCCCCTCCTCTGGCAAGGCGCTCGCTGCCTTGCCGGCAGCAGGCAAGGGTGCGGGGCTGCGATGCTGGAGGCAGGGCCCAGCACCGGGGAGGACAGGGCAGTGAAGGAGCCGGGCAGGGCTCCCAGCCTCTGCTCTGTGGTCTCGTTCCTGCCCAAGAGCAAAGGGAAACCCCAGCCCGCTGTCCTGCCACTGCCTCCTGACCCCACTGCGGTGCTGGCCCTGGTCAGCCGTCCCCTCACCTGGCCCCCATCCAGCCCGAGGTGGCCGCAGGCTGCTCAGAATTGTCCCTCCCTCTCCTGGTGCCCTGTCTGGGTGTGCTGGGTCAGTGCGCAGCCGCTCAGGTGCATCTCTTGCTGTGCAGATGATGCTCAGACAAGGTGGGCTTTGTAGTCTGCCCCAAGGACGTTTGCGCCGGGAGAGGTGGTGGGGTTTGTGCTGGCAGCAGGGCGTCTGTGGGGTGGGAGGTGCAGCCGGGGCCGGCAGGGACAATCCCAGCCATCCCCTCATCCTGAGGGGCCGGGCTCTCTGCACCTCTCCGGTGGCTCTCCCCTTGATAAAGTGAGTCTGTCTGAGTTTGCAAAGAGATCTCTTGTTTGGGGCATGCTGTGCAGCCCAGGCATGGGGCTGGAGGCAGCAAGCATCCTGCTGGGAGAAGGGAAGGGGTCCCCTGCAAAGCATCCCTGGAGCTGGCCTCGACCCCCTGGCCACCCTGGGAGCTTGGAATGGGGAGGAGAGGCTGGGAACAGGATGGGATCTGTCCAGGCGCTTTGCAGCGGCCATGCCCAGGAACAGGATGCCGAATGTGGGTGAGAGCTCCTTGCCTGGTGCTCCTGGAACAGCCAGCAAAGGGGAAGGGGACCGAGGCTGGCCAGCAGCCACCCACGGGGCCGTGCATCCCCACCAAAGGCTACAGGCGCTGTGCTAAGCACTGGGCTCTGCACCGCCCCAGAGGGGCTCCCCGTGGCATCCCAGCCCACAAGCAGCCCTGCGCTGGGCCATGAGCACAGGAGCATAACTTTGGCCAGCAGCACCAGTGCCTCACACCTCCTCGCTCCCACCTCCTCAGCAGCCCTTCTCCCAGCCAGACCCGGCCGAGCTGCTGGGGGGCTGGGGGTGAGCGCCGGCCCCTTGGGGATTACAGGCTCCCAGTGAGCCGCCGGCACCACGGAGCTGCAGTCCCCTGGATTATGGAGCAAGGAGCGGAGAGGATAGAGCAGGATGAAGGGAAGATGCGGGGGAAAGGAGCTTATGGGGAAGGGGAGGATAATGCGAATTCATTGTTTCTAAGGGAAGCAGCTTTCAGGCGTAAGGTGCTTTGTCATTTGAGATCTTGGTGCAGCCGCCTTTCCCTGCTGGTCAGGAGCCCATGGGGGCTCACAGAGCTTTTCCTGCCAGGGCGTTAATTTTGCCTAGGGACTTAACGAGCTGCTGCAGCTTTGGAAGCAAACTGCTTTCTGGAGTTTCTGCTTGCAGCTCCATGGGTGTTGCGTGGCTTCGCGGAGCTCCTGCTGGTGCAGGGCTGCGGGGCAGGACTGGGAGCAGCGCCTGGGTGTGTGTCCCCACGGGAGCTCAAAGTGCAGATCCCCGGGACACGTTTTGGGTGGTGGTGAGCAGCGCTCAGGGGTCTCCCTTCCCCATCCCATGCAGTGCTGGTACCCCTGGATGGGGGTCTTCAGCATTGTGCAGGGTGCAGGGCATCCCCAGCCCTGCCGGGAGCGAGAGCAGGCGACCGCTTTGCTCCCAGCATGGCACCTGAGCATCATTTCTTGGCATCACAGAGGTCTCTCCATCACAAGCATGGGAGGAAGCGGAGGGCTTGGTCTCCGTGTGTGGCGGGAGCGTGGCCGCTGTCGGGAGCACTGCGGGGAGCTCTGCGGTGGCAGTCGGCAGCGGGTGGCTCAATAATCGACACCGCAACAGGCTGAGATGCCAAAGCAAAACGTCTTCAAATTAGTAGTAATTGCAGGAGAAATAAAGAGCATGTGGGGCGAGTGGAAGGAAGGTTCTATAAATATTATGATTTTTAAAGTTTGCCCTGGAGTCCTAGAGACTGTTTAAACGCTAATATCCTGTCTGTGCATTTAAAAAGCCTTATAATGAGGATTGAGTGTCTGCTTCCAGAGCACCTCCTGCCTTGTGCTCCCACGCAGCCCACGTCACCTGGCTCTCGCTCCCCTTGGCGTCCCAGCCCGGGCTGCCCCGTGCCCAGCACCGCCCGGTGCCGCGCATGCCCCTGCTCTCGCCCCTTGCTGGGGCCGCGCTGACCCCCAGCAGCCTGCACCAGCCCTCCCTGCCCCTGCCCTTGTGCTGGGGCCCCACGCTGCAGCGTGCCAGCCCTGCGTTGTTGTGAGGTGGTTGCGCTCCAGGTCGGAGGCGTGTGTTCTCTTGGGTACCCATCGTGAGACAGCAGGACTGATTGCAGGGAAGGGGGAGGCTCTGGGAGTGCAGTGTTTCGGGGTCCCCGGGTCTGCAGGTGCTTGTTCCTCATGGTGCTTTGCCAGGCTGGGAGCAAACACCACTGCCCTCGTCCAGGAGCACTGCTCCTGCCGCGGGAGGTCACGTCACCTGCAGCCACCAAGAGCCTGTCACCCAAGGGAGAAAATCCTGGAGATTTCTGTCCTGAAACATGTCCCTGTGTCACGCAAAGAGAAGGTCCCAAAGAAGCCCCCAAATCTGGGAGCTCTTGCTGCCCTCAGGAGTGATGGAAGGGCTGAGAGAGGAAGGATCTGGAGGGAAGGCACCCGTCTCTCCCTGCATCCCACGCAGGGCTCTTGGTGGCCATGGCTCTGGCCCCAGCCGCGCTGGCACAGGGCTCCCTGCTGAGTGTGATGCAGCCGTTTTACCTGCCGCAGCCCTGGCTGGTGCTGCCCGCCCAGCCTGCGAGCTGGAGGTGCTCGGCAGCATCTGTTCTGCCACGGTTCTACTGCCTGCACGTTAATTCTCATTAAATCCAGGGAGCCTAATTGCCTTTTCATCTAAATATTTTGTCAAGTGAAAGGGCTTTAGGCAGGGCTGTGCTGACTGAAGGAGAAAAGCCAGGCTTTCTCACGGGTGTGGGGGAAGCGTGTGCTTGCCCTGCCTCATTAAAAGTGTGAACTGTGCCCCTGTGTGAGCTGCCGCGTGTCCCGCGCCCACGGTGAGCCCAGAGCCGGGTGCACGGCCGGCCAGGAGGTGCAAGCGCATCGGCTGCATCTGGTGGCCCAGGCTCCTGGGGAGCCACCAGCTTTCCTGCCAGGATGGAAATACCCCAGGGTGGCCCAGGGCTTTTGGGAAAGCTGCTGTCCAGGAGAGCTGGGCAGCTGGGGGACATCCCCCAGGGTCCAGGTTCCTTGCTGGAGGGGGGGTGATAGGGAAGCCCAAATTCCCACTGTGCTTCCAGAGCCACCCTTGCTCCAGCCTCCAGTGATACACAGACTCAGCTGCTGGCTCTGCACTGGGAGCCGGCACTATGCCTCTCGCGGGTTGGCTGCAAAAACCAGGCTGTTTTGTGGAAAGCACCAAGGTCTCTTTTTTTTTTCCGTGTTGGATGAAGGACAGGGGACGGGACATGAAGAGGGGCAGCAGGACGCTGCAGGATGCTGCCCCTGCTGCGTGGCAGTGCCCAGCCACCCCGCCACTCTCACGAGCTCTGCCCAGCTTCTGCAGCTCTGGGCGGATGGAGAAGCATCTCCAGCCCCCCCGCCGCTTCTCCCCCTCCTTGCAATGGGCGAGCAAATTTCAGCGGGATGATATTTTTCCCTAGTTCCCATTAAACTTTCATGTGCTTTCTCTGCGTTTCTGCTCCCCTCCCAGCTGCTACAGCTCCTGTCCCAGATAGCTGCCGTTGGTCCTGGTTTCCTCCTTACCTGGTGAGGTTGTACTTGGGTGCCGGTGACATCACCACCCCTGCCTGGAGACTGCGACCTCACCGAGCTGCTGTGATGGGTGGGAGGGAGGTGGCAGCCTGGAGCAGGGGCTGGTATTTGGGTCAGCAGCTGCCAGCGCGCTGGGAGCAGCGCAGAGCCAAGGTTTTCAGTAAAATCTCTGCCTTGTTTTTGGAGTTTGGAGCAGGTGGGGGCTTCATCAACCCCCTGAGAGTTACCAGCATTGGAGGAGGAGGAAGGAGCGAGGCGAAGACGGGAAGGAGGTTTAATTGGTTGCAGAGGAGGCTCGCCCAGGTGTCCCTGCGGAGCGACGCCGGACTTGGGAGTCCTGCGCGGCGGCAAGCGCAGCGTCCCACAGAGCGTTCACCGCTCGCCTTCCCTGTCTCTGTGCTCCTGGGCAGCCCCATATTCCCTCTCCCCAGCCACTTGCTGGAGCGAATTCCTCCTCCTCGATCTGCCCTTGTTCCCTTTGTGGTTTGGCTCTGAGGCTGTCGGGGTTCTTGGTGCAGGGTGAGCCTCCCAGGGCTGCGTCCTTGCTGCGTTTGCCTGCTGCCAGCACTGCATGCAGCCGCCGCCGTGCAGCCCTGCACGAGCCTCGCTGCCCCAGCCCGCTGCCAGCCACTGCCGTGGTTAAATGCACGTGCTCGCTGCTGTGCACCTGGCCACTGCCGTCGGGGTTTCTCTGCTGAGGGGACTCCAGCTTGCAGCCTCCTGCCATGGCTCGCTGTGGGCCGGGGCTCCTGTCTCCTGGGGAGATGCTGAGAAAGTGCCTGGTGCTCCCCACCCTGCAATCCCTCCGCTTCCCTCGTGCAGCAGAGCCGTCTGAGTCCGCCCTGTGGCACAGCGAAGGCCACTGGGGACCTCGAGGCTGGTGGCTTCCCCCAGGAGAGCTGATTCCCCGGGCTCCTTTGGGCTGGGCCACCCACCCCGACATCACACCCATGCTCCCTGCGGTGTCCCTGCGCCCGGCGGGGCTGGTCCGTAATGGCCATATCGGATTCCGATATGGCTGCGGTTGGTTTAAACTGCACCTGTCTTTTAGAGAAGGAGCAATAAACTGGAAATCTATCAATGTCTGTATAGGAGACAGGGAGCGTGCTGGGGCTTGGGGCAGCCCCTAGGCTTTTGCTCGAGGGCCAGGCTGGGGGTGCTCAGTGTGAGCAGAGCCAGCCAGGCCAGGAGCTGCAGCACGGCAAAGGATGGCAATGCTGGAGCAGGAGAAAGTGCTTTGGTTTGTGCTGCTGTTGGTCCTGGGTGCTCTGCGCTGCCATTCCCATCCCAGTAAACCCTGATGCTGGCCCGCAGCAGAGGGGCCAGGGTAGCCTGGGGAGGGCTTGGGCAGAGGGAGCCGGGTGCCCCCACGGTGATGTTGTGGAGGCGGCCAGGGCGCAAGGCAGGGACCTTTCTGCAGTGGTGCAGAGCCCCTGGCACGTGGCGCTCCCACCTGTCACCTCTGCCAGTCCCTTCCTGCTGTGCTGGTCTGCGTGCAGCATTGGTCACTCCTTGAGGCCCAGCCAGTGGGCATGCGGGACCTTCCCCTCGCCCCTGGCACTGGCTTTGGAGCTCCCCTTGCTTCACAGCAGCTCAGATCCATCAGCGCCTTCATCTAATCGCTTTATGTCTATGACTAACTACTAATGAGCTTTTAATTAATGAATGCTAGGCTTGGGGGCACTCTGGAGCGGGTGGGAGGAGAGGACCAGACATGTGCCCTGCTCCTGGGGTGCTGCATGGGCTCTAGTTGCAGCCTGACCCTGCCGAGGCTGGAAGCCAGGAGCACCTCTCCGGTCCTTGCTGCCACAGCTGTGCCTCTGCCAGCCCGCAGCCCCTCCTGGCAGCTCTCCTGAGCAGCAGCGACTGGGCTCGTGCCCTGGTTTTGTGCTGCACGAGTGTGCTGGTGGGGTGACACGATAGTCCCATTGAACATCAGACACTTGCAGCCCCTGGGACGTCCAGCGCACCTGTGGTTGTGCATTGCATCCCCTTGGTGCCTCTCTAGCAGGTCTGTGAGCCACCGTGTCGTCTCTGCTGGGAGAGGGTGTGGGAAGGTGTCTTGCTGAGGACTGCAGCATTTGTTCCATCCCCTGGGCTGGTAGTGCAGGGGGTCTGGACATGGCATTTGGGGGAGCTCAGACGGCGTGCAGCAGGTCTGATGGGTGCCCAGGTGCTCGGGGCAATGTGCGTGGGGCGCCCATGGCACCAGACTGTCGGATGTGCCGTGCCACGCCACCGGTCTGCACAGGCACAGCAGCGCATTGAGCCAGGGCAGAGCTCTGAGCCGGGCTCTAGGCAGATGTGACAGCCCTGATTTCTGCTTGGGTAAAGTTTTCAAAGGGGAAGGGAGAGGAGCTGAGCACACGGCAGATCTGGCCATGCGTCTCCCAGGAGCGGCAGCACTGCCCCTCGGGCACCTCGCAGCCGGTCTCTGCTGCTGGCTGGCTCCCCTCCGCGGGCAGCCCGTAAATCCCAGCTGTCTGGGAGCAGCCCGAGGGGTTTTGCTTTCCCAGTGGGCAGGGTCCCTCCATGGTTTGGAGAGCGCTTGGCCTTCCAGCCGTCCCAGCACAGGGTCTTCCACTTGACTCCAGCACTTTGCTGGGCTCTGAACCAGCGGCTGAGGCCACTCCTGTCCTGGTGCCGCGTTGTTCTCCCTCTTCCAGAAAACAAAACCAAGGAGCCTCAAGGGTTCATTTAAAATAAATAAAAAATGAAAATAGTGCTGATTTGAAGGAAAGCCAGCCCCATCCTGTGCATGGGAGCGCATCACCAACCCATCCCCGAAGGGCAGAGAGAAAGATGTGCTTAGAACTGCAGCCCTGTGCAACTTCTGCCTTTGATCATATATCTTACATGTGCCCTTTGCTTTCCCTCGTCTGATATTTATTAGGTTTAATTTTACTGGGACGCGGCTCTAAGTGAGACAGATGGAACGGGGTCTGTGTGCCTGGTGAACACATCTTAATTAAACAGATAAATAAACTTTCCTTCCAGGAGACTTGAGTTTTGGAGGGGCTCCTCTGGGGCCGCAGCTCCGCAGGGCTGGGCAGCTCTGGCTGCGGCTCCCCAGTTTGCGGGCACCCGGCCTCAGGTGTGGCCACAGCCCCAGTGCTGAGCAGGATCTGAGCATGGCTGTGTCATCAGCTGGGGCTGCAGCACAGTGTCACCGCTGGGGTGGCTGGAAGCAGAGGAGCAAGGGAAGTTGGCCGCTGGTGGCAGGGGACGTGTCCCTACCCCAGAGCTGACTGGTGGGTTGGCACGGCCCTGCTATGCTCGTGTCCCGTGGGGGCTACCCACTGCTGTGGGGCATCTGCAGCCAGGCAGACGTTGGCGATGGCCGGAGGAGGGAGAGCGGAGACTCGAACTCGCCTCAGCTCCTGGAGCCGTGCCTGGTTCCACCACTTCTGTGGGATTTTGTCTCATGTGCAGGAGCACAGAGAGGATCACTGCTGGCGGGGGGGAAGAGGAGCACTGGGATGGGAAAGTGTGGCAAATTCCTGCAGCTGACAGTGGTGCAGAGGGGTCCTGGCACCAGGTGCTGCGGTCTGCAGCCCGGCTGGGACAGGGATGGGCATGGCTGCCCAGCACATCGCTCCGTGCTGCCTCCCTGCAGGAGAGCAATGCCTCTCCTTGCCCCCTCGGCTGCAGTCAGCCCGTGCCGTTCCTGCTGGCTCGGGGCAGTGCCAGGGCTCGCTGTGCTGCCACCGGCCAGGAGCGCGTTTGAGTCACCCTGCCCAGAGCCAGGATCCGGCGAGGGGGAGGAAAGGCAGATTACCTCATCCTGGAGCCAGCTCTCCCCCAGCGCGCACCTCACGTGGTTTGCTTGGTTGGACGCTGCAACCAGAGAGTGTCGGGCCATGCCCTTCCCTCTTCACCTCTGCATAAGAGCAATGCAGGAGCCACACCAGAACCCGGACTGGCCCCGGGCCTTTGGAGGTGCCTGTCTGCTCATGCTGGGCATCCCTCACCCTGTGCCAGGGTGGTGTGTGGGGCTCAGGTGCACAGGGTGCCTGATGGGGACCCCTCTCCACAGCTGCTTGAGGGGCTGCGGGGTTGAGCTCCTCCTACCCCTTGCAAAGCTGCCCTGGGCACTGGAGCGCGTGGGAGAGCGCGGCACTGCGGCTGCAGGGCTCTCTGGAGAAGGGGAGCTAGAGGCGAGCAGGGAGTGCCAGGTCTGAGCACTGAGGTGCCCAGGATGGGCCACTGCATTGGGCTCCCTCGTGGTCCCTTGGGAGCTGGAGGGCGAGTGGCTGTGGTGGGACAGGGGAGTTGCAGAGGGTGCTAGCAGTGGCCAGAGGATGTTGGCAGTGGGTGTTGCTGCCCGGCTCCTTTCAGTTCTCAGCAGCGAGGGGTGATGGTAGTGAGAACTGCCCCCAACCTGGGGTCCCCTCCCTGATTTGGCATCTTGCATCCCCCTAGCCGTGCGTTCTCCCCAGCACCAGGACCCCACAGGGGGGTTGGGACCCCCTGGCCCCCAGCCGCCATCCGTTCAGGACGGCTTTTCCTGGAGCAGTGCGTTTCCACGAGGTTCTGCTCGGTGGCTCTGTCTTGGCCATATAATACGCCTTGTCTGTTGAGTATCTGCAGCAGAAACTGGAACTGCCGTGAGTGTACCAGGACACTGCAGCATGTCGCTATGTCTAGGGATACTGTGGAAAATCCCAGCCTCCAAATAGGGCTGTTCGTGTGCTGGAGGCTCCGGAGGAGACAGAGCATCAGCAGCTGCTGGCACAGACCTGCCTTTGTGCATCACATTTGGCCAAGATGGAAACTGAATTGAACCCAGGTTTCCTTTCCCACGTACCCGAGCACAAAGCCGTGCTGGCTGCTTTGTGGCAGCACCCGAGTCGGGCAGCCCCTGCGTGCACGGGGCGCCGGGCAGAGACCCCTGTGCCCGGCTCTGCGGCACCCGGGGGACCGAGGCGGGACCGGGGCCCTGCGTGAGCACACGCGTGTGCGCGGCCCGGCTGGCCCCGGCGGTGCCGGCACGTAGGCGATCGCCATGGCAGCTGTGACAAAGGTGCGCGTGGCGTTGGTTCGTCAGGGCTGCTGGCGGCGTCCCCCGAAACGCCGAGAGCCTCCCCACCCGCTGGGCCGGGCTCGGCCCCGCCGCGCCCCGCGCGGAACGGGGAGCGGGGGCGGCCCCGGGGG
>VXAL01014804.1:4280-16996 GCA_013399475.1 Chauna torquata
AGCTTTTACAATCTTTTGTTTAAGAAACATATATCTGCAGCATGTTTTCTTTAAATTATTTAAGATTTTTTTTTCCCCCTTTCTTCCATATATTTCATTTTTTTCCAGGCTTGGAAGGCTTTGAATACTGCATATTAAAAATATCTTTCTTCACTGGAGTTCTGCTCTTAAGCAAAAATATATAAATTATAAGCTTATGTTATTGGTGAACAATCTCTAGGCTAGATATCTAAAATTTTTAAATATTTCAAACTCTTCTGCTTACAGCATATTCTATATTCTTCTTTCTTCCCAACAGTGAACACTAGACTGCTCTCTGGACTTTTTTTAGGCTTCATTGTCTTCAAAGAAACTAGTATAAAAATAACAGCAATAAAAATAAAAATGTTTTGAGAAAAGAAATCCTTTATTACAGTGCTATATTATTGCGTAGTAGAATAGTTAATAATGAATTATTTGTATAAGAATTTTAAGAATTTTTAACTGCCAACAGTTTTCTGGAGCACACTTAGTAGACACAGGTGTTGAACTATCCATCATTTGTAGGTATGTTTTTATTTCACTTCTTTAAAATATAGCAAGGCTTTCTCCTTGCCTCAGTGGATCCATCAGTGATCTGAAATGACAGTTGAAACTTCAGTACAAGAAGTTACACTAACAAAGGAGATGTATAAAGCCTGTGAAGTTAGACAAAAACTTCTATGTGTCCAGTAAAACTGAGCATGCAAATAGAAGTAAACATAGGAAAACTTAGGCAATGAATATTTTGGCGTTTGGAGGGAGAACAGAGAAACAAGAATGATGGCCCCTTCTGTCTTTTATGACATAAAGTTTTTTTTAGAGCAAGTATGGAATGAACATTGAATGTCTCTTAGAAAGTGCTCCCCCCTGCACTTCTGAACAATGTGTAAAATGTAAATTCTGTAATATCAATAAATTAATTCCATGAGAATTCAATTTATAAAGAATAAATTTGGCCTTATAAATGTTTGACTATTCCCACTGTCAGAAGTGCATTATTGAATAAGAGAATGCTAGTTGTATATACATATAAATATACAGGTCAAAAAAAAAAAAAAAAAAGGANGGAAAAAAAAAGAGACAATAAAAGAAAAGCTCTTTAGCAGAAAACACATGAGACACTACTTTTGGATGGCATTTCAGTTTCTAAGAGTAACTAAGGAAAACTATTTTTTCTGCATTTTCCAAACCTGTGTGGGCTGATGCTCTTTCCTTGAAAAGTCAGATGCAGGACTTCTCTTGTAAATGTACCCCAAATAATTAAGAGATAGGGTAAGTAGTTTCTGGCTAGACAGAGAGGGTTGGGTGAAGCAGGCGGGAGGTTGTCTACTCAGGCTGAGCCTACTGATGGAGCTTTCTAACACCAAGTCTCAGACTCCTCAGACTCCAAACACTCTCAGCTGTCAGGCACCATGCAACTTCCAGCTGTCAATTAAGTGGATGAATTTTGCATATTTCCTGGGGAATATGGCTCATCCATGCTCTTACCTGTTTGTGCTGGGGAATTTGGGTGTTGGCTGAATGCTTTTGTTCCAGTGATAGAATCTGGGCTGTGACACTAGTGACAGGTCTCTAGACTCTAGCTGCCTATCAGAAGTTGTCACAATACACTGCACTTCAGCATTTATCAACCGAATAAAGTGTCCTCATTTGCAGATGTTACAAAGTCATCTTAAGAATTGCTTGAATGCATTGGATGACAGCCACAAGAGGAAAAATATTGATATTAAGTTCCTGCCTGCAAATCCAAACCCCATCTTCCCAAATGCTGGGCTCTTCACTGATCAAGGAACTCAGTTATATGTGGCTTCTGCAAGGGCTCTGTCATCAGAAAAAATAACCTCATTTTTACCTGTTATTTACTGAAACTGTAAGATGTACTTGGTGTTTGAGGCCAAAATGAAAATTCTTTTAGGTGAGAAGAGCTGAGGTCTGAGACTGTGGCAATACTCCTTGTATTTTTGAAGCAACTTAGTATCTAAGAATATTTGGACCAGTTAGATAACTGAATTTGGGGAAGAGGCTATTTTTCTTTCAGTTTGCTCAGAGCTATATTATAGATTTAACAGATTTTTTTTTTTTTTTTACTGTAGCACAACCTGTTTAGCGGGGGAAGACATCCAGATATTCCTTATTAGCACAGCATATCACTTGTGAGGCATACTTGGATGCGAAGGTTCCTATTTCTTTTCTTTCCCACTAGGAAGGAAAGCATTCTCTTCAGAGCAAGACAGTAAGTTATGATGCATTTAACACTAAAGGTAGCTTCAGAGGCTGAGAAGAATAATCTGACATATCATATCTTTATCGTGTAGTATTTAGTTCTGAGTTAAGTGTCTAAAAGTTAGTTATCTAAGGAAGAAAAGGATGAATACCATGCTGTGTGTTTGTGGCAACAACTACCAGAGCTATGTTAAAAAGGGATCCAAAGAAAATTAGACTTAAGCAGGTGTGACTATCAACAAAAACAGCAAAAAAAATTCAATGGAATTTCAGTAAGAGCTTTTTATATCAATATTCAATATTTTTATATCAATATCAATTTTTTTTCTTTTTCTTTTTTTCCATTAGTAGGAGAAATAGTGGATTTGGGATTTTAATTCTTTTTAATGTATTTCTGTATCTTCAAAGTCCTGTGTTAGTGTATGCAGAAAGAGCATCCCAGAGGCAGTTTCCTTGCTTAAAATTCTAAGTCTGTCTTTCTAGCCAGACAGGGCACAGATAAATTACACACAGAAGTCATAGTTTAGATTTCAGACAAAATTTTACCAGCAGAAACAGATGACTTTATCTGGAATGGTTGTGAAAATCTGTACGTTTGAAAAAGAATATGAAAATGGGGAAGAGTTTCTTCCCCTTAGTCTTTAAGGACAAATCTGACAAATATCTGAAAATAAAAAGGTATAACAGGTTCTGAACTGTGGCAGGGGAATAGACTAGATAGCCTTTTGGGGTTCCTTCTAGTACCTCTGTATTTGTATAATGACCACATTACAGAAGATTTACTAGGGGTATTGATATTTAATCTAGAAGAGTTATGATTATTAGACTAATTGGAATTATAGGATAATTTAAGTTGGAAAGAACCTCTGGAGGTTGTCTCATCCATACATGTGCTTTAAAGTTAGAACAGGTTGCCTAGGGCCTTGTCTAGCTGAATTTGAACATCTCAAAAGACAGAGACTCCACACCTTCTGTGCTTTACCTTTCTCAAGGGAAAAACATTTTTGTTTGTAATTGGTTAGCCAGATAGTCCTGCTGCCACAAGATTGTCACCACTGCCTTTCATCACTCTTTTGTGCATGCATGAGAAGAGTCTGCCTCTGTCTTCAGATTCCCCTCTTGGTAGCTGAAGACAGAGATTAGACGTCTCCGTAGACTTTTCCAGTACAAGCAATCCCAGCTCCCTCTACTCCTTGTATAAAACTTGTTGGAGTGATAGTAAGTGTGTTTGTTCCTGAGAACACTGGATATAAATAAAATCTCTCCAGATTTCGGTCTGGGCTAGAGATAACCGTGTGCCTTTGGTAACTATCCTCTGCAACCTTGTCTTTTAACACTTTTCTTTGCACACTTAAACAAGGAAAAGGAACAGTTTCTGGGTGCATGTCACCAGGAATTAAACGTAATTAAAAAAAATACTGCAGGCAGAAGAATAGAGCAATTACAAACTCTGTCAGAGCTGTTACTCTCTGGGAATGAAAAAGACAATTGAAAGAAGACACCTAAAGGGAGTTTCCTACAGTGCTTGTCCTATATCTGCAAGCAACAAGAGCCAGTAAAACAGGAGATAATTCAAAGCTTGCCACCTTTGGCTATTTGCCTTATTCAGTTCTGTGCAGCACAGGATATACTCAGCTGTTTTCAGTAAAACAGAGAACGTTGAATATAACCATAATTCAGATGACTGGGAGAGTTATTGAATGCTATGTAACAGTATCACATGGGCTCAGGGACCACAAAGCATTGTTGTTGAGAGGTAGAGCAGCCAAATTTTGAAGAGAGTGAGTGGCTGAGAATCTGGTAAAAAAGTGATTTATGACTCTAATGTGGGACAGCATAAGTAGAGCATAAGTAGAGCTTCTGAGGACAACCTTGTGCAAAGCAACCAGGATATGCTGTGCAAGAAGAGCCTTAGGCTTGTCAGATAGTTGCTCAGACTAACTTCTAGGGGTAACTGAGAATGCAGAGAGCCCAAGCACAAAGCACAAAGAAGCCTGATCCCATTTTTGAATATAACTTTTAAAGAGATTGTATTTTTAAGTGAATCCTTGCACCATATACTGTTTCACTTTCGTGTTTCAATTGGTTTTGGTGTTGGTATGTATTAGCGAGGCAGTCACTTGCTAGAGAAATATTTCTTACACACACTCTTACTCCTTCTTGTCTTCTGTCCACAGCTTTCAGAACCTGTACCCTATATACTCTAGTGTACCTTGTTCTTTTTCTTTTATTATTATTTTTTATTATACTTGAATCCACTGTAACAAACCCTTCTCTCAATTGCATATTCTAAGCAGCAGTGATTCATTGGTGTATCTGAGATCATAATTTAGACTATTGTGTTCATAAAGACCTAGGAAAGCCATATCTGTCCTTCAGGAAATATTTCACTGGTGTAAAATACTAACAGTGAGGTACACTGTAGTTTTCTTCCTAAAGTTTGCTGTGATTAGATGCAGTATGACGGAGACTGTCTTGGAAGCATGCATTACCATTAGAACAGTCCTTTTGTGAACGTATGGAGAGGTCAATAATTATATGAATATAAATTAGCTTAGCGGACTAGTGTGGCCATTAGCTGGGTCGAGTGTTCCTATTCCATATAACTGTTTGGTGCACCTGAATTAATTTGAGTGTTTAAATCCTGCATATTAATTCTGTGCTGCAGGATGTAAAGCTTTAGACTAATCCCTTTAATACTCTTCAGTATAAACACCTTAATCAAGCAACAGCTTTATAATTAGTTCTACTTTCAGACTGGATATAATTTACTTCTTTTATTGCTCATAACTTATTCCAACTTCTACTTGCAATGATTAGACATCAGAATACAAGCTTAAATTGTCTCTCATAGAAACTGGAATAGCTGCAAGAGACAGGTTTCTAAAAATCCAAGCTTACAGAACAAAGGTTTTGACTTGCCCCGCCCGCGCTCCCCTCCATGCCTTTTTTCTGTGACATCACTAAGAGTGTGTCTTCTTTTTGCCTTTTAATCATAGGATTAAAATCATAGGATTGAATGCAGGAGCTACCCTTTTTTCATGCGATTCAGATAGAATTATATGTATTTGCTCTGTTGTATATGAAAAACACTGACATGATAATAGTATCCCCTATATACAGTAAAACTCCTGATAACTAAATAATGATTTAGCTTCCCAAGATGGGCTGATCTATTCTCCTTTTTATCTGTTTTCCCAGATTTGGAAGGACAAATTGTCTTTGCAAAAAGAATGTTTGGAATAGTCAGGTTACATTGCTTGGAACACAGCATTTTAAATTACATCTTAAATTGGTATCTAAATTAAATATATTAAGACAGTTATTTGTGTTAATTACATACAGACTAGTGGATTATTGAAAACATACTTGTTCAGCTTGAGTAAAGCTGTAGGAGAGAAACATTTCAAAGCATTTTTAAATATTAACAAATATATTTTTAATAATCAATTGAACCACACTTACTATACATTGACTGTCTTAATAAATTTTGTGCTCCAAATTTACTTCCTGGCATGACACAAAGTTCTTTTCATTTCAACCATTGTGGCTGAGAGCATATCACATAGTGCATATGTTTTGTTTCTCCTACCTGATGTTGCCTCCACAGAAAAGTTAAAAGGTAAACATTTTTTTAACCCTTTCAAAAAACTCTTATTACGTATGTATACTTCATTAAAGCAATTTTTAAAGAATTCCTTTATTTAAAGAAAATTGCCACTGAAAAATTAGCATTAAAATAAATATATGTATTGGGTTTACATGGTAAAGCTTTGGTAGCAGGAAGGCCACAGGGGTGGCTTCTGTGAGAAGAGCCCAGAAATTGCTCCATGTGAGATAAAAGCCAGCTCCAGCTGGCTCCAGAAAGGGACCTGCCACTGGCCACAGCTGAGCCATGAGCGATGCTGGTTATGCCTGTATGAAAGCAGACTTAAGGAAGGGGAAAAAACAGCTGTGATACAGCATCTGGGAGAGAGGATTGAGAAAACGTGAGAGAAACAGTCTGGTAGACACCAAGATCAGTGAACAAGGAGGGCAGGAGGTGCTCCAGGCACTGGATCAGAAGTTCCCCTGCAGCCCGTGGTGAGGCCCATGCTGCCGCAGGCTCCCCCCCTGCAGCCCATGGGGCACCACATGGAGCAGATCTCCACGCTGCAGCCCATGGAGAGCCTCCCAGGAGCAGGCTCCGGGCCAGAGCTGCAGCCTGTGGGAAGCCCACGCAGGACCCATTCGGGAAGGACGGCATCCCGTGGGAGGGACCCCACGCTGGGGCAGGGGCAGAGTGACCACGAAGGAGCGGCAGAGACGCAGCGATGTGGGCTGACCGCAGCCCCCATTCCCCGTTCCCCTGTGCTGCTCAGGGGGAGGAGGTAGAAGAGGGTGGGTGGGAGGGGAACGTGTCTTTAGTTTGCTTTTAGTTTCTCACTGCTCTAGTCCGATAGTGATAGGCAATAAATTATATTAATCTCCCTATGTTGAGTCTGTTTTGCCCGTGGTGGTAATTGGTGAGCAACTTTCTTGTCCTTATCTCAACCCTTGTGCCCTTTTCCATTATATTTTCTCCCCCTGTTCCTTTGATGAGGGGGAGAGAAAGAGAGGCTCACCTGCTCAGCAGGGTAAAACCCCCACAGTAACAGGACTTGTTAGTAAAGAAATTGTATTCCCTCATAGTTGCTGGTCCAGCAGCTGATTCAGTTTGTCCATATGGACATATTCCTTTGAGGTCAATGGCAATGCCCAGACCAAAGGGCTTGTACACTGCAAAGGACCCTTTTCATCAACATCTCATCTTGTCATGTTGAAGACACAAAGTGGGCACTATGGCGTATGCCAGGAAGTGCTCAGAGTTGGATAACTGGGGAGAAAGACTGTGGGACATGTGATGAATACCTCTTGTCCAGAGTGTAGGCTCAATCCCAGAAGTTCTGCTCAGGCGTAGGGCAGGCCCACCTGCAATCAATGGCATTGTATTTGTTCTGCCTCAAGCTTATGAAAACATCCATATCTAATGAATTTTGTAGCCTTCCAGATTAAATGCCAACTCTAGATCAAAACCTAATTTAGTTTTGGATAACCACAATAATACTCCCCAAAACAAGATTTCTGTTGTTAAATATTTTGCCAATAAATTGAAATTTTCTTTTAGGTAAAAGGGTGCAGTGATTCTCTAAACAGAAGCAGTGATCCTTCTCAGTAATAAAAGTTTCTGAAGAAGAGGAGGAAAGCTGAGGATTGATGTCAGATGAGGAGATGAAGCAGTGGGGGGTGTCATTAATGGTGGGCGAATAAGAGCTCTTACCTCATTCTTGCTATTCCCTCTCCTGTCTGGAGACTGGGGATACGCTCAGCTCCAATACCCAGGTACTTTTCCTCACAAATCCATTTGTGTGGGTTTTGGAGTGGGGGATGTGGTTCCTGTGACTCCCGAGGAGCCAGCATATATGGCTATGCCCAGTGCATAGTTGTCCTCAGACATTTGTATTCTGAATTGGAACATCTCTACCTGCCAGAAACGCTCATTGTACAAGAGAGAAAATAATGTCTGCTACGGCAAATGGCTATGACAGTGTTAAACCAGATGTTTAAACCAGAGTTTTTTCCCTGCCATGGAAACGTGAATTCACATCACATCTTTCAAACACTTTCCTCCTTATGACCCCTCACCAACTATAATGCATTTGAATAGGGCAGAATCTGCCACTGATCCATATTAGGGAAGTCAAGACTAGATTTAAATTATATTGCCCATGAAAAGTATTGGAATTAAAATAACAGAGGTTGCTGTGAAGAATATTTGATTAGAATCATTTGATGTATTTTCCTGTTTACCAACTTACTCTTTTCATAATAAATTTCATTTTTCTAAATGTTAGCATTAATACCTAGCTATCTCTTTCCCCTACTTTATACTTTCCATACACTGTTGAATAAAAAAATGAGGTTAAAAGGGGAACATTTCCTAAAATTCTACTTTTACCTTGTTTGATTTTCTCATCGGTGTGGTATTATCTAGTCAAAAAGACTTCCTCCAGCAGCCTTTTGGGAAGCGTTCTTTGTTAAAAGAAGTCTTTTATTTCATTCTACCAGGGAAACGAACCAATTTGATATGATCCTTTTATCCCAGAGAAAGGGTACAACTTCTTTATTTTCAAGGTTGTGCATTTTTTCCAACTGTAAAACATACTCTACTATTGAAGCCATAATTATATGCACTTGTCAATCAATCTTAACCTACTACAGTACGGTTATGGCATTTTATCTAAAAAGTGAAGGATTAAAGGCTTTGGCTGAAATGAAAGGTACACACAGCAGGCAAAGTATAATACACTTTATTAGATTTCTAGAGAAGTATATGTAGGAGGGAGGGTTATACCAATATTTGATTTTTCACAGGCATTAAAGAATTATTTAAGGATATCTGCAAAATATTTAATATGTGACATTTTGATTTTCTTTTTGTTCTTCTCACAAACTCTTGCAGAATCACATTTATAAAGTGCTTATATAGTGTATACACTACATTATGTTAGGAAATTATGTCTAAAATATATTAACTACAAGAAAAAGGGAAAATAATGCCTTCTTAGGATATGTATCTTCCTCATACATGGTAAAAAGCTCTCATAATGTAGAAGGACTATCTGCTTATGTTTTTTACCAGCAGTTTCAATATTTTAGAGTTAGAAATCTGGAAGGAAAACCGTGCTACTAATTAGCATATTCCCAGCAAGAAATTAAAGGATAAGAGTTCTGTTCATTACCTTAGTCAGCTCTCAGTTTCCCAGGATAGTGGAGAGCCTGAGCAAACACAGCAGTGAGACAAAATCCATGCAAATTAGACAATGAAAGCGTATTTGTATAGTCTCATCTGGAAAACTGGTAAGTGGGTTTCTGTAAGTACCCGGGCAGCTTTCATAGGACTAGGAAGGACAGGGCATGCTGTGATTAGCATCATTTCTGCATCACGTCCTACATGGTTAAGAACAGCAGTGGAGAGGAGAGGCCTGATTGATCCATCTTTTTAAGTAACTCATCCAGGGATAACCAAGAATAGACTACCACCGTACATTCCTTTTCTTTTTTTCACTTCTCATAAACATTTTTTTTTTAATCAATCAAGCCCTGAAGTAATTAAAGAGATTTTTTTATTATTATTATTCTAAAAGTTGGTAGTTTGTGCTCTACTTGCTTGGCTGCTGTGGGGACCACAAGAACTGAAAGCTGCTGAGTGTGTACTTGACCATCGTTCTGCATGGTCAGCTAAGGAGGAGCTAAGCTTGCTGGAGTACTGTGCACTGGCTGGTCTGTTTGTGCTTTCTCTCTGGATTTCCCACTGGGATTTTGGTGTTGTAGAAAGCTGCCAAAATTCTCTTATGTCTTTTATCATCAGCGCCGTCATTGCTGGAAAACGATATGTGAAGTAACTAAGGAGCAGAAGTCCACAGCCATTGCCTCAGGGCTGACAAGGAGGCTATGGATAGACCTGTGGAGTGGAGCAGTGGGATTTGGGAATAGGATGGAGACAGTGGCTTCAGAACCCTGCCCTAAGGTTTCTGTCATCATCCAGCAAACTCTGATATTCATATGACCCAGTTTACATTGAATGTAAACATGTCAAAATTTTGATCATCTTCAACGGTGAAAATTTTTATTACTCCTGTTTTCTAGATGGGGAAATGAAGTCTTCCTTACAGGTTTAATGTCCCAGTAACGATTTGGGAACTACTGGGCTATTTAGGAAGCTTGGCCTGTTGTCACTTGGAAAACTTTACAGAATACAACGTTTGAATGGTTAATCACTAGACCTTTCTTTTTTTTCTGCTGCTTCAGGCTTTTCATTATATTCAGTAATTATCCGCTGCTGCCTTCTTGCTCCAACCTCTCAGTGCTAAAGTGCAGTGTTTTCTTCCTATAGCCTAGTTCCCTAAATTTCCCATTTGCACTTTTTTATTTTTGTTTGTTTGTCTTTGTTTGTTTTGTTTCTGTTTGTTTGCTTGTTTGCTTGTTTTCAGGAGCCTTCTCCCCACCCTCCCTGCATTCTGCAACAGTAAAGAGATCCAGAATACAACAGCTAAATTCAGAGGGAAAAATCAGACTGCTCCATTGACCAAAGTTCGCAGTGTTTTCCTTAAAAGACTACGCTACTTGACAGCTTTCTTTTCTCCATAAGCCTCACGTATTTTTCTTCCAGTAAGAAAGCTTGTACAAGTCATATACTAGAAGACATCTAATTGTAAAAGAGACATAAATTAAGTACGCCTTTATGCAATTTATTGCAACACCTCAAGGCACTCCATTAGGATTTAAACAATACTTTTTTCCACGTATACTTCTTATATATATGAGGATAGAAATTGTATGGGTTGTTCTTGCTCACTCTCATACCAAAAGCATTAGTGACTGGTCATAGGTTTTTCTTTTACCTGAGTTACATCCTTCAGTCCAAAATGGAGACACATTTACACTGCTATCCATACAAACATTATATTTTGACAAGTGCTAAACTTAATACATAAATAGAGTAACTCACTATTTGATCTCTTAGATACACAGTCATGTTCCTGCTGAAAAGACACCCATTAACTGTCTCTAAATTATGAAACTAAATTAATAAAATAGAATAAATAAANCTCCTGTGTAACTAATCATGTTCTTTTGGCACAGCTGACTTGGAAATGTTGTTTGATCTCTTGCTGGTGTGGGGGTTGAAATAGAGACAGAAAGCAAGGAAGCAAACGAGTCATGTTGGCATCACATTCTGAAATGTTTCCCATTGTTTCCCATTCCTGAAAATTTAGACCTAGAATGGACCCTAGCTCTGAAAACTTCCTGATGAGTGAACGTGCATGGCTCTTCCATACAGATCTCTCCAGTGGAGGAGGCACACCACAGATATGAACTAGAATTTCCCATGTTCCATGCAGACAAACTGTTATTCTCATACCTCCTTGGCTTGAAAGCCTCAGAACAGTTCAATGCAGTCCCATTTTTCAGAGAAAACATTTCAAAGGGGTCGTATTTTTTCAAAGCACAAATGAAATAAGAAATGAAAACTAAAAATGTTACAGAATAAAGTCAGTTTCTTCTCAGCAATACCTGTAATGATGTCTTGAGTACTCTCAGAGACTTTAGTAAGAAGTAAGAAGATTTCAAAGTAGGAAAAAAAATTATATATAGTTAATCAAAACCAAAATCTCCTACTGAATTTCTCTGTGATAGAGTTACACTTGACTTTGGCAAGAAGGGTAAAATTTGGCTTGGTCTTTATCTTCAAAACTCTCCTCTCAGAAAATCATCCTAAAAAGATGTGTGTTCAATGAAACAGTTGTCCCACTGTATTTACAGCACCTTGCTTGTGTTCACTAGATTCTGCAGAACAGGATTGGTTTTCTGTCTCCTTTACTTTACAAAAAAACCTTGGTTGATCCTTTAGTGCAGTGTGGTTTTCTGCTTTTCAGCTCCAAGGCAACAATAACCTCTCATCATGATTACAGAGCCTTCTGCAGACAGATGGGCCTAATCCCAGTGCTCCATCAATTTAGTAATCTATTCCAATCAGGACTTGATGGATTTGATAGGCCATCTGTAGCCAAGTGAGACGGATTCAAGACAAGTCAAAAACTGGGAGGTTTTCAGTTCAGCTTTCTGCTGTTACATATAGACAATTAAGCCAACAAGAAAAAAATAAAAAAATTTAAAAAAAAAGAGGAAACACCACACCTCTGACCCCAGTACTTTAGAAAGAAAATCCTATTTTAACTGCATTACTAAGATTGTGACTGGGAAGACCAAGTAAAGCTCTTCATATGAGACCTTGTGAGTTGAAAAGGGCAGAAAAAGCTGTATGCAAATGGTGTCAAATTCAGGTGAATATGCTTGATTGAAAAAATGTGGAAGGGAAGAACAAAAATCTGAAATATTTTTGAAGAAAAGTTTCCTTTCAAAGAACCACCAACAAAATGAATTGCTCTTCAGATCAAACAGGACATTTTTCTGAGCAGAGAACATTTCATTTCAGTGAAGTAAAGCTGGAAAAAGAATATTTTGAGTTGCCTGGAGATGACTTTTTCATTCTCTTCCTTTTGCAATTAGCAATAGGTTGTTACACTTACAACACCATTAACAACAGCCAACAGCATACATACACATTCATGTATATTTAGCTTGTAGCATCTGCCTCTTAACTCTGGCCTTAGCTTAGAAGGTTTTGTTTCAATATACAATCCTATCCACATAATTTTGTTGATTTCTTTGGGAAATGGAGGTCAACAGGTCTGTTTGCAAGATCATACCTAACTGTATTGCCATCACCATCAGCCAAGTGTAAGTGTAGTGCCCTCTATGTGTAATCAATAGTGAATTAAAGAGGTTTTTAAAATGCACAGACCGTAATTACTGCTTTGGGGCATATCAGAAGTAGCAGAAGCATCAACAAAAGCCTCTCCTCTCCTCTCCTCTCCTCTCCTCTCCTC
>VXAL01014804.1:17118-29793 GCA_013399475.1 Chauna torquata
TCCTCTCCACTCCCTCTCCTTTCATGCACTTTTATGCACTTTTAGGTTTTAAGAGAAATAACATTGTTCAATATTTAAACATCACAGATCCTCCTTCCAATTTCTTTAATGTTTTTAGCTCACATTGCCCAATCTGATTCAATTGTGTGTGCAAATGTTTACAAATATTCTAAATAATTACAGTGAAACAAGTTAATAACATTATATATATGTATAACTTTTTAATGCAAGATGAAAGTTATGTGAGAGGCAATTATGCTGTGATATTAATTTAAAGTTGTTACAGTTTCTGTGCATTCCTTGGATACTCCTTGTTTTTCAAAAGTTCTCCTTAACTGCAAAAATTAAATGACATTTTCTTAATATTTCCAGCCTACTTAGCCATAGGGCTAAGCTGTAAACAGTAGTTGTTAATCTGAAAGTTTTATGTAGGATTTCAAAGAGGATGTTTATGAATGAAAATAATCTTTAATACCGAACATAGAAACTTAATGTTTCCTATTCTCCTTCTGGTGTTGTAAGTCAAGAAAAATCTTTTTGCAATCTGCTCAATGTGTAACAATATTTTTCCAGTGTGTGTCCATGAATTGATGTAATATTTTGTGAAATGAGCAAGGGAGTAAACTTTTGTTTCACTTGCTTTCAGGAAAGTAATGAATATAATCTGGGGAGCTTTTAGCAAATTGGACTTGGTGATCTTGAAGGTCTTTACCAACCTAGAAGACTCTGATTCCGTGATATGTAAATATATGTACTTAGAACAAACAATGGTAGCAATACTGAAATATAGTTTGTATTGATACAATATTTCTGAGCACTTCCTCTCCAATCTCTTGCAACATAACCACATCAAATGACAATCCTATGTCTTCCTTGGGTCTCTTCTTAGCCTGAAGATTTTTGAGTACGTTCTTTGGTTTAGCTCAGGTTTTGCAATCTAATCACTGCTGTGTATGGCTGAATTCCCCACGGAGCATTAATGGCATGTCAGAACAGAGTGTGAAAAAAGTTAAAGGAAATGACTGTCTTTAATGAACATAAAAGATACCTTCTCCTTCTCTAATTTTAAATTCAAGGATGCCTCCACATGAATAGATTCAAAGACAGAGAAACACACAATAACAGGTCTGCTTATACGGTTTGTTAAACACAAAATAGAGCTGTACTGCACAACCCCTGCTTCTGTCATGACTGGAAAAATAATAACATGTTTAGAAAAGAACACACTTTAACAAAGACACATCTGATACAGGGAAGGAAAGGAAAGAAATTCTTCCATCTCGGCTGTCATAGCAGACTGCCTGAACACCCATGTTCATTTCATGCAAGCTGCAGGGAAAAAATACTCAAGATCTAATTAATTTTACAAGCTTACTGCATCCGGTAATTTCTTCTCTATTAGACTCTGACCATTATGTTCACTGACCTTCACTCTGCAAAGACCCTGCCCCCAAGAAGACATTAGGTGGGAATTCTGATTTGGAGTGAGATTTGAGATAACTGGTGCTCAACACTAATCTAGCTTCCTGGTGAAAAGGACAAGCTTTTTGAAAAAGAAAGAGAGGAAGAGAACAGAGGAGAATTTAGTTAAAAATCACTGACATATAAAACACACCAGCCATTTCTAACTGTTGTGGCAGTGTAATGTAACTCTAAAATATGCACCAGACACAGATGTGCCTTCCAATTTTCCATTTCAGTAGAATCCAGAGCAGGGAAAATTTTAATCCTCATTTTAAATGTGTATTGCTTATAGTATAAAAATACACATTGTCTACAAATTAATTTGTGCTCAGTACATTCTTTTTGACTTTTAAAACTATTTGGATAGTGCAGACAGTATAGTTTGGAAAGTGTCAAGAGCAAGGAAGGCCTTCCTAAGAGGAGTGTGAAAGAAGGACAACTGATAGCAAAGGTATATCAGAAACTTCAAAGGTTTGTGCCTCAGCAAAGATGTTTCCTACTGTCTTTTCTCACTTGTCAACACTCCCTTCTGTACCACAGAGAGAGTAACTGATCTGAGCCTAAATACATTGGTGAGTTTGGCAAACACTTTGAACAGTACTTTGAAATCAAAGCAATAAAGGTGCTTTAGATGATAGGAGTTATTATTTCTTCCTGTCTGTTGCAAAGGACCAATATGCGAAGAGGACTACTTGAGTTGTTAAATATAAGTATAGGGCAAGGAAAAAACATGAATTTATTGAATTGCTGGCTGTACGTAAAGCTTTCCATCGATGCTAATGAAACATCTTGACTCCCTAGATATAACTATTGCAAGATTTGACAACTTCAATGTCATGCCTGCTGGGAAGGAATAAAGTGAAAGTGGATGAAGGTCATCATATATGCTTGATAAACAAGGACAGAAGAAAGCTAGGAGAGGATGGTTTAAGGAAACATGATATTTTCCATACTTTTGTGAACTATTCTTGGGCTGTAGATAGTGGCTCGTGGGTTTTGGACTGGGAGAAAGTAGTAAGAAGCTCAGTGTTTGGATGAACCAGTGTTTAGCCTTCTTCCAGACTGAAAAGCAATACTCGGGGCTGATCATTGTACGTCACCAAGAAAGTGTACAAGAAGCCAAGAAATCCTAAGGAATTCCTAAAGTCATCATGTGGCGAGACAATGGGGTGGAGAGAGGAGAAACAAAAATATGGGATAGTTTGGAAAAGAAAAGGTGTTCCCTCTCTTCTCTCTCTGTCCTTCCCCACCACTAAGCTGAAAATGTCTTTTTGTCTGAGCATTACATGTAGCTGCTAGATTCTAGTATCTGTTCTTCCCATAAACACAGACACTCTTCACTCAGTAAATAAGCTTTTCAATGCCATCATAAGATATCAGAGTGAAAACCAAGCTTATATAGTAAGAGCCTTTTTTATTTGTTTAGAAAGTTTAATTGCCAAAAGGGTTGCTGAGGAAGAGAGATGTTGCTTTTCAAATAAAATCATTGCTAAAGGAACAGTCACTGATATGAGATGCACAGAAAACTTCTGTAGGTAACTAAGTCTTCTGAAGATTACATGGGCATTTGTGAAAAGTCATGTTGGAAAAACTGCTTAAAAATTTATATGTAAAAGCCTGGTCGGTTACCTTTATTCTAATAGAAGGCATATTCTGCTTAATTTTTTTTTTTTTTTAAGAGACTTCTGATCACAAGGGCAGTCAGAAGCAGTCTTTAGTATTTTCTTCCTCCTGTGGTGTTTAAATGGAACACCTCCCTTTAGTGAGGAAAAGGAAAGCTGTTGGGTTCATGAAATCAAATAGTGGACTCATTGTGCAAAGGTAGTAAAGTCACCATTTTACTTCCTTAGGACATAGTTTATGACAGAATGAGACAATGAAAAATATGCTTATCTATAAAATTAACTAAGTGTAATTAAATTGGGTAATGGGGCTTGTATAATATGCACTTTTCAAAAACAAACAAACAAAAAGATAACTTATGCTTGAAATTGTGTTTCTACAAGATATTTTGATCACAGGATCATGAATTAATGGACCTGAAGTCCATTTCCAAGTCAGATACATTGCTAGACCATTCCCATGATGAAAACAAGCATGAATAGTTGACTTTCTCTGAGCATTTCAAGAGATTTGTAGGGATTTTACATGTAAGAATTCGAGGTTTTGATTTGGAGATTGGCACATATTTTTGTAAAGCACTTATTTGGATTATTTAATACATGTAAGGGTTGAGTAGTGCAATTGTGAGAAATCTAATCCCAACAGGGAATCACTGTAGACCTGTGATTGTAACAAGATGTTTTGATTTTGGAGTCTAAATTTTGGACATCTTCAAAGTAATACAGAGAAGAACTTATTTTCAAATATAGCTTTGTGTTGTTTCACAGGATTTTCTAAAATCAGCTAGTTAAAACAATTATATTTTTTACCTTAAGTCTGTTTCTTTTGAGAATCTAATTTTCTATACAAAGGTTAGTGAAGGATTTATGCATGCAATAATGTCAGGATGATTTCTTAGGTATGGTGAGCTATGAAATGATCTTGGCAAGCAGAAGTATTTATTGCTGTAGTCATTAAACATATATTAAATCTTTGAGATGCATATATAAATATATATAGTGTATACTTTTTTTTTTTTTTTTTTTTAATGTGTTTTTTAATAACCCACTAAAGACTTCNTGTATTTTAGATACCCCATTAAAGCTTTCAGTGTATTTATCTGGGATCAGATTGAGATATAACATGAAAGTTGCCACTAAGCAGCAAGAACATCTTTATGAAGAAGTGTTTTGTAAGTAATTTAGGCTGAAGATCCTCACTCAAACAGCATTCTGTTTACTATGTATGACATTCATTACAGACACTTTTTTGCTAATGAAGAAGAAATCACTGTAATAATCAAATTCCATCTTTTTGCAAAAGTATGTACAAAGCATGTTTCTTTGGCTGAATCTGCTCTATATAAGGTTGTTTAAATCTAATTTTATGCTGTCCTTGTGCTCCCTTGCTGTGGCCCACAGTTAATTAGTTTCTTTACGTATAAAAATGCCTAAAAATATAAAATGGCTAAAGAATACTCTTAATGATGTTGTGCAATTTCCAAGTTTCCTGCTTGATTTTCCTGTATATTTTTAAAAATAATATTTATGTCTTGGTCTGCATATAAAGAATTTTTCATTTTCATCATAATGGAGTAGATAAACCAGAAAAACATGACTGTGCTTGTACATAATTTCCAATTAATTACCTTCTTCTGGAAAAAAATCTGCAAAGCTTTTTTTGTATAATGGAGTAGGTGGCTGGAGATAAGTGGCTTTTTTTGAAAGCACAAACATGCATAAATATATTTCAGGACAATATTCAGAGTAAACTTGTGAACACATTTAGTTTTCCCTCAGTCATTATTCATATAAAGGTTCCCATCTTCTCTTTAACTCTGTGTGCCTGGATGTCCTGAGAGCTCTGAACAGCACTAATTATGCTTAACCGTTGCATTTAAGGCTCATCTCCGATATGCAGTACACAGAGTGAGGGCAAATCTATACTCTGGATGTGTGTGAGTCAGTTTCACAGCAAAAAGTCCAATGGTTATGCTTAGTTTAGCCTTAGGGCATGACAGCTTTAGCAGAGCTCTGACTGGAGGCAGCAGCATGGTAAGGCTTTTACCAAGTTCTGTTCTGATGATGATGGTATTGCTGTTTGAGTAGTTTTACTCAAATTCTTATAAGGATTTTGGGGTATAAATATATTTGTATTTGTTTCACAATGAACTTCAGAATGTTCTGAAAACTTTTAGGCCAGCTAGTAGTCTGATTTTTCAAGTTTTAAGTTTTACTCATTAAAGAAATATGTTTTGGTTGTTTTAATTATAACATTCCAGTTCAAGTTCCCTGTACTTCCAGTACAAAGCAAGGCAGGAATGCTATCCAATGTGATGTCTGTGTTACTGGAGGGAGGGTAGAGAGATTTACAGATGAGTAATTCCCTGTACTTGTTTTGTGTCTTAACTTTTCATAAGGTTCTCATTACTGACAAACATTAGCAGTGAGCAAGCACTCTAATCACATTTAACATCTGCTGTACATTTAGTTGCATACAGAATTTAGCAGCTCTAGAGGAACAGAGGATGTTAGATTTTTTTCCTCATGCTCTCATTATTGACATTTGGTTTGAGCCACATTATAAAATCAGCGTAGAGTATGGGTCTGTCGGTCTTAGCTCAGTCTCTAATGAATTGTAAGCATGACTTGAATAATAAGAGGGTCGTAAAGTATAAGCTGTGTGTTCACAAATGGACTGCATAAAATCCATCTGAAACAGCAACATTTCCATGCAGGAGAGCACAGACAGTGCAAAATACTTGATAGTCTACTACACTTATTGTTATTGCTAAATGGCTGTAATTAATTTAGAAGAATGTTGACCCTACTGGATGATTCAGCACAACATAGCAGTGGCTGTTGTGCACAGGCAAACCTGTGTATATGATGCATTATTGTATAATTTTCCATTTTTCATGTAATAAAGTCAGCAGATGTGACATTCTTTGTGAAGAAGTTTTAGCAGGAAGCACTAGAGAAAAACATTCTGAGTAAAATAAATAAATGAATAAATAAATTCATTTCTCTATATAAGATATACTTTTTATCTGGGACTCTGCTGTGCAAAAAGAATAAAAACTGTGACATAACATTCTTTTGTGAGTTTCTGTTCTCACTTCCTCTCCATGTGATCTCTAGGTTGTAGATATGTAAGTAATAACTACATCACCAAAGGTTCTTTGAGATTTGCAGCTAAAATAGAAATAAAACTTACTGTTCAAAGGCAAACACTGAATTTCTTCTGACTCAGTATAGTAATTTTCAACAGAGTCTTTGATTGTGTTTGGCTACTCACCTACAGGATGATATTGGTATGTGTGGCCAGAAGAAATGGAAAAGAAAGCTACATCTTGCTTTCTTGCTGAGTGCCTCAGTTACATGTGCCTTGTTTAATTAGGTATGGCTAACGATTATCTGTGCTGGTCTATGCCTTGAATTTAAATTGAGCAACAAGACCGGTCATTTCCTAATGATACTATTAAAGTTGCTTTAAATTCAAGAGACTAATTTATTCAGCTATGAAAATGCTTTAAGAAGTACTATGATTCAAATCTACCATCATCCTTTAAAAAAGCTGAAAATGTGTATGTATTGAAGGTGACAGAGATAGATGAGATTAGTGTAGATCTTTGCTTGACAGCATTTTCCCACAACATATGTTCAGAGCTATCAGGGCTATTAAAGAGAGCACTGACTAATCAGGGAGACAGATTCACAAACAGTGACTGCAACACATGGTGGCCTCTCAGTGTTAAAAAGGACCATCACAGTCATTTGTAAACATGGTCAGATAATGTGAGTATTTATCATTTTGATTGTTTCAGCCGCAGTCTTAAAACCCGGAGATGTTTTGCTCACTCCTTCAGCGGTTTGGAGAGGAAGATGTAAGTTAGCTGTGGTTGCAGCTGGAAGAAACGAGAGAAGGAAAATTCTGACAGATTTTTAATGGGCCTAATATTGGCTGCGCGTATTTAAAGCACTACCTTTACAAGTAATTGGTAACAGCGGTTTTAAAGACAAGCTGCCATTAATTATGGTTGGCTACTTTAAGCAATGCTAACACCAAGACTTTTCTTTATCAAATGCTGCATCTGACTGGAGAAGTCTAAATCCGATAGCAGGCAGTGGCAGCTGAAATTCTACATGAATGATGTACCCAGTGGTAAATGCTCTGCTGACCTAATTTTACAGCTGCTCAGAGAAGGCATTTGTAGATGGGTTTGTGATTGGATCTACCTCAGTCACATGCAGTGAATACAATATCTTTTATTACAAGAGATTTCTGTGGTATGTGCACAAGCTGTTAGAATCAGTCATAACACTATTCCGTAGTGGAGCCAAAAGCTTATGGATGTCAGGGCAGTGACTGATAATTTAAGAGTTACAGACATCAGTGTTTTTTATTAATCTTGCAGTTATCTTTTTCAATAAAGTCAAACTAAGGGTAGCAAACTCTATCAGATTTGTCCTGCAAATATCTAAAGTTATCTTGCATTTGTGATACTGATGGATTCCATGAGAAATGACCACAGTTCTTTTCTCCACTTTAGTTTTCCATTAACTTTCTTTAAAACATTCTGTTAACTGGACAGTTTGTTGCTTATCTCCTGAACCAAAGTTGCTATTGGAGCTATTTTCCTAGTTTCAGTTTCCAAGACCTGTGCATTACAGATGGAAAACTAAAAAGAACCTCATCAGCCATTTTGGCAAATTTCTTTGCTAAAGAATATTTTCTCTAGTGCCAGCTTACTGGTGTATCACACATATTGGGTTTAAAAGTCTTAACTAATAGAATTCCAACAGTGCAGATACATGAGTCAAGTCTTGGCCGTATTGGAGTCAAGAGAAATTTCCAAATGATCACAGTGGAGGTGTACTATGTCCCAGTTCAACCCAAGAGATCTTTCTCTCAAAAAATTTTCTTGTTGGGCATCTTAAGTTTAATCTTTAACTTAGCCTATTAGTTTCTTTGTTGTTTTCTTTCTTTCTTTCGTTCTTTCTTTCTTTCGTTCTTTCTTTCTTTCGTTCTTTCTTTCTTTCGTTCTTTCTTTCTTTCGTTCTTTCTTTCTTTCGTTCTTTCTTTCTTTCGTTCTTTCTTTCTTTCGTTCTTTCTTTCTTTCGTTCTTTCTTTCTTTCGTTCTTTCTTTCTTTCGTTCTTTCTTTCTTTCTTCCTTCCTTCCTTTCCTTCTTTTCTTTCTTTCCCTTTCTTTTTCTCAATTCTCTTCACAGTCTTCTTAACATGCTTAACTGTTCTTTTGATACTTTCCATTATCTAAGTAGCCTGTCATCACATAAAACCTAGACTGCAACACAGAAGAAAGCTTTGCTTTACTTTGTGAAAAAATTTGCATGTGCATTTTTTAAAACTCTACATTTGTAACAACTGATAGTGATCTTTCATGGTCTTGGATCTAGAGGGCTTTCTGAAAATTATTTTCAAGGTTCATAAAAAAAGGGTTTCCAGCATTGCCCTTTCTCCAGGCAGAGCCAGCACAGGTCCTCCAGTCTCTCCGCACAGGGTGACTGCTCCAGCCCCAACCACCTCAGGGCCCTCTGCAAAACTCTGTCTGTTTTATTGATGTTTTTCCTTTGCTGAAGGGTCCAAAACTGGATGCAGTATTGTGGTGACTGCACTGAACATTTCAGAACAGGTCCCAGAATTTTGTTAGCTATGAGATAATCCTAAATACTACAGAAGAATCTACCTTGTCACACTAATAGACAGATACTTCGAATTCAACCCGTATTATTCAGTGGCAACTTTTTGAGTCAAAATGGGATCTGGGTCAAAATGGAAGTTTTTATCTTAGCAACACACTTGGATATCAGAGTCCACTTGAGATGGATCCATGACAGCCAAAGACAAGTTGGAAAACTGCTCCGAATGAAGACTGTGTATATTTTTTCAGAATCTTCCGAAACCAGGAAGAAATTCTAATCTGAGCTCATTTACTTTTGAATGTGAGATTTCTGCATTCTGCATTCGTGGAGGTGGGATTGAATGATGAAAGCAGAATGTCTTATACCCTAAATAGTCAAACTTGTATTGCTCAGCTGAATCAGTCTACCGAACTTGTAAATATGAACTACACTGTAATGTATGTTCTGACCTTAAACTTTTACTTTATTTTTATTATTATTATTTTTTTACTCCTTTGGCCTATGAAAACAAGCATATACTCACAGAAGTGTTTACTAAATGACCTCAGGTGATGGTCTGCAAATTTTATTTATAACACAAGAGATTTTCCACTCTTGAAGATCAACACAGAAATCTTTCTCTACACTTTAAATGAATCTCTGTGCATGGAGTGATTAAAAGCATGGCAAAGGTTCCAAAATATCCTGTGTTTTTCCATCTGTAGTTGATTTCTCAGTATTTTAATGCAGGTTTCTGTATGCAAGTATTTAATAAGAAAGGACATTTAACAGAGTTACTTTATCTTCATGTTGATCTTTGTCAAACAGGTATCTCTCTTTTTTTTTTTTTTTTTTTTTCAACTTTAGGCATTTGTGTGTGTGCATATACAGAGAAGGAGACAAAACAGCTGATTTTACAGCTGAACATACTTCCTAATTTTGATGGTATACAGCTTTTACTAGTCACATAAAACATGTTGTGTGAAAAGTACTTTTGCATGTATTCTCAAAGGTGAAATTGAACCTGTTTTCTAAGTTGAGAATTGAAGATCTAATGCAATAATTGCTCCTGCTTTCACTTACAGAAAAAAATAATGTGAGAACAAGACAAGTTTTTTTCCTTATTCTGATTTTTGAATGTGCTGAATAGGTCTCTGCACTCCAACATAGTTGCTTCGCTTTAGAATGACTGTCTTTCTCTGAATTGGATCAGATTCACACAGTTAAAATGTTTTCTCTTCTCTTTGTTTTTTTTTTTTCCTAGCTGCTGTTCCAAGTTGTAGTACTTTGGATATCTGCTTCTTTTTATGGTTGTCTTACTGAGGGTATATACTGAAAGGCAACAAGACGATGAAAACTGCTAAGATTTTAGAAAAAGGTGGTTTATTTTATTTTATTTTTAGTTTGGTGGCCAAAAGTATGTGCCCGTGTTTGAGTTTGTCCATGTCTAAAATTTGAATAGAGAAAAATTGTAATTAAAATGTGGCATCAGCCATATTGTGCTTTTAAAGTGATATGACTGAGATTTTACACTTACACAAAAGTACAAAATCTGTTCTCTTCTGTGAAAGTAAAAGGAGTTCATATCTGAGCTATGAAGGAGTCTCCTTAAAGCCTTATTTTGATTTCAGGAGTAGGGTATCAGTACATGTATATAACTTGCAAAACCATTAATAATATTGCTTAGTGAAAAATTCTAAGTAAACATTTTCCTGCATGTAGACAGGTGGAAGAGAGACTAATAGCATCAATCAATTTAGGGTTACTTGAAGTGTAACTGGAATGCCCTGTAGGGCTCATTGATACCATTCAGGTTTGGGTCCTTTCCAGAATCAGCATCTGCACACTTGCACTTGGTGCTTTTTTGCTGTAAACACTACAACATTGTTTCTAGAAAAGAGATGTTTTTGTTCTGAAAAGACATAGAATCAGGTATAATTTGATTTTCCTGTAGTTTCAATCTTGAAAAACATGTTTGTTTGTTTGTTTGTTTGTTTTTTCTTTTAAGCTTCATGTAACAGTTCTACAAAGACAGTGTAAAGTTTCCTCATTTTCTCCTCCACTGATTCTTCAGTTAAGTTACAGAAACAATATGTGTATTTAGTCCTGGGTTTGGTCTGGCACTTGCCTCCTTTCTACCACTGTTATGAAGAAAAACCTTTCATGGCTTCACTGGGAGTTCCATTTACATGCTGAACATGGGAAAGTGCTGTCCTGTCATTAGAAATATTAGTAAACCAAGAGAGATGTAGACCCCATAGTTATATTAATTTGAAATATCAGCTGAAAGCATTTGGACAGAAATCTGACCAAATCCTACTTATATTTAATGGTACCAGACAAAAAAAGAGTGGAAACTAGCTCATTGCTTAATACATGAAGGAAACGTATCACTGTGAGAAAAGAGCCTTACTCTTATTTACTGTCTTCTAAATTATAGTAAATAATTTGCTATACAGCGGAAAAATTCCTAATAGCAGAAACATTCTTTCATGAAGTAGTGAAGCCTCCTTCATGCCATTTTCAACTTCATTTTCTCTGTCTCTCAGTCTCTCTCTCTCTTTTTCTAAGTTGCCTTTGTAAAAAGCTCACTTTTTCCAGATTCCTAGGGCTGCTGTTATCAACACATAATCACAGGGGGGGAGGATGTCATGAATTTTGCGGTAGTCATGAGAGATGTGAAATAACCCAATTGATTTTTGCTGGTCCTTTTAAAAGGCTTTCAATTTTCTCCCAGTTTAAAAGCTTCTCCTTAATTTCAGACCACAAAATACTGTCTTTACTCCTGCTAGGACTGAGCTCAGACTAAGTACTTTTCTACTGCCAGCCTGAAAAATACTACAGTTATATTTCTTTCTGGGGAGATTGCCACCACCAGTCAGTGACCCTGTGCTTGGGGAAGGTCCACAGAAAACTCCATAGAGTTCTACCAGATAGATAATTATTTTTTAGTTAGAATTCCATATTTTCTAAGTTTATCTTTGGATAAATTTTCCATATCGCCATAATATACTCAATAGGATGATTTTAACCCAATCTACATTTAACATATAGAATTTAATAGGAACTTTAAAATGCCACTCTTTCCTCCCCTTCTTGGGCAAAATTTATTTTATACCTTATTTTCAACTGCTGCTTAGGATTTTCAGTAACGCTACTTTTTCAGACCTTTGCTTTCATCTACTACTTTTTGAATTGTAAATTAAAAAAAAAATCATTTAAATGAAAAAAAAAAAGAAAAGTAGACAGTTTCTTTGAGATTTTCTCTGTTTTTTGTTTGTTTGTTTGTTTTAAAATGCTTTGACATCACATAATACCAAATGTTGCAATAGGATATCTCGTCAAATTAAGTGTATCATTAAAGTTTAAGATTGTGTTAATTTTAACCTTATTGGTATTACTGTAAAATGAAATGTTGAAGCAGATGTGAAAATGAGAACAATATTTGTGATATTAACCCAATATTCTAGCAACATTACGTATCTCGTTAATTATACTACAGTAGTCACAGCGCTGAATTACTAACTGTAAATATGCCTGTTAATGTTGACCTTAATTTATATTACTATCCAAAGAAGGCTTTATCTTAAAGGTATATCAAAATATTGCTTTGAAACTCTGAATTTAAGTGGGTGTTCCTCATCTGTGTTGCCTAACAAGAAAGAAATAACTTTCATGACTCTTTGTCATTTCTAGACAATTATTCTTATAAGAAAGAAGGTAAACCTGCAGATCCATTACCTTTATGCAATGACCAGACCATTCTTGAGTAATTACCTATTTTACCAACAATTTATTCTACCCTTGAGAATAGTGCAAATGCCATACACATCTGATCACAATTGATAAAGGATTTATGATGCTAATCATAAATCCAGTTTTGTACTTGCCCCATTGAAAGGACACCATGCAGCATAAAGTATCATGTGTAATATATATCATCTATTGTCAAGGTTTTGGCTGGGAT
>VXAL01014820.1:2385-13535 GCA_013399475.1 Chauna torquata
ATCCAGGAACTGCATCTTTAAAACAACTCTGGGCTCCATACGAGGAGGAAACGGAAGCCCAGTAATGATGACTCCTCGTCCATTTATGTCTGCGAAGTCCAAGCCTTCGCTGGCCTGAAGGGATAGTGTTTTTCATTATCAACAGGATTCGAAGTGACATTTCAGAGCAGTTCAGCAGCTATTGGCCTGTTTTCTCCATTAAATTAAATCCCTAGCCAAGTGCAGTGAGCGAATACATCAGGAATAGTTTCAACCCGATTTTTTGCTTTTACTAGCAGGACTTTAAATTTGGCTTTTTCTTCCAGGAGGCCCTGACAAATTATACCTCAGCCAACACTGTTAATGAATAGCAGAACAGCTGTATTCAGAAGATGTCTCAAATGTCAGTCAATATATCTGTTTAAACATTCCATACCCTGAATTGTTAAGAAGACAGAATAAGAACATAGCAAACCTTCTTTGTCATTAAAAATGAACAAAATCATTTCAAAGCAATAATGGAAAGCTACCAGAAATCTGCTCAGAAACCACCGGACCATAAAATCATATTCACCAGCTGTGCTGCTTACATCCGTTCAAGTAGAGGTCACTCATGGCTTTGTACACACTCATGTCCCATGCTATGCTGGCAAACCAGTGAACAAAATCAGAGAACCAAACAGACTGAAAAATAATTTGGGGAAAAAAAAAGTAGGTTTGTTCTTCAGCTGAGTCAATTCTCCCATCTCATTCACCATGCTGCATAACAGCTGTGATAGAGTATAACGTCAGGGATTGATGCGTGGGTGGGTGGCATGACCAACTCTAGTCTGCTTAAACCAGTACTACCACCAAGAAGAGCAATCACAGCATGCACTATAATCCATCTGGAGCTATCAATCGTGACTTTATTTATGGACATTTTATCTTGAACACTGACAAAGGAGGTCCCTTAGTATAATAGGAATGAGAAGAACAACCTTAGACAAAAAGAAAAAAAAAAAGCAACAACAGAACTCATAAGAAAACAAAACAATTCCCTGATCACCCCCAAAACAGGAAAGAAAATTCCTGTGAACTTTTAAAGACACTCCAGACCTGGATACAGTGCCTAATTTTACCACATTCCCTAAGCTAGTAAGAGAACTAGAGCAACTGGGCTAGAATCTCCTCTTTATAAAAAAGGACTCGATTCCTAGGTTTCTTTCAGGGAAGTGACAACAGAAAAAGCCTTCTAGAACCTACTGTCAATGTAGAAGGCTGAGCAACAACCTTGAAGGGAATCTTGAAATGACAGCTGAGAAGGGAGCTAGTTTTAGGTAGCTTTTTGACATTATGGCTCTTTTGGTTTATCTTCTCAGATATTTCCAATTTTGCAGTCATACTAAACAGTCTATCCTTCAATCGTGTGCTACTGCAAAGCATGATCTCTCTACAGACTGTTCTTCTCAGGGTGCCATACTATTGTTGGAAGGACAGACATATTCACAAGAGTCCCACCCAAAAAGAACTATATTTTTTCTTAAATGAGCCAGCAGCTACTTTGCTGAAAGGGACTGAAGGTTCAAAAGAAGTTGAGTCAAGTTTCTCGTGGTAGACAGATGGCACTAGCAAAAAGAGTAATTTGTGACTTTGCAAATATTTCCACTGGTATCATAAATCAATTTATCAACACTTAAATGTAAATGAAAAGCCACCAAATGTGTCCAGGGGACCTGAACTTAATGTAAATTCCATCTTTAAAATTGAGTAATATTTTTGGTTTTCAGCAGTGTTCTAATATGCTTGATGACAGTTGTTTCATTTAATTCTCCTCCAAAACTGCGGTTTTCATCTAATGAGTCAAGTTCTCTGTGAGCAGCCAACAGGAAATGTAAGTATCATGATACTCATCCCCTTTAAAGAACTCAGAGATGTATCCCTTTAATAAGAACAGGAATTAACCACATGTATTCTTGCCAGAAATTTGAAAAGGCTTCCAGGCATTCCACTTCTCTTCTTGCTCCCCCCCCATATAACTGTAGTCACACAACGTAAGTGTATTTCTTAAATCCAAAATGATGTTTTTTCCATCTACTACATAATCTGACCTCAGATAAAATAAATTCTCAGTTGTATTACCTTCCCTCGACATACTGCCAAAAAAGCAGCTCCGTTGGACTTAGGACAGACGATTTTATCATAGTATGCATCCATTACCTAAAAGATAAACTAGTTTAAGCAAAAATGGTATTAACCTTTCCATCTACGTAAACAGAAACCTGTACTAGCTAAATTCGACTCATACACCAAGACTAAAATATGATTAATTTGGCTTAGTACCATTTTGTTTACTTTTACTAATTGCAAATGCAAGAAGCCATTCGGTCATCAAAATCTTCACATTACAGTGAAATCCAGAATACATCTGAGTATGCATAAAAGATTTATGTCAGACACTTCTGATGGGAAGTTAGACTATGAACTGTACTGTGCTTCTCCAAATCATTCAATAAAATAGGCAAACAAGGAAAGCAATTCAGGATATTGTTTACTCTTAGAAGCAAACAGAGCGGCTAGAAACAAAAGAAGAAAGCAGGAAAAGCGTAGAAGTTCCAATAATTTATAAAGTTAGGACAGGACTTCAAGCAACATTCAACAGCACAGGTTCGCTGGCAAGCAGAGAACACGAGAGCAGATGAACATTCTTCCCTATGAAGAAACTGCATTTTAATAAAGTCATCAGCCTATAAAATTAATGTTGAGCCTGAGGTTACATAGAGGGAAAATGCACAGAGAACTACAGGAATCTAGGTCAAGAATCTTCTTTAACAGATCACTGACAGAACAAAATACATGAGGTACCCTCAATACTGTTCAGAGAAAATCAGGACAAACCCTACCTACCATCTTCTGGTTCTACTCCATTTTTGCATTTATATTACATTGTTTATTTATGGGTCCATCCTTTTTTTTTTTTTCTTTTTTAGCAGAGACAGTTGTCCAGAATGTTCTGTACTCTAGTGTTTCCAAACTAAACCATATTTATTTAACTTTGAATTCTTACCTTTAGAAATTATTTTAGTGAGCAAAGAAAATACTCAGAAATTTGTCTAAAGGGCAATAAATATCTGTTTGGCCTCTCTCTCTGGGAAAAGAGAGCCCTGGCACAAACATTAGTACCTATCTGCTACTTAAAAGCATCTTTAATTATATACGTACTGCACAATTCCATAAACACCCAGAGCATGACAAGGCGGGAGGAAATGGTCCGCAACACAGAGATGCCAGCTACTGAAGTGACAGCTTTCTACCATGCCGATTACTCGATAAATGTATATGTTAGCTGCTGTTATGTCACTGGATTTCAAAAGAAGACTGTATCCGGCACAATTAGGTGAAAGAGCAAAGGAAAGATGAAGAGAAAAATTACAGTTCAAAGAAGCATTTGAGCATCTTGGAGCATTTTAGTTTTACCCATACAGTTAACACCCAAGCACATCTTACAGAAGGTGTTTAAACATAATAATAGCTAGTGGAAATGTTACAGGTATGTAATGCAAACTACCAACCTCTGCAAAGCTTCCTTTGTTCCTGGGTTCCACAAACATTGGCTTCACTTCTTCTATTCTTTTAGCAAAATCATGCTCCTGTTAAACAGATAATGATATTAAAAATGCCCATGTGAAAGTAAACATATACCAGAAATGCCCATGGGAAAGGAAATGCCAAGGGGCAGTCATCACAGACTTCTCCCACCGTCTGTTCTTCTCTTACCAAAACATATGAGGAGAGGGGAGCAGAAACACACAATTCTAATGACACCAAGAAAACTGTGGTTCCTTGCAGTTGGTGTAACTCAAACATAACACTGAAGGGAGATCCATTTCTTTTCCTTCAAATTTGCAAGTTCCTAACATTGACTTCTCAGAAACCCAGCCTGCAATATGAATAATTTTTTTTTTTTTTTTTAAATTACTATACCTCTGTCCCAGCATTCACTTTTAAGGAGGAGGAGCATTTAAAACAGAACTGTTCTGCCAAGTCTCACCATAGACACTCAGGTCATGAACATAACAGTTACAAAAACGACAGTTGCAATGGTTACAAATTAAAAATAAAGAGAAATGTTCATCCTGTTTTTTTTTCCCCTCAAAAGCTGAAACACTTGGACAAATAATAACTTGGAAGCTTAATAAAAAGGAGTGTGGTGAAATTAAATGAACTCTGAGATCAGAGCAGACAATGTATTAAGACTCTTCCTTACCTGGATTTTTACTTTTCAGATTCAATAATTACTTATTAACAAAGAACTTTTAATAAGCATGGTTAGATAGCATAACTACAAATGGTCTGAAGTGTGCAACTAAACCACCTATAAAGGGAAAACAATTAACATACTCTCCAATATTCCAGGCTCTTATCCATGACAGGATATGATGGGAAGAATACCAACAGTCCATGAGGTACAACTCGAACAAGATTACCTGCAACAAGATAGGCAAATGTACAGTTGAGGGCATTTTTCCCTTGGGATGCAGTGCATAGACTGTGCAGGAAAAACAAATTAATAACATGGCTTCTCTCCAAAATCTTTTCTGCTTTCTTGACATGAAGTTTGGTGTATAAGAAGCTAATTTTTAAAAATCATTTCAATAATTTTACTGTCAAGGTATAAACTTTAAACTTTGGTGTTGCTCCTAACGTGTTTTATCCCGTTAACACCACACTTCAGAAAACCTATAATGCTTACTGGCTTTCTGAAGTGTAGTGTTAACGGGATAAAACATGAGTATACCAAAGACTAAAGAAAGAAGAGACACAACATCATCTGCCATATTTTCCAATGTGACAGTAGGATCTATTTTTGGACCTATTTTTAGATTCATTTCCCGCGCCGCTCCCCGCAACATCATTTTCTCCATTCTTTATCCATTGCAGTTTAAATGTTCAAAGCAATGCATCAAGTACCACAAGCTTGGTTTTGAGACTTTTCTAGTCAAATAGTATATACTGCATTGAAAAAACAATCTGGTATTTTGTGAAAACATTTTTCTAATTTCAACATTTAGGCCAAGCTGAACACCTCAGAGCACTCTCCTCCTTTTTGCTTCTTCATGCTCACTTCCTTCAAGCATTTCTAGATTTAACAGCTTCCTTTCTTATCTCAGGCAAGCTACACAGATGCTTTTCTTTTATTCCGTCCTCACAAGTTAAAATTTTGTTGCTTTACTGTATTTGTAAAACATGACCAAAATAAATGTTGAATCAAGACAGGCTTGACAAAGTGCATTCACATACATCACGTGAAATTGTATTGGCTTCTTGTGATGATCCTTAATTGCTCTGCAAATTGATGCTTGGCAGCATCATCTCTGTGCATCTATTTTCTAGTTTGCATCACTTTCTCACCATGTTTAGGTAACATATTTGTGACCCAAAGACAAACAGCTGACAATAAAAACGAACTCCTAACTTGGAAATATTAAATTAAGGAATCAAACTGATTTTCATACGCGACTACAGTAGCCAGCTGCCTGAGCAAACAGAAACATATTAAAAACAGTTAGTATTTAGATATGGAATACAGCCCTTTATCTTCTTCTGTCTTCTTTAATATTTCAGACACTTTCCAAGAGACTTCTAAAAATGCCATGCAACAAACTGCTTCTGAAATCCACACACTTCACTTACCAATTGTTTTCCCCATAGAAGACAAATAGTCCTCTGAAAACCTACAAAGAAAAATCAAGTAACATCATTGTATTTCCTTCTCTACATTTTTCATGCAAATTGACTTCCTCTGATATTCACCTGAAATAGCACACCCATACTCCCAATTACCCTCCCAAGCACCCGACATTAGTAATACTGTGACTATACGATACTACTACTATTAAATCTTATTAGCACTGAAGATGATCTAAGCTTCAACGTTATCAACATGTAACAAGTGGAAACGTGCAGCCGCGTGAGTTTTATGATTATACATTAGGAGTGAAAGTTTTGCCAGAAAAATCTGTAGATGCTGTGAAGCCTGACTAACGTTACAACTATTTAGAATAATTATTGGTGAACTAGGTGTGGTGAGGCTGCAGGGGCAAAAAGAGTGAATTTGGTTGCTACGGTTATTGTTTACTGTGGGTATAAGCAAGTTTACTCGGGGTATAAGCAGAGTGAGTCATTTTTAATTTGATTGAAAAAGTACTGCTCTACAATGAGCAGTATTTATCTGTTTCTTCCAGCCCTGACTGAAATGTCACCTGTTCTCTCATGCCCTTAAGGTTCTTTCTTTTTAGTTCCATGTAGTTTCACATACTTTATTTTCCCAAGAAACTTAAATATGCAAGGGAAAAAAAAAAAAACCAAACATTTATTTTTGCAAGAGCTATAAATACCAATATCACCAAACAGCCATTGTCAAAACACAACTAACACTGTGCATTCCCTTCCTTCAAAAAGGTGTTCTAGGCCAGAGGCAGGGAAATCCCCAACCGTTCCCCCTCAAAAGACAGTATCTTCAACAAAACACACTGAAATGGCATGCTAAGCTTCTGAAAATGAAAAATACAGTCTGAGGGTTTTCCAGGCTTCTTCTTCTCTGTAAAAACCAATTACAATTGTTGAGTCCCTTTCCAGTTCTGTAGAACATTTGGGATTCTTTCCTTTTTTGCAGTAAAAACTTTTTGAGATCTGTTCTTGGATCTTCCTATACTGCTGGAAAAGAATAACTCAGGCCTGCAGCAGGTAAAATTACAGAATTCTCACCTTGAGGTTTAGGTATAATGTTGAAACTGAAAGAGATTTAAGAATGTGCCAACATAAAAAAAATTAGGAAGAAAATTAAATGGAAGAACATGCATATCACACACAAGGAACTATCCTCATTTCAAAGTACTACAGAAGGATTACATCCCTAAACACAGTACTGGCACAAAGGCCACGCCACTCTTTAGTAACTTCAGAGAACTGGTAAGCACAGAACGATCTGCTATGTGCAACAAAGCATGAAACTACCTCTTAAAATGATATGCTGAGATCCCAGTGAGAATATTGTATTATGGAATAGAAGTCAATATACAATGAACTTATGTTCTGGTCTTCCTTGCTGGCACTATTTTTATTTCTTTTACAGAAAAAGCAGAAGCTATAGCAGAAGCAGTCTACTCTGAAGAAGTCTTCTCTGAAGAACAGAAAGACATGGACAAAATGATGAAAGATAAGAGAAAAGAAAGAAAAATGATGAAGAAAAGCTTGACAAAGATTTGAATATGTTTTCCTTAAGAAGGCACTGCAGAGGTAAAGGGGAGGCTGATCATAATGACAAGCTTTAAATATAAAAACAGTCGTTACAAAGGCCAGCCATGTTTCAAGTCAATTAAGCTTCCAGCAAAAAAATTTAGAATGGGGCTCCATGTCAGCGAGGATGGACTGCTCCGTAACAGGCATGGAGGTGGTACCTGAGTATGATACGAAAGCATGCAGGGCAGGGGCTCTGCCACACTATCAGAGCAAGGCAAGCAGGAAAGACTCAGATGCAGTAGTCAGGCTCAACCACAAGTCCAGATTCAAGGTCATGGTGACAGGGAAGGTCCAAGGTCAAGCCAGGAACGCAAATCAGTAAGGCAGGATCAGGTCCAGTGACAGTAAGGAGTGTCACAGTGGTAAGGGAGGTCCATAGTGACAGGAAGGAAGGAAGTCAATCAGCAAGTCAGGGTCAGATCCATAGGGTTGATGGCCAGGTGTGGTTACGACAGAGCTGGAGACATACTTTTACAGAAGCCGGGGCAGGGCCTGAACTTAAGTGGAACTCCTGAGCCCAGGCTCCACTCCTGATGCGTGGGTGGAGGTGCCACGTGAGGCTGGTCAGGGCTGTTAAGGACCATTAGTGTCCTCAGTGCCCTGAGGCAACCACTTCCAGCCTCCCACTTCTAAACTTCCTATAGTAGTGGTTAAAGTGTGTTGTTACTCAGTATAGTGTTTATCCAAGAAAAGAACTACAGAGACCACTTATTTCACCAGAACTCTCCTCCAAGAAGCCAATATGTGAGAACACAACCTCAAAGCAGAATTGCACACGGAAGTTCATTACCTTCTTTCATAGGTAGAAGTAAGCACAGCTCCATCAGGTCCTTTGGGAATGATTCCAACCCAGAGCTGGTGTTTATCAATAACATGAGGATTCTCCAAGCAAACAGGAAAAGGGCTGAAGAAACAGGAAAGTGAGACCTGAGTCATACTCACTCTATGATTCCCTATCAGCTGCTTGTCCAGAACATTCAAAAAACTGGAGATAAAACCAAAAATCAGGAGTGCAAATGGTGTATTTTCAGTAATGTTACTGTTCACACACCTAGGTACTTACATCTGCATTTCCATTGTAAATGATGAGAGAGGGGAGAGAGTCCCACTAGTAAGGATAATTGTCCTGACACCCTGTCGAACAAGCTCATGCATGCTATATCCAGGGCTGAAACACCAATAGCTTAAGGTTTTTCCTGTACGAAATAAAGAGGAAACACTAAGAAGCAAGCCTGTATAGTGGAAAATTCATGCATATGAATTAGTCATATTAGAATTTGTGACTAACTCACAGGATATAGCACACATCAGCATCTGAACTTCTAAAACTAAAAAGGCCAGCATATGAAGCTAAAATTTCAGCAGCATGTGTGCTTTGCTTTGGTCCTTCCCAATTTAATTATTATGGCAATTCAAAATATAGTTTAAAAGGTCACTACTCACTCACACCTTACGCAGATTACATTATAGTCAGAAAATTGCTATGGAAAAGACAGAGCATCAGAACTTTTTGTCAGCAAGTAACAGGCAGACTGAGCAGATAAAAACTACTTAGTTCTCCAACCACTGATCCATTTTCTGCTGTCACAGACAACTGGAAGGGGAAGCATGGTAGAAGAACGCAGAATACTGGGATAAAGGACAAATGACTGAAGTTACTCAAAAATAATTCCACCCTTGCACTTGGTAGAAAAGAATTCCTTCTCCAGCAGGAATTTCCAAAGGCTAAAAAGCTTTCACATAAACTTTCTGTTTTCCCATGCACAACTGCTAAACCCTTCAACTTTTGCTCAAATCTTTTGTGGGATGTGGATATAAGACATGCCACACTGAAAATCTGGCATGCTATAAGTTATCAACAGAAAGGATATAAAGAAATGAGTAGTGTGGTTTACCCACTTTTCTGTCATTGCTCAGCTTGTTGTTGTACCATTGATGATCTTGCTGAAAACTTAGCATCATCTTTTCAGAGACAGCCAAAACAACAAGGAAAGGAAACAATCACCCATGTCAAGAACAAGAGCAGCCAAATGAAACATTAGCTTCTGGATTCTGTTTTGCATGATTAATTTCAGTAAGAAATCTAGTATCCATGTATCATGTGTATGTCTTTTAGATATACACGTTTCATTCTGACGGTTTCAGGAAATCCCCAGTAATATGTGCCCAGTGAGTCACTTAGTGCTTAGAATTACAAGAGAGAACATTTATTTTAAGCTAAAGCTTTATCCTTCCATCTCATTTGGGCAAATCCAGTCAGAAGATGTCTAGATTCTAGAAAAATCACATTCCAAAAATTAAGCAAATTCTGCATCTCTTTAATTCACACTAAGAACTGGTGCAAATTACAGCTAGGATCTGTATATGGACAGGCCAGTTAAGTATCTACACACAACAACAGAGTCACTTATGTCAGAAGCACAAGAAATTCCAGCATAAAAGCAAATTGTACTGATATGGGATGGCCCAGAAGAGAACACCAACCACTCACATTTGCCTCGCCAACAATCAATTTGAAATATACTTCTCCACAACCCTGCAAGATGACTGCCAGGCATCAATTCCCCAATTCTTGGAGAAGCTGGAATCGTAGTACATTTTTCGGCCTGGTGTTCTCCTATTATGCCTTTAAGGTTAACAATGTCAAACAGTTTTAGAGGTCCCAATCACTAGCAGGAACTGTAAAGCTTGGATGTTACACAAGGCAGATCTCTGCAGCAGCTTGTTCTATTCCCCATACAAGGACAGTTAATCCAGGGAGAAATTGTTTGCTAGTAGTTTACAACATGGTGATTTAGAGCAAACCAAAAGTAAGAGCATGTTATCTTAACGTAAAACTGCATCAGTTCAGTATCACATTTATAAGTGGTATCTGTACACATGACGGATAGCTAGGGCAGTAACGTTATCAGCTATCCCACACTATGCCACTTGTCCTCACCTATCACAGTTTGTAGAGAATTATGCTCGAGTGAATCATTTCTATAAAATCCTTTGAAAACAGCTATTCTTTAAAGGTTTGCAGTATTTCCATACAATCTGCTATACCACTACAGGGAAACTAGAGATGTGATCAGTCCTTTTTGTGCTAGGTTTGCACAAAGCACAACTCTCAACATATTGCTAGTCTGTTGCATAGGTACTTGCAAAAACTGTTTTTATTTGAAAAGAACATATATGTCCATATGTGCCTGCTAAATCATAGCAGAATTCTGTCACTGCTTTGTATTATTTTTGGTTACAAGCCCTCCAAATTATGCAATAAACCTAGTGTTTCTGTTAGCCTTTCCCTGCACACATACTTAGCAAGATCTACTTAAAATCATTCCTGTAACTTGAAACTTCGATTGAGCAATACCTCAGGAAAACAGTATCTGCACATTTGTGACCAGACTGGTAGATGAGGGAAGGGCTGTTGATGTAATCTACCTAGATTTCAGCAAAGCCTTTGACACGGTCTCCCACAGTATTCTCCCGGGGAAATTGTCTGCCCATGGCCTGGACAGGTATACTCTTCTCTGGGTACAGAACTGGCTGGAGGGCCGTGCCCAGGGGGTTGTGGTTAATGGAGTTAAGTCCAGCTGGCGTCCCGTTACGAGTGGTGTCCCCCAGGGGTCAGTACTGGGGCCTATCTTGTTTAATATCTTTATTGATGACCTAGATGAGGGGATTGAGTGCACCCTCAGTAAGTTTGCAGACGACACCAAGTTGGGAGGCAGTGTCGATCTGCCTGAGGGTCGGATGGCCCTTCAGAGGGATCTGGATAGGCTGGGCTGCTGGGCTGAGGCGAACGGGATGAGGTTTAACAAGGCCAAGTGCCGGGTCCTGCACTTTGGCCACAATAACCCCATGCAACGCTATAGGCTTGGGGCTGAGTGGCTAGAAGACAG
>VXAL01014820.1:13951-31830 GCA_013399475.1 Chauna torquata
GCTACAAGACATGATTTAGTAGCTTAGTGGGTAGTATTGGTGATAGGATGACGGTTGGATTAGATGATCTTGTAGATCCTTTCCAACCTCGTGTTTCTATGATTATCTAACAGCACATTTTTCTGTTCAGAATAGTGAAGGGAATACATACTTTGTGGAAACACTTATGGGGATGTCATGTGGAAAAACCATTATATTTGCAGAAAAGCATTCTTTGAAAAACATTGCTTTTGTCCCTTAAGAAAAGGACTTCTGTGAAACAAATACTTATTATTCTCAAGAGCATTTAACTGAATAATTAAGTAGATAGTTATGATGTTATGATGCAAGGTATACTCCAAGATCCTTGGAGAGCATTCTTTGAAAGCATCTTAGATAAAAGGATCTGCATCTCTCTTCTTTAATCAGAAAATGTTTCGTTTTCCATCTAACTGTATCTATTAACAAAAATTTAAAAAAAATCAGAAAGAATGAATGTTGAAGTCCAACTCAACCAAGCTCAATGCTGCTTTAAAGCAGCCTTAGGATAACCCTTTGATTCAGAAGTCAAGTCTCTTTTCTTATAAATGTTGTTTCAAAGCATGGCTGTATTGACATAGTTCCAGATATCAAGTTCCACAGAGCATAAGTAACAAAAGGAGGGAGAGAGGCAACAAGAGGGAGAAATCTCAGTTGAACATGAGAGACTGAAAAGTATGGTTGAGACTGAAACTATCAAGAAGCAAAACGCCCTTAAGAGCTTAGGAAGCTGTACAAAAAAAGGTCGTATATCAGAGAAGATAAATGATACTCTGAGGTTGTTGCCTGGCATGGCATTTTCTGGCTACTAATTTAAATTCTCAGGTGTTATTCATCTGGAAATATTATAAGAACCTTCATTACAGAGCTTCAGAATGAGCCAACCAATTACAGCTCCTCCACTATATCTGAGTAATTTCAGCAGAGGTTAAGAACTTTCAGGCAATTTACTCCTACAAAACCTTTGGCACACATTCTCAGTATCATGGCTATACATGAATCTTCTTGTAAAAAGGTAGTTACAGCCTTAGCAGCACTAATTTTGTGTTTAACACAACACAGTACTACAGAGAAATATAGCTCATACAAGGATCTCATAACATTTCATAAACCTCCATGTCAATCCTCAAGGAAGATTTCCTATTCTTGGGCTGATCTGAAGATTCTCCTTACACCAATACAAGCAACTGCTCCATAATGAAGATGATTTTCCTTCATTGGAACAATTGTACTAGAACACTCCAACAGTGCACACAGTAGCACTGGTACAAGAATAATTTATATTGAGATTGCTTATGTCACCTTGCCTTTAGAAGTAACTATACAAGTTACAAGCACCTCCTAGACTCATCGTATCCACAGTGGAGCTGTACTTTGAAACAGAAAACTGGAAAGAAACACCCTGAAGCAATCCTAGAACTCTTCAAACTTATTAAAGTCCCAAAGGCTTAAAAACCTACCCTGTTCTAAAGAAAGAGGGCTCCACAACAATGTGAATGTCCCATGTCTTTTTATATTACAGACAATGACCAAAAACCCCTACATCCAAACCATCCACTAATTCTCTGCTAACTGAATGGGGGAAAGAAGTCTTTCCCAATCCCACGTCTAGTGACAGCTGTAACTTGGAGAACGACAACAAAGCATGCTAATCAGGCACATAAGACCTTCCACCAGCTCTAGGAAGAACGCCACTTCACACTGCTATGCCATCTGGGTTTAGAAGATTTTTTGCATACAGAAATCTGGAGTGTGCCCTCACTGAGTTACTCTCTTTGGTTCTTTATTTCTTAGAGAGTCATTTTCACATTTAAGAGAACGTAAGTGGTATTTCACTCAAAATCCTAAAGTGCCATACCAAAATTTGCCTGTGAACTCCCTATTCACAAATGTAAAGTAATGCATATTGGGATGTCTTCAACTGTTTTCTCTTATTTGAATCAAAAAGGAGCAGTTGAGTAGTTTTCAGTCCAGCTTTTCCATGAGCCTAAGTGTAAGTCCTGTACCTTGTTTTTTTGCAGCTGATGAATTCCAGAGATCTGTCCTTTGCTTCTTCTTCTGATTATTGTTATCCAGATGAATGTGTACCTGAAGAAAAATAACAGCAACACTCCTAGAGACTGCTGCAGAAATGAGTTTACACTTCATCCCTCAAAAAAGCTAGCCTTCCTGTCTTTCCTATTTTGTTTCCAGTCTCTCAAAAGGCATCTAACAAGGAGCAAAGAAGTTTATCACCATTTAAACAGCCATTTTCAGTCAGTTTATGGGAGCAGCATCTCATGGGCTGCCCTGAGCAAAAACAAACAACAATTATTTGCGTATTGTCTACCAGATTCTAATATGTAGGCTAGAAAAAGAATAATATTCCATTAGAAAGACTTCCTTCATCTGGCAACAAAAAGAGTCTCAAGTCTACAACTTAATATGAAATTTACCTTTTACCTAAAATAAGATCTGTTGCCAAAATTCATTATAGCACCACAGCAGATGAGTCCCATACTCTATCTAAATAAGTTATAAGGACTTTGGGGTTTTTTGAATGGCTGTACTGTACTTGGTTGGTATTAGGTCAAAGTAAAGTAATTCTTCAAACTCTCTGATGATCTTTATTGAGAGAGAAAGAGGAAATTTCACTCAAGCCCGATGAAGAACTCTTTTACAAATGGTACTGCAAAATCTGAGTCAGCCAGCAGATCAGTTTGCTGGGAGAATACACTAATTCTTGCATAATATGCAGTATCAAAATTTTTAAGTCATTCACATTTCCTGCACTTTCCTTATTTCATTTTAGATAAAACAAAAGAGCTTCTTTAAAAAAATCTATGTAGACCACCTTTTTTTTTCCCATGGAACCTAAACTAACCACACTTCCTTTGTTTTATTCTGGAAGAACTTACATATCCCCCTTGTAATCAACACCATAATTTAACATGCTATCCACATCCTTCTCAGTCTTGAATACACTAAGCACAAATATTAAATGCCACCTAGGAAAAATGCAGAACACAAAGCATTCCATACCTTATAATATTTTGATATTGACTGAGGTGGCATGAAACTTGTTGTGCCTTCTGGAGGATCAATGTTGAATACTGTCTGGAAAACAGGCATAAAAAAACGGAAAGATTTAACTACTGTTGCCAACAAAATTCCTAGCATATCTTTGCACTGAGAAGTATCTCCAGAAAAATCACTGTAGAGATAACCTTAAATATATCTCCTTGCTCCTGTTATTTAATAAAAGCAGAGAATTTTGAATACATTTTACAGGCAATTCCTGCTATCCACTTGGCTTTCTCATTGTTCCAAACAATACAAGATAGTATCTAAATATACTCAACCTATACAAATGACAGTATTATTATTCACACTGTACGTGACTTCTGGCTGTTGATGAACAGCACATTGCATGCTCATGAGATCAGAGTCACAACTGTGTGCAAAAGAACTTTAATTCCCTTAGTTGAAAATTTCTGCCATGATACCCTAGACTAGTAATACTCTGCCCAGAGAAAAATCAAGTTGTAAGCATATTTAGTTGTTCATATTTTAAATGAAAAGCTTCTAACCACTCTTCTGAACACAATTATGCTTCATACCCTTTCCTGCACATGATGTCTTATGACTAAGGATGATACTCTTTCAAACATACGGCATTTCATGAAAACAGCTGTGGTTCTCAAATATTTATAACTTCTGTTAATTTTTCTAAACAAAATTTCTTCAGACATTTAAAGGGAATTATCCAAGCTCACAAGAATATTAGCTAGTTACAATAAGAAAGATGTTCTCCACTAGTCAGAAAAAACAGAAGTACAATTCCTGGAAAAATAAACTTCTGACAAATAGCCAAAGACAGAGTATACATAAAAGATTTTATTAAGTGTTCTTCTAAAAGAAAGAATTAAAAAAAAGTGATTATTAATTAAAAAGAGCTGGTGTTAAGTAAATTGTTGAAAGCAAAGCTCTGTAAGAAGAAAGAGCTGTGTTTTACCAAGCAAGACATTGACTGTAGCCTAGTCATACTTAAAAATAACAAATTATCATGTGGCAGATGATTTGCAGTAACTGTCCACGTGCACATTCTCAGCAGCAGATGAAAAGGGATCTTAGCTTTCATTGAAAGATGTACCATCCAATTCAAATAATCTTTCATCTATCACAGGCTAAAAAAGCACACACAGACAATGACCTTCGGCCCTGTAGCACCCTGTAATCTGCGGGCTCCAGTCACTGGCATCTGGCTTCTACTGCCAGAAGAATCATTTATCAACTCTGAAACCCCAAAAAACTAACTTAAATTAAAGGTACCTCACCTTCCCCACGAAAGAACAGTGACAACTTCCAGTACAAATAATTATTGCTAGTACTGTATCAGATCATACACGCAGGTTTTGCTGAATGGCTATAAAAATGAAATATTGTGTATGCCATTGTGAACACACCCACACAAACATCCATGCATTTGAGTTCAGTATTGCAAACCTACCAGAACCAAACATTTTCCGATCCACTGATTTCAGAGTGTCAAGTTCTAAAATGTGAGAAATTTGGATCAACAAAATCCAAAGGTAACCACAGAACCAAACACGTCTGGAGCAGCAGTATACACAAGAGCAGAAACAACTCTTAGTAGCTTCTAGAAGTATGGTAAAGAAAAGTGTCGTGAAATTCCCAAGACACATTTCAGGTGACAATGTAACAAATCTGATCAACCCACAACACAAGGAAGGACTGTTGTGAACAGAACAAAAAATGCAATGGCTTCTTTCTACAGCCTCTTCTGACCTGAATTTTTTGAGAGAATGTTCCTGAATTCCTTAGGACAAGACTTATTCCTGTCGCATAGAAGCTAAAAAACGCATAAGCTGTAGTAGCACCGAACTTGACAGCACAGACCTTATATTCATGATGCTCACAATTAAGCAGAATTCCAGGACCCACACCAACAACTGACTTGGGCAGAGCCAGGAAAAGAAAGGCATTTGCCACTCACACTGGCTAAGTTAACAGGGATTGCTTAAGATAGTGATGGCTTCAGGAAGCAGGTCAGCTAAGTTTGAATGCACTTCTTCAATTGTAGTTTTACATGGAGTGTAATTCTGTGGTGTCCTTTTGGACAAGCATTCTCTCCACCCTGGCTGCAACATGACTCCATATACTATGATGAGAAAGGGAGCACAGAAAGTCTTAAGTAAGAAAAGTGAATCATTTATTGGAATTACTGTGCTAACTTAAGCTGACTGTTCTCCTGCAAGCATCTAATAATGTTTTTTTAGAAAAATTTTAAATGATAAAGATTACCCTTTTCTACTAAATTTCATTCCTCAAAGAAAAGGATTCACATTTAAGCTAAGCAAGCAAGTAAATTCTTAGGTGAAAAGCAAGAAATTAGATACTGTGCAATTCACACTTAGTCCTAAGATTTTCTAGCAATCACCAGAAAGACAACCTGAATGCTATCAGTAGGTTTTGGTACATATGACAAACCTGAACTGTGTCATTCAAAATAAATAAATACAAATCCAGTATCAGGACAGAACTTTTAGAGAATGTGACTAAATTAAAATCTGGAAGATTTAATCCCTCCTAGTTTACTTTAAAAGTACGCTAAAACTTAAAAACAGTAATCATCTCAGTTAAAGGGAAGTGTAAGTGGGAATGTTATAAATCCTTCAGCAAAAAAAAGGAAAACTGAAGTACATGGTCAGTACTGCACCCAGAGAGAAAACAATTTCATTACAAATCTATTAGCAGATGTTTAGGAAATAAGTAAGAATACTAAGCAAGGGAAAAAAAGAGCTCAATTGCTGCTGCCAAAAGCAGGGCTGGACACAGAAGTAATTCAGTATTCAGATTAAATAAATAAATAGCTATGGTTTTCCTAATTTTGCTCTCATTTTATGTTTTACTCTCCTTTCGCCTGTGTTTACATTATTTTATCACCATTTTTGCCACTTCTGTGTTTCCTATAAATGCAGAATACATTTTTAAGCAGCATATTTTACAGGAGAAAGATCTACAAGATGAGGCATTTCTGAAAAAGTCTGGTGGTTAACCTATTAGGCAAGCTATCAGTGAACAGAACAAGAACAGAGAACTACAAAAAAAGAGACTGAACATTGCCAGCCACAACAGTCTTCAGAGTCATGGGATTTCTTTTATCAGTGGCTGAATTATAATGTTTAATAAAGAAAACCACAACATATTAAACCAAGACAAAGCAGCAATGAGCAACACGCATTAAAATGTCATGATTATTATCACCCACCTATTAAAGACGGGGGAAGAAAGATCTTTTTGATCCAAAAGAAACAAGTATTTGAGAAGTAAAGGTCTTATTTCACTGCCAGGGAAAGATCTAATTCAACCTAAGACCCCCAGTGACTCGTGCTGAGACAGAGATTTCAGGCTCTGAAGTCACCAAGTTCTGGGAATACTGTGAACTGTATGCTAAACTTCCCAAATGGGGATACATCCCAAATGTCAGCAGAGTCTACAATATGTAACAGTATAGCTAAGATGCTATTTGTTCGAAAATACAGCTCTCCAAACATTACTACTCTATTTTTGAGTATCACTCAAGAACATCAGAGCTTTGGTCAGCTTCACAGGGAAGCTAGAAACTGAACTTCAGGCCACTGGCCCGCTGTACCTTCTCATTTTATGGGGCCCAGGTTCTTATAACCAATGTTTTGTAACTGCACAACTGTGAGAGTACTGACAGCACCACAAGGATACCCACATACTTGGAGTATTAACTTAAGTTCCAGCAGAACTGAAAGGATTTTTATTTTACAGATCCTTTAATTTAACAATTAAATGAAAAAAATGCAGTTAAAGTTATCTTTTGTTTGCTTTTTTACCTTAGCCTGTCTTGTTCTCCTATGAGAAGGTCTCAGATTCCCAAACACTGCTGCTCAGATGTGCACAGCTTAATAACCCAGCTCCACCTGGTGGCAGCTAAAACCAGACAAATTTAAATCTATTATCTCTAAAAAGGGAGATCAAAACTACAAAAGAGCAACCCTGGTAAAAATCAAAGTAGACCATCTCATTAGGCAGCAGCTCTCTCCTCAAAAACCTGTACATTTCCATCAACGCACAAATATACATACAATATGAAGAAAGAACAGAATGGATCCCTCCAATGACATTGCACGTTTTTTAAACCAATTCTTCTGTCTTTCAGGCATATGTAGCAGCATTAATTATTTACCTGGATAATATCTGAAAGCTTATGTAATCCAGATGTATTGATAAATATCCCAGTACCTACAGAGAAGAACACCATGATTACTTTTACAATGGAAATATACATATTTGTATGTATCTATCTCATATCTAAACAGCACAACACCCTGTGAACACAACGTGAATATATTATTTATTTGAAACAAATTATTTCAAGTTTTTCATCATTATTCAAGATGCAAGGTAAAATGTAAAACTGGCATTCCAAAGTAAGTTTCATGTTTCTGACGCATTGGGAAGCTGTAATCTGAGACAGCTGCATAAACTTCTTCAGGCTCCTCTACATTAAAAATTGGAAAGGAGGTAATTAAGACAAAGATAAGCATGGTTAAACTGTTTTCAAAAGCTCAGACAACTAATATTAGTCTCATGAAAGAAGAAAAGTAAACTGTGTACCCTGTTATGCAAACAGAGATAAAACTAACCCTTGCTACAACTGAGAAGAGCCCTTTACAATCACCTCTGAGTCTCTAGTATGCTTAAAACATCATCTACAGAGTAGCCGTTAAAAGAATGTATGAAATACAGTGGTGATGAGAAATTGACCGTGGAAATGGTAAAGAGATGCATCTGTGAAACCAGAGAAAGATGTTGGGGGAAAAAAGGGAAGGACAGATGTGCTCACAAAGGATGCATTTGCAGAACTGACAGCCTATATTCAAATCTCCATGGAGCGGGCTTGCTCTCGTTATTGCTTTCACTGAATAGTCAGCTAGTGAGATTAAGATATTAATTAGACATGACAGAAATTGTTTTCTTAGCACATGTAATAAAAGTTGGAGTTTTTCTTTGCAGAAGGGCTGGTTAAGAACAAGGTGCTGATAGACAGTAGAACAGAAGCTTGTTAAATCTAGAAGAAAACATTACGTGATTCCCAACATTCCTGTTTCATAACTCTATGACCTGGGAAGAGTTCAACACACTAAAAGCACCATCAGCAAAATTTCAACAAGCTCTACTCCCACAGTTCTTGTGGCTTTGGAAAAGAAGTGTTATGTGCAAAAATCCTGTGTGCACATGTACGTACACACACTGGTAAATGCTCAGGTTTTGACACAAAAGAGGTTGTTAAAATTAATTCTGTTGCATGAACAGACTTAAACTATGTTTACCAACAAAGAACGTAGCAGCAAATCTTAATAAAATGGCATAGGTCATCAAGGTCAGATTTTAGCTTTTAAGAGTTTTGTAATTTAAATCCAAAGATGACTTTACCCCCTTCCTCCCAAACAATGCAAGCTCCCAATTACTTACATTAGAGAGAAAAATCCAAGTGAAATGACTAGGAAATTTACACTTACGGCCTGAAAGAAACTGTAAAATCTGCTCTAGTGACTCCAGGAGTGAGGATTTGGTCTGAAATGTTATTTGGGCCTCCGCAAAGAGATCAAAGATGTAGCTGCAGTTTAGAAAGAAAAAAGTACAAATCAGTAAACACTGTAAATAACCACACGGACACAATTACTATTATTGTTTTACAGCAAAAACAATTTCACTGTCTAGCAGCAAAACACGTTCTCATCTCCGTAAAAAGGAAAAAAATTACAGGAATGTAAATAAATATTTGGTTATAAAGATAGCTGATGATATTGACATGACAGAAGGCATATTGACCACACCCTTCACATTTTCAGTGATTTCTCTACAACATATATATTAATGATCTAATTAATTATCTACAATATATTATATTAGAAAAAGTTTTACATGCAGTTTCCATGATTTCTTTACAACATACAACATGCATTAGTTTAGAAGCAGACTTACAGAGCTCTGAGATACCTCAAACCAAATCACTGCAGCACTAGCACCTAAGTTTAAATCACAATGTCAAAACTGAAAGAAGCAGCGAGGTGCTTCTTCCAGTTCAAAATACCTGAGAGGCATACTCTCAGCATAGGATTTTTCACTCTCGAAGCACTTTAGAAGGGAGTTCCATCAGAACTAACAATTGCTAAAGAAAGATGATTTAAGAAAACCCAAAACCTTGAATAAACATTATTACCAGAAACTAAAATATTACTATCAATCCTAACAGCTGCTGATAGACCCTTTACACACTCACTCACTGTCCCATTGCAGGTTTGCCATGTAAGCACACAGAACTACTTTCACAGGCAAGAAGCTCACACTAGACTCAGTTTAATCTTTGTTTAGAATTTATTGTTCTTTTAACATGCAAAAATATTAATGAGAAGAAATTACCTTCCCTCTTTGGTGACTCCACTACCATTCAGTGGCAGCTCTACTGCATCAATAGCACTTTCCAGCTGAAGAAGAATTTCTTTAAGGGAACCAAAAGGGAAAAAAATTAGGGTTCACAAACTCACTTTGCGGACTCATCTGAACCCCTTTTTCAAATGTACTTTATTACAAAAGCTGTCATTAGAGACAGCAACCTAGCTGTTTTCTTGATCCTGTAAACAAACCAAGATGATTCAAAACAATTTCCTAGATATCATCTCTAAATATTTGTATTAAACTTTAAGAACGTCTATGACCTCAACTCTCAGATTAAGTCTGTGATATGCATAAAACACAGGTGTCAGCTAAATACTGAACTCTTCTCTATAGATGGAGAAAGTTGTTCTTGGAAATGCTTTATAAACATGAGACATCTCAAGCCCTCACTACGATTCCTCTGTAGCATCACATTCGTACAGTAGAATGATGCAACTAATACACTGCCAGCACATTGACAAGATTAGAAAATGAGGGAACTTCTGGCAAAGAAAGGAGTGATGCATTCACTTGCCAACTCTCTCACCTTCTGGGGGAAGTAACTTCAACTAAACTTTCCCCAAAATTCTCCAAAGAGACAACTTAAAACTTCCATGAATTTCTCAGTTATGTGCAGATTTCAACAGAAACAGTACATGAACCTGATCTACAGTTGTTGACCAAATCACCTTTTGAATTTGTTTCAACAATTTTTAACAAAAACACACAAAAAAAGAACCTTACTCTTTATCTTTGCTATATCTTCAAGTTCCATGTTCAACCCTGTCGAAGAAAGGAAAGATTTCAAAGAGTATGTTTCACGTCTGTTGCAATCCTAGTTTCTTTAAGCCTTTTCAGAAATTATGGATATGAAGGCTAGAACTGTGTGTACGGAAAGACATCTTCTGTATTCCATTCACTGTTCTCTTTCATGACCCCTTATGTCACATTGGCTTGGTCAAAGCTTTCCATGTGTCTCTGACATTACTAAATAACAATGATTTACCTAATACTGAGAGTCAGTTTTCCAGAAATTATTAGGAAGAGTTGTTTTCTAGTTCTACTTCCCAGTGAAACAGTGGTTTGTGTTTGTCAACACACCTGAACTGGCCATCTCCATATTGAACTCAGCATTTACTTCATTCTGTTGAACTACTTTGGCTTGTTCTTCCAGTACTACATTTAAAGCATCAATTGCCGAAGCTAAATCGTAGGCTGTCAAGTCAAAAGATGATGACTCTTCACACAGCTTTTCCTAAAATGTCAAGGAATGGAAGCATTATTTGGACTGCACAATGTGCTATTTGCTCAGGCAATTTCACAGAAGATAGATGATAGTTGACCAGACTTGATTTCCTTTCTGATCTCCAGCTCAAGCCAGAGGACATTTTCAAACACCTGAAGACTTTGACTAGGCATCCTTTTTTGCCAAAAGCTTTTCCCTTTTCTGCATTATCAACAATTGTACCACTTCCATCTAGCAGCAAATCAGTGTCATCAAAATCCCTTTTAGGTTTTAATATGCATCACATTTTCTGTGTTCTTAGCGTTGCTGCTCATAGATTTTTCTTGACATCCTTTGATGTCAAGTTTTGAGCCAACTAAGAGGAAGATCTCTTAAGGCAGCGCTTCTTTTTTATGTCTCCAGGAGTAAAGACTTGGAAATATGACAAGGGTCATATTTGTCATCTACTGCACATCAGCTGATGTGGTTAAGCTTCAGGAACGAGTTTCCATGTTTTCTTACACCCTTGAGAACTCTTCAAACAAGAAAATGAGCACCCTCATAAATTTGGAGATCTACCCTTCAGGAAAAAACTACCACATTGTAGAATATCACAGTAGTGTCAAAAGGCTGTTAATTTAACTACAAAGCTATAACTGTGATGGAAACAAGAAATATTCATGATAACTGACATTAACAACCGAAATAGCTGAGTACAGATTTTACAGACTACTTGCAATACAGCACTGGTCTGTTTTCCTTTCTGGATGAAGCATGAAAAATGGCAACAGAGCAGAAACAACTTACCACATTGTGAGCTTCATCAAGTATTACCACAGTCCCCTTCAGGTCTAAGTTGTGCGCTCTTCGGCTCTGAAGACGAGAAAGAGAATGAAGCAATAGACATAAAGGCCACAGAGAAATACAGATTTAATTAACTGAGCAAGTGGCTTACGAGACAGGTTTGGGTTTTCATATATTTTGAATCCTGCCCTCCTCAAGAAAGCAGCAAATAATTGCTGTGGCTACCTAATAAACCACAGAATCACTTAATCCAGAAATGAAGGTGATAAAACGCATTCAAAAAAGCGTATAGAGTTTACAACTGAAATTGTAATAAAGACAAAAACATTTGTACCATACTGGTATTTACAAATTTGTCAGAACGAATTTCAGTCACCATTTTTGCCAATAGGGATCTGGGGGGAGTGAGGTGTGAAGTAGGGGGATTTGGCTTTTTTTCAAAAACTTATGCTTGCATCATCTTTGCAGGAAGTTGATGCTCTGAAAGCATCCCTAACAATACCAGATTACCTAACTCCACTTCACAATGCTTCCTTGCTTAAGGTGGTCAGAGATTTTTTTTTTTTTTTTTAAAAGATTTTTTAAACATTTGGTCTTTTTGCCTTTTGTAGCAATGGAATGTAATCCAGCTTCTACTACAATTCGTGAATAACTCCAAGTTGCATGAAAATGTTAGCAGATTTATTTCCTCGACAGAGGTTTCAAAGGTTTTATTCTCTATCCATGAAACAGGGACAACTTATTGCTGCAGCTTTTTATAAAGCCAGCAACTATATGCAACAGAGATGTCCAAAATCTGCTGAAAAGGTTACCTTATTCTAGAAGCCATGTAGGTGGCTGCAGAAACAAAAACTTCTCGGAACGCATGCAAAACTACTGCACAGTATGCTACTGAACATTTGTATTCAGGAGGTAAATATAGTCAAACAACAAGGGCATCATATTCTGCAAAGCTAGTTCTATAAAAATAGCAAGACCTCAAACAAACAAAAAAGAAAATATTTAACTGTGAGAAAGACGAACTATACAGAGAGAAACACAAAAGGGCATCCTCTATGATTCTAACCTTGACATGAGTTTTCATTAGCTTTGAAGCGCATCACACAATACACTACCTTGCTATGCATCTGTTCTTCACAGCTTATCCACTAAAAGCCAATATGAGATAAATAAGAAAAAAATGCATTTAAAAACAAAGATATGTTACCTTTGAGTCTAGTAAATAGTTGTAAGGCATAAAAATAATATCTGCCTGCTGCTTCAGGCTTCGAGAAAGATAATAAGGACAAGCTCTGTTTAAAAATAAAAAAAGTAGCACAAGTTATAAAGTAATACTTGCAGAAATATTAGCGTGCATTCAACATTCACGTACTATCTTCCATGTTCTGAGTGGTTTCTAATCAATTTCTAAAGGAATTGAATCTGGCGTGTTTGATTTTAGGGCAGATGGTTAGCTCTACTCATGCAATACACATAAAAAGCAGTGTAGAAAATAATGCCTAACTGTGCATGCAGCACAGCAAAACAAAGAAAAAAATTAAGAGTGCCACTCAATACTGCATTATCCTTTCAGCCCTTTAGGACAGAAGTAAATGCTGGGCTAGATTATTTTATCTCAACAGATCAGTCATCTCATTCTTTTAAAACTGAAACAAAACTGCAATATTTGTCATGTCAGATGATACTGGCAGCCTCTACTCAAGCGAGAATTAAAATACTGGTGAGCCTGATTCTGATCTGACTCACTCTTTACACAAGTAAGAGCTGAAATAAACTGCTGTGTGATGAAAACTATAGTAAGAGAAGTTAAGGCTCTAGCGTACATATGATTTTGTTGGAAGCAGTCTTTGTGCAACATATTTAGCCACTTCAGTTTGCTTTCATCATTTCTCTGCTGCTTCAGTGTATGTCCAGTTTATACCAAGGTATTAATAAAATTAAGCTGATAAATAGTTTTCACAAGTGAAGAGGAAGAAGATCAGAGGGGAACATTTACCTATGCTTGCTTCCATTTTTAACCAAGTCTTCAATATCCATGATTGAATCAACCAGTTCTTTCTCTGTACACTTCTCTGTGAAGAGTTGTAACATTACAACCACAAGCTTAAGTAAAGATTGTAGAATCATAGAATATCCTGAGTTGGAAGGGACCCACAAGGATCATTGAGTCCAACTCCTGGCTCTACACAGGACCACCCAAAACCCAAACCCTATGTCTGAGAGCCTTGTCCAAACGCTTCCTGAACTCCAGCAGGCTCGGTGCCATGACCACTTCTCTGAGGAGCCTGTTCAGTGCCCAACCACCCTCTCAGTGAAGAACCTTTTTCTGCGTGAAGATACCACACACAGATTTGTTGTTACCCCAGTTATTACACTCGTCCACTTCTTAATAGTTTGTTCCTGAAAGGCATTAACGCGGAGCGAAAGACACACGTATATATGCGTACGACACACAAATGCATGCAAAGGCAGACTGCCAACTCTTTCAGACTTCTCTACCTGCCTAGCAAATAACTCCCTCTCCAAAAAATAGGGCTTTACTTCCACAGCCAAACTCACCTTCCACATTGTTATAAAAATGACAAGCGCGAGCCATCACTTTCATTCGGCACATATAGATCTGTAAAATACAGTATATTTTAGCCAAGAGTAGCACAGCTTGTCAAGCATTGAAAAGCAAATTAAGGAGTGAAGTGTCATTAGTTTTCCATAATGCCAGCTAACGAATAAATGCTAGTCACAGTTCTTTAGTTTTAAAAAACTTGTTCATTTGTTAAAAAACAAAATAACCCTCTGTTCACCATAAAAGTTGCACTTTCTTTTTTGTGGCACAGAATGCTCACATGCTCAGAGGAAATTTGGTTATATTTCTCCTCTGACATTTTTCAAAAGAGTAGTCTTTGATATCACTTGTAAAAATAACAGGCAAAGCAATCACTGAAATTATTGTTGCCGTTGAAAAATACTTAAGTGATAGACCAGAAAGTAAACTGCAAAGTGTTGTTCACCTCTCATGTTCTACACAATCACATCCTCCTCTGGATGGAAAACGCTACCAAATGCAGAATTAAATTTTGCACTAACAAAAACAGATATGGCAAGTTCCTCAAAACACATGAAAAACTGGTATCTTTCACTACAGCCACCAGTAATAAAACAATGTCAGAGTTGAGAATCACACACTTCATGTCAAAAAAAAAAAAAGGAAAATCCCTGCACGGTCTTATTATGTATGTTTTCAAGGTTCTGTTCTCACCTGCATGTGGTTGCTCTCCTGTCGTTTCACTTCAGGATTGATGCAAAGCTGCTCTCTGGAACCCAAAACACATATCTTTGGCCTGTTCAAACAGAACACAAAACTGATGTTAAAAATAAAGCAAGAAAGAAGAACACAGTTGTAAATGTCTAGGCTGGGTTTAATATCTCAAGCGTGAAAAGTTCATGAGAAATAGATGAGCAGCAAAACAAGAGTCAGAATCAGAATCTATAAGTTAGCCTATGCGTAACAGCTATATATAGTATCAGAAAGTCAAAATACATATTTCTCCTGGAACAGTGGGAGGTAACAAGTAGCAGCTTACATCACCCACGATAAAATCTGGGTTTTGTTACGACAGTTCAGCCAAATAAGCTGGGGCTGTCACCTATTACAAGCTATTCAAGAGGTGGCAGTCATTTTTAGAGTAAGATTTTATGACAAGAATTAATGCACTACAATCATTCCTAATACTTTTTTGCTTATTACAAGGTTGCGTCTTCACAAGAATATAAAAAAATTATTTCTGCCTGTCCAAAAAGCTCAGTTAGCACACTGATATTCAACAGCTGAAAACTGTGACAGAAATTGGTACAGTGGAAACAAAGTCCTTCATAGATTTACTTCAACTTAAGGAACTTAGCTTTGTAATAGCTTCCCACCATCTTAAAGAAAAAAAAACTTAGAAGCAAATGTGTGAAGTAAAGAACCAAAACCTGACTGAATGACTGAATTCAGAAAACTACAAATGAAGTAGAAAAAAATAACAAAGAATTCCAAGTTGTACATATGCACATTATGAGAACTACATTTCAGTGGGTATCAATTTTTTATACATTCATAAGTTTATATGTACATAAATTCAGACAATTAAAACAGTGGTTTCCTCCACCTTTTCTTTGAATAGGAGCATTATCCTAAATCATATTTACCTGTAGACTGTGTTCTTTAATTCATTAATGACCTGTGTAAGTTGTGAGTGAGTTCTGGATGCATAAATTATTTTAGGAATGTCAGTGTAATAAGCTGCCAAACAGAAGGGAAAAAAGCAGAAAAACATTATTAGCACAGCAAGAAGAACACGAGATATTATTAGTCTCCTTTCCCTGTTGGTGCTATGTTAACAATTTGCCTTGTAGAGAGCAAAAAATTTTGTCATGTTACTATTCACACACACAAAATCAGCTAAACAGATTTTTAATGTTCTAAGAAGATTAATACATGTAAAACACCTTTAAAATCTGTAAAACAATGTGAAACCGTGCTTCAGCTGCTAAACAATACCTCCATGGCTTTTATAATTACATACTTGCTTTTATCTATCATGTCTAGTAAGTGTTCATTAACATTCCTGCATTGCTCCCACTGAGCATAAAAATCAAAGTACTTACTTGGGACATCAGCATCTGTGGCAGCATTACCCCAGGATGACATGGGTCTGTCAGGAAAGAGTTCGACTCCATTCATACGCTGTGCAATTTTGCGGGCTGAGATAGTATCTTTAAAGTGTTCCCGCCAGGCCAGAGTGGAACATAGCAGGCATAATGTCTTTCCTGTACCTGTAGGGCTCTCCAGAATGCCATTTACCTTCTTTATTGAAGAGAAATAAAATTTAAAAAAGTGAAAAAAATGAGTAATTTCGAGATTTGACTAGGACGTGTCATTGCACTGGACTACATTTTCTCAGTAAGAGAGCAATCATTATCTGGTAAACTATACCATACAACAGAAAAACACATACTCCACATGAAGTTTTTATAAATGCCTGACCTGTAGGGCCCTCTAATCAACTTAGTAAAGCTCAATCTAAAGCCCAGAGCCAGCTATTAACCTCTATTTAGCAGAGGAACTCTCCACTCTTTAAGCAACTAGAATGAACCATATTTCAGCTAGAGACATGAAAATATTGGATGTTGTTGCAAAACCAGAAAATGACTCTTAGATTACAGACTGCTTATTTCCTTTAGAAAGGAAGCTACACCCCACATCACAGCTTAGGCAGAACATTTTACAAGCAGATCCACTTTTAAACACCTGGTCCTGCTGGACTTTACAATTTTAAAGTGCATAACAATTTTACAAATTGCAGAAAAAACAGCAACAGAGCTTGCACTGCTGTGACAATTCGTGTTCAAGTATATTAAAAGAAGTGATATATATACACACACACAATAGGCTTACAACATTTGTACTTTAACGAGAGGAGAAACCAAACAAGAACCGATCCACTGCCCATGACATGGGGGAATGCTGAGCTACTGTGGAAAGCCAAAGCTTCCACAATAAGCTTCTGCAGAGAAGAAGAGCAGGGGCCCTGGAGATTTGTTAGCCAGCTCCAGAACAAAGATAAGTGTTGTAAAAAAAACATTTTCTCATTTGACATTCATTCATTAAGATTATCTTATCATAGGTAAAATAACAACTTACACTAGCAGTCCGAGGACTAACCACACAAAACCGAAACCCAGATATATTTAAGACAGACTGCACGAATTCAAGGACTACTTGCTTAAATTTCCTTTATTTTTCCAGGTTAGGCAGAAATATCCTACCTACATTTCTACCAACTGTCACTTGCGCACTTCTGAATTTTTAATAACTGTATTAGAAGTAAAATAGAGCAGATTTGAAAAACGAAGCACACAACAAAAAGTAAACTCGAATAGCAAAAACTTCTTTCCGAAGATTTCTACCATTTGTACAATTAAAAATAAAACACAGTTAGTAAATGAACCAAAGTGCATCTAGGAAATAAGCTGCCACACATCTGACTCGTAACACGGACCAGGATTAAAAGTCAGCACGGGAAGAACTGCCGGCGCCTGCCTGCACTCACCCTCTGGAGACACTCGAGCACCTTGGTCATGTACGCCTCCTGGCACTTGTAGGGCTGGAAGGGAAAATCCACCGCGACGCCGTTCAGCGTGATCCTGGGCATCTTCACCGCCAAGCGCCTGCAACGGAGGGCGGGCTCGTTACTTCCCGCGCCGCCCCGCCGGGGGAGCCGCACAACAACCCGCCCCAAGGCCCGGACTTCCCCTCGCGTTTCGGGACCCGCCGTCAGCAGCCGGCCCGCAGCCGCGGCCCAGAGAGGAGGCCCCC
>VXAL01014820.1:32091-59835 GCA_013399475.1 Chauna torquata
CCAGGGGAAGGCGGGCGGAGCGGCGGCACCCGGCCCTCACCTCCCGCCCCGCCGTTCGGAATCCCCGCGCCTGTGTCACGTGCCCTTCCGCCTCCGCCTCGCGCACGGTGCGTCACTTCCGGCAGACGCTCTCGCGAGGCCTGCGACGTTGCCTGGGGAACGGGGACAACGCGGAGGCCCCGCGGAGGCCTGGAGCGGGGCGGGCGGCTCGGCGCTGCCGTGAGCTGCTGCGGAGACCCGAGAGGCCGAGTCCCGGCGGTGCTGCGGAGGCCCGAGGGGCCGTGGGGCGGAGGGGCCGAGTCCCGGCGGTGTTTGGGCCCTGGAGAGAAGCGGGGCCCGGGCCTTGCAGCCCCCCCCCACCGGTTTACCTGGCGGGTTCCTCGGCCGCTCCCCGCGCTGAGCCGGGGCTCTGGCCCGGAGAGGCCGCAGGCCGGCCGTTAGCTCGCTAAAAGGAGCCAAGCAGCCACATCTCTCAGCCCGTCAGCCCCGTTCGGTGCCCCTGGAGCGTGTCGGTAGCGACCGGAACGTCCCCGCTTCTCTCGCTGGAGGCTCGGGGAGCTGGGTGATGCGTGGTGCGCTCGGCCAGGGCTTCTCTCCAGCGCTGCTCTGCGCTGCGCGCCTGCCACCCTGCAGGGAAGCAAGGCGAGCAGCACGGGATTCGTTGTGGAAACGCCCTGCATTTCACACAAGGGTTTCTCCTTCATTATGTCGAGCCTTGTAGCTTCTGCATTGAGAACAGCAGTGAACGCTGACAGGCGTCTGCTGTTAGGTGTGAACGGGCTGCTCCTTTGTTCTCCGCTTTCCTTCAGCGCAGTTTTCAGCTTCCAGTCGCTGTGTCAGTGCACATGGCCAAGAGCGGCTGCCTCGGGATTTCAGCCCCTCAGGCTGCGGGCTGAGCGCACCTGGGTGTGCTTGTAATCAGCTTCGGGCTGCTCTGGACTGATGGATCACTCAGAGTGTAAGATTCCAGCAAACTATGCAACCGTTCTAATAAATGGATAAGTATGGTTTACCTGGATCCCCAAAGTTTGCCAAACCGTGTTTTATGCAGTTATATGAGGAGGAAGGTAGGAAGAGAATACTTGATACACATCTCCCTGTATGTTACTGCAGCTTCCCACACTGTGAGACGGTTGCTGTGAAGATGTAGAACAGGATGTGGCTTATTTTACTGTAGCTTTATGAATACCTTTATTCTGAGCAAGCTGCAAGGGGTAATGTTTGTATGTAGTGGTGTTCAAAGACTTAAAGAAAATTAACCAATAAAAGGAACAGACCATAAGTGTGAGTCTGTTATATAATCTGATCTCTTCTCAAGTTGTGGTATATTCTGTCTTCTGTGTGTTCAGTTAGGCGGGTGTGCTGGTGTTGCTGTTCTGTTTGCCAGCCTTTAAACTCCTTGAGCTGAACGTGCCTGCCTTGTAAGCTGTCTTTAATTGTAGCTAGTGGGCTAGAGAGTTTTGAGTTATTCTTTATTTCATGTCACTCCACACAAAATGTAACAGTGATTTTGTTCATGTTTCTGACTCTGTGAACTCTTTAACTTGATACCTATCATGCAAGATTAAGCTGGGGAAAAAAAAGAAGACTTTACAAAAATTGTAAAATGCCATGAGAGTGAATGGTAAGATATTTATAACGGAGAATGAAAGTTTAAAACTGATCACAAATACATGGAATATTCTGTCATTATTTCCTGTAAATGTAACTTTCCTACACTGAAGAATAATATCAATACTGTATCAAATCAGATTATTTTAACTGTTATTTAGGTAATGTTGATTTAAGCAATGTTACCTTTAGAGAGAAGAGCTGGAAGGCTCCCAAACCCAAAAAGGAGCGTGAGTCAGCAGATGCACTAGTGTCCAGGGGCAGATGAGTCAGCACTGGCTGAGTGCTCTTTATCCTTCTGGAGGGCTGTTTCTCTGCACCATTTACCTTACTTGACCAAGTCTGCAGTGCCAGCATTGGCAAGTCTGTCTTTGCCATTCCTGCACCTGATTATTCTAAAAACAGAGAACAGAGAAAAGAAAATCTTGTAAGTTTAAAGAGAGATTTATGTTTCATGAAGGTTGCTGAAGACTTGTGAAGGTTTACAGAAGCTAGAACATCTGTTTATGTTGGGACACAGACATGATAAGTAAAGGCATTGGTCTTATGCCTGGACTGTCATTCTGGTGTCTGGCTGTCTAGGATGAAATCTGAGTTCTTATAAGGCAAGAGTTTGGAGAAGAAGAAAGAGAGAGAAAAGGAAGGTTTTAAAGTAAAAAAAAATAAAAATACAAATGTCAGAGCTGCAATTATATGGCAGGCCAGTCCCAACATCCGTAACAGCCTCTACACGCTAAGACAAGGAAATGCAGGCTGCTGGGGTTCCTCACGGCTTGCTCAGGTTAGTGGGTGGTGCTCTTGGATGAACTTTTTTTTCATTTGAAGTGGTGCCTTCAAGGAAAGAAATTACAAAAGAAAACCCTTGAAAAAGATGATCCTTAAACTCTGTAGGGAAGTGGGTGTATTGAGTGACTGAACTGCAGAGAATCCTGCAAGCAGAAGGCTTGTGCAGTGCAGAAGTACAAAGTGGAGAATCTTCATTTTTGTTCAGAGGCCACCTATGCAGGATTTCTCTTCCCAGACCAGCAAGGATCTTGAGGAATGGGACAAGAGAGTTTGAAGAGCAGCAGCAACTGACTGGAAAACTGCTGCTATTCATGGAAAGGATATTTTTCTCCTTAAGTTGCCATTTATTGTCCTTCTGAGGATATGCGGTGGTTCCCGTAGCAACCATCTAAAGCTTTTGTTTGGCCACATAATTGTTTGGTTCTTTTGAATCCAGATAACCCAGAGCCTTGCTGTCTCTTCACTGTTGGGAAATAACAAAACTGCTTTCCTCTTTGACGCTCAAATTTTCACACAATCATCCTGCCATTAGGAAAGTAAGTAAATACCCATTTCAGAGATGAAGAAGCTGAAGCGGATGGGATTAGTGATTTGGTGGAAGCTGTACGGCAATCACTAGACCAGAGCTCACAGCTTCGAGTTCAAAATTTGCTCTTCATCCTTTGTAGTTGCTCAGTTGCCTAGCTTTGCACTGCTAACTTTTGTACGCATGCTGCCAGTTGTAGCTGAGCGCCCTGGGGTGACCTGAATTCACAGCGAGCTCTACACCTTTATGTGACTGAATTAGCAGAGCTCTGCTTCCCGATCCAGGCCCGCTGTGCAGCTTGGCCTCGTTTCTCAATGCACGTGATAGATACTGAAGAGGAGACATCCCAATAACTGTTTCCCTCACCTTTGGGGAAACATTTTCCTGATTTAGTGCTGGCGTTGTTATGGGTTCCTCTCTCTCTTTTTCTCCTTTCTCTTGTATTATTTAACAATTTCAAGGGGCTGACTGCTGCCCTATGTGGGATTTTTATTATTTCATGCAACTAAGGCAGCTTCTCCCAGCTTGAGACTGCAAATGGTACTGGAAGGTCTCGTGACTGTGCTATTGCCTGGTAACGTGTTAGTCTCCTGTGCTGCAGTCCATGCTGTTCCTTTTGGACCAGTAACTTTCAAAGTTACTTCATTAGTCACTAGATAAAATTATTCTCCAAATATTTCTCATTGCAAGCTGCCAGGCTTGTAGCCACAAATGTAAGTGTGCCAGGCCTGTCATCCTTTTGGTAACAACCAAACTTGCAAATCTTCCTCTGAACCACCCTAGATGACAGCTTACCGGAATGGAACGGGAGGATTGCTATGGGTCCCTCTTTGGGGATCTATTTGAAGAGAATTTTTTCTGTCAGATCAGAAAACTTTCTTTTCTTTCTTTCTTTTTTTTTGCTTCAAAGGACATTTCAGTGCTTCGGAACTAACAGAAGAGCTGCCTTTAGTGGTTTGCACAGCTATGCTGTTGTAGACTTAAATTTTTTCAGCATTTTTGAGAACATGAGTTATTGGAAGAAGCCTTTCCTATGTTAAAAGACATGTAGGAATGTTGTTTAAAATGCTGAAAACATTCCCAATGGAGTAGTGAAAGAGTACATACTAAAACTAATTTCTTTGACGATTCTCTGTGAAAATATATTGTTTCCTGGTAGCCTGCCTGGTTAGGTGGCATGTGTGACGAAGGCAGAGGACACAAGAGCCAAATAGTCACCAGTTTCCCCTAATCCCCATTGTGGAAAGAGAAATACCCAGTGCCTTCAGGTGCTCCCTAGTGAAAACTAGAGAGAACTTGAAAAGACAATTACATTCAAAATAAGGAAGAAATGTCGCCCAGTGTTACAGATGGATCCAGAATTAAGTATATTGAAATTATTTATATGGCAGGTTATCTAGGAAGTACGAACAACACTGGAGCTATAGTGTAGGATGTGTGGCATAGCCACATAAATCTGGTTTGCCCGCCGTTTCTCATACAGTGTACTCCACCGGGACACAGGGCATGGTACCTTGAAAGTGTTCTGGACCTTTTTCTAAATAAAAGGAAGAAAACGCATGCGATTGATGCCTGGAAGCTCCAGAATGCCGTGAGGGGTAGACAGACCCTGTCAGATTTCCGAGGTAAATAGAAACCAAAGCTCGTATTGAATAGAGTGGGGGAATTACTCCAGCATTCACGTTCCTGGGAGAGCTGTCTTCACCTACTGATGGTGAAGTGTGTTTATGAAACATAGAAAACTTCAGCCTGCTGGCCTCAGGATAACCTATAAAGTCCTCGAAATTCAGCCCAAGGAGAAAGCAGAGGAGTTTGCAACTATGAAAGGAGCCTTGGATAGAACAGGAAGCTGTTAATTGTCCAGTTGGAATTAAAAAAACTCCTGTTCCAAACACAGTGAAAATTTGTGGACATTGCAAATATTACTCTGAATTAGACTTATTTTCTATACTATTTTTTGTCTGTAATATGGCTTTTCATTTTGCATGCAGCGCTGAGAGAACATGGCCCTTAGATATTAGGGAAAAAATAGGAAAAAAGGGAAATCTCTGACTCCTTAGCTGAATGTAGGAGGCATTGGGTATAGCTTCTATCCCTGTCTAAGCCAGAGCGCCTGCAGCTGCTGGAACAACCCATGGTTCCCTGCAGCCGCTGGAGTGGTTCGGGAGTGTCTGCATTGCAGCGCGCTGGTAACTTGGGGTGTTCTCAGCCAGAGGGGGTGTGCGGCGGCCGGTGGCTGGGAGGATTGCATGGGAGTCTTGTGCGAAGTGCGTCCGATGAAAAATTTGTGCAGCCGTGGTCGCAGGGTGACACGGGGGTGCTGCAGCTGTCAGTAGGAAATGGAGAGGCTTCCCTGGTCCCAGAGGTGGCTGCGGTACCCACTTCAAAAGCACAGAGGTATTGGCCTCTCGCAGCAGCCAGAAATGGCGAAAGGATAGAAAATGGAAAAGAAAAAAAAAAGAAAAGATGTCCTGATGCTTGGGGGGAGAAAAAATAAATACAGAGAAGTGCCACTGAATTCAGAAGGCTCTGTTCTGCTCTTCCCCATCCACTTTTACAGCGCTTTCACCCCCTGACTGCAGCCCCTTTTGTGCCCCGCTGCAGGTTCCAAAAAACCATGCCTAAACTGCCGAGCCCGCCCGGGACCACTCCTCCCACGCTGTTTGACTGAAAATGCCGCAAGGTTCGGGGTCCGGGGGTCGCACCCCTGCCTCGCTGAGCCGACCCCAGACGCAGCCCCGGGGGCGGCTCTCCCTGGGAAAGCCTTGTTTAAAAAAAACAACAAAAATCAAAGAATTTGCTCTTTTCTGCTTTCAACGGACAAGGCTGGGGGGAAGCATCTGAGCCCGTCTCGAGCAGACAAGGAAGGGAGGAAGAGGAGAAAAGCCATCTTTTGCTGGAGCGCGGCTGGGTGTGTCTGCTCGCCCCCCCCTCGGTGGGTCTGTGTTTCTGGCAGGCAGTCCGACTGGGAGGGACCCGGCGTCAAAGCCACCCGGGAAAGGAGGCCTGAGCCGCTCATTGCCATTCCGAGCCGGTGACCCTTCCTTCTCCTTCCACCCGCTCCGTGCTGCGGGCGCTCCAGCCTCCCCGCCGCGGGTGCCGAGCCCGCGCCCCAGCACCACTGCAGCACCGCGCCCCGCGGCAGCATGGCCAGCACCGTCTCAGGTAGGGCAGGACCCAGTCAGCCCCGCGCTGCCCGGGCTGATTTTTTTATCCTTATTCTGATTTTTTTATTTTTTGGTGAGGTTTCTGGTTTTTTTTTTTTTTCCTTGCGTTTCGGGGGGGTTCTCAGACGAGGAGGCAGCTGCAATGGCTGCATTGTTCCCTTTCCTCCCGCAGGCACACACCCCTCTGGTGCAAGAGAGCAGGTGGGCTTTTTATTTTAATACGAATACACAAGTGATAAACTTGCCGATTTAAAATATTGCTGGCATTACGTTGCACCATCAGAAGATGCTGCTGCATGCCAATTAATAATTATTTTTGTAGAGTGATGCAGCTTTTTTTTTTTTCCCCCGAGAAAAATTTGCATGCTGGGTAGCTGGATGCAGAGAAATTAGAAATTACATTTTGTTGTGTGAAGATTGTAGATTGCCTAAATGGATATTGGAAAGAAAGACAGAGGCAAGAAGGTGACAGTAATGCCCTAAAAAATCCCCCCCCACCCAACCAGAGAAACCTGGATGGATTTCTGTGCATTCTCAGAGCTGCCCATCCCTGTATTTCTTTCACAGCTCACATTTCTTCATTAGAAGATGCTACAGGGGAGCGGTCCTCTGATGGCGTTGAGTGAAACCAAATGCTGCAAGGGAAGCCCTTCCTCCCTTCTGCAGTAATAATGGGAATAATAGCGTCGCTGCATGCTGCCCGCGCAGCCCGGGGAGCCTGCCGCTGAGGGTCGGCTGGGGCTGCAGCGTTTCAGGCTGCAGTGAGGATGCTCTGCTCCTTATGTCCAGCTGCTGCCCAAAGACGAGTCTCGCCCCTTTTAGCTGGAAAGCAGGAATTCAAATGGCTGGAACTGGGAACTTAGGTGAAGGAGAAGAAAATCCTGAAATGGTACAATGAACAGTGGGTGGGTTTAGAGGGTCTTCTTTTCCTTAAAAAAAAAAANCTCCTGAAACTGCTTTTTGCTCTACGGTGCATAAAGAGGGGCTTGGGTGGGTAAAGCTGAATCCTAGAGGGTTGGGATGCGGGTCTGAATAGGAAGAGAAGACAAAAAGGAAAAGTGGGTAGTGCTTTGTGCCCCCTCCCAGCCAGAGAACCCGCCAGAAGGAGACCAGGCAGCATTTCTTGCTTCTTTCACTGGCTTTTGCCTGTGCTTCCTTCTGTGCATTTTCTATTCCTTTCTCCTTTCAAAAGGCAGGGGAGAAAGGGACAGAAAGATGGGAGGTGCCGTGGGGTGGGTGCAGCTGATCCTGAGTGGGCTTTGCATGCAACTAAATATGGTAAAGCAGCACTGTAAAAATGTGTCTCTGTGATAGGAAATCTTCAGCTATTGTACGCATTTATGCGAGCATCCCGGTGTCGGTGGATGTGTGTGCTGGCGCGTGCTGGAAGGTCCCACCCAGCTGCCTTCCATCCCTGCAGCGTGGGATTGGAGACGTTTGCAGATTGGGGTGGGAGGGACGGAGCAGGCTTCCCAGCCATCGAAACCAAGGTTGCATCGAACTTGACATGGGCGAGGTGGCGGATGAAGCACGCGTAGGCACGAAATGCATTTCCATTTGGTGCATTCTCGCCCTCCCAGCCCGCCACACGCCTGTGGCGTGGTTTACCTGCCAGGTAAGATGCAGTTTTACTGTCAAAGGAGATCATGAATAAGCGTGTGCTTCAGAGAAACCACGCTTTCTTGTGGCTCACACCAAGCAGAGAAGCATTTTGAAGGGGCAGGAGGTAAAGGGAAAATAGGGCTGAGGCAGGAGGAAACAGAGCAGGGAGCGAGGCTGAGCCTCGCCCAGCTCTGCAGGGAGCAGCTTCCCTTCGGCTATTGCCTTCATAGCAGGAACAGAGAGTAGCCTGCAAAGGCAGCAGAAAAAGGCAAACAGATCCTTAAATTAAGGAAAAAGCCTTGTTTTCTTTCTTCTTTATTTTCTTCTTTATCCCCAGCAAAAGCAAATCCGTGCTGAAGGGAGAGCTGCAGCTGGTGCCCAGGGGCTGATCCCCCTTGGGAAGATTTTCTTGGGTTTGTTTAAACAAACAAATCCCTGGGATGAAAAGAAACAGGGCTTGCTTCCCCCAGCCAGCAGTCATCGCTGGTTTCTACCAGCCACCACAGGCGTTTTCTCCTGGCCGTGACTGTTGTTTTCAGCGCTGAAGCGGAGGAAGCAGCGGCACATGCTCAGTGCGGGCTCAGCTGCAGTGCTGGCCGTGCTGCACGGGCAGACCTTGCAGGGGCAGAGCCCCTGCGCCTCCTCCCCGCATCTTCTGGACAAAGCTTTGCGCTTTCGTGCACCTCGAAAGGGGAGCCTGGCTGGGCTCCGCAGGACGGGATAGCTTTCCCCACCGTTTGTGGGTGCCTGGGTTAAACAGAGAGACGTGAGCACCAGCAGTCTTTCATAGAGATTATGAAATGATGCAGTAAGGTGGAAGCCTCATGGGCTTTTCTCAGATGCTTGTGTGTCTGGGAAGGTGGAGCCGAGAGGAAACACTGGCTTGTCATTCCCGGCCTCACGACGGGGCATGGTAAACGTGCCTCGACAGGTCCTGGGGTTTTCCCCTCCTACACTGAAATGTCCCCACAGTGTGGCTTTGCGTAGGTCTGCGTTACCCTCCCACTCCCTTTTCTGAACGATATTGGTGGACACCACGCGGTGTTGCCCCACACCGACATCTCTGCTGCTGATGCTGGACAGAGTCGGAGTCTTTTCCATCTAACCTCTCCATTGCTGTCTTCTCAAGAAATCACTATTTATCTTCTTTCTCTTCAGTTGTTGATAGCGTGTGTATGGCCTGTCTTAGGTATTTATGGTACTTCTGCTGGTACTTCAGTTTTACAAGCCAAGAGAACCTATTGTAGGCATTTTCTTTTTTTTTTTTTTTACCAATGTATTCAAACAAGGCATCTAAATCCTTGGAAAATATTTTTTTTTTCTAAAATATAGACCACATCTTCGTTGACGGCACCATGTAGATACTGTGATGATCCCTCAGATATCTCAAAATAGCCCTTTCTTGGAGCGTGTCAGTGTTGGTTCAGAGCTGGTGAATGTGTTGTTTTATCAGATGAAGATGTTCTCCTTCTGCAAAGGAAAAACTGAGATTTAGTGGTCTGATGTGGCAGCTGGAAGGATTACTGATAAGACCTTTGTGACAGCAGTGTGGGCAGCAGTATGGATTGCAACTTCTAGCTTTCTTAGGGCGAACAGGGCTGATGGCTCTTGATGACAGTACGTGGAGGGACCTGAAGCTCACGAAAAGTTCTATACCACGTTCTGCTAACTTAATGGGCAACAGCATGCCTGCCTAATCCCTTGCCTCAGAGCCTCTTCCTCCCTACTGCCCTAGTGACATGGGCTTTACTCTTCCAGGCATAAAACTATGCTTAAAAAAAAAAAAATGCTATGATTGGGAAACACAGAAGAACCAGAGAGCAGCCAAAGGCCATGTGTATGTGTGCGCATAGCACTTTGGCACATCACAATTGGTGAAGAGCTGCTCAGCATATTTTCGAACAGTCCTTTTATTCTTTTGAGATACCTCTACATGTTTAGTGCCATAATGGAGAATCTTATATTCTCTGAATGTATTTATGCAAAAAATATCTGTATAATGGGCAACTACAATAATTGTCAGTAAATGAAAAGGAAACCAAGATCCAAAGAGACCAAACGACTGCCTGTAGTCACGCAGCATGCCTGTATGTGACACATCATGGCACTGAACTCCTGACTTTGCCTGTCTGATGAACTGCTGGCTCATCTGCTTCCCAGCTCCTCGGTAGCTCTTTGTCTTATCCGAACCTGACTGTCCAAATCTGTATTTGCCCCAAACCCCCAAACACTCTGGGACAGCTGCCTCCATTCGGCTCCTTCATCTGCTTTATCAAGCACCCCAGGGCATGCTTCTCTCCTTCCTGGCGACCCATCGCCAACCCAGACCAGGCTGCTGGGTCTCTGCTGCACAGCTTGGACCCTTCTCTCTTGCTGAGGCAGGAGAAGGGGAGATTTCCTGGGTTGTTTTCCTGCAGGCAGTCCACATGTTCCAGCATTAGAGCTTGAGTGATTTGCTAATCTATCAGCTGCGTGTAACGTGGGTTGATGGGGCATACATGAGCCGCAAATGAAACCTAGGAGGGAATGAGCCAGGTGATTGGAAACCACTTCTGGGGGATGGCTTAGCAGATGTCCGACAGAAGGCAAAGTGATCCTCACATCTGCCTGTCCTCCTGGACAATTCCAAATGAGCCCACAGTAACTTCTGGGCCTCAGACCTCACGGAGGGCAGCTGAGATGCTGTCTGGCATCAGTGTGGGGTACAACCGCTGATCTGAAAGATCCCACTAGTGAACTGCTAGCCTTTGTCTTCGTTTTTCAATACAAAAGGAGCTGCATCACCCCTGTTCTTCAGGATCCCACTGATTTCACTGGTTCCCCTTCCTATTCTGGTTGTGTGAGCTCTCATGCTGCCCTGTTTTTGGGTGTTGTGGAGCAAGAAGATGGAAGTGAGACTGAGATGGAGGTCTGGCCGTTCCCTTCATGGTAGTATTCTTACTGGGTGAGAATATCTGCAGTCTGTTGTATTCTAAATGCTTCTCAAGGATTGTGGTTGCATTTGTTGTGTAAGTGCCATGGCATTCTTCGTGCTGAAGGACACCGTTCCCTGTATCTCTAGTTCCTTTACCTTCCGTTTGTGCTTTGGGTATCTTTATAATTGGACTATTATCATGGTATAATATTCTTCATGGAAGCAATTTTTATTTCTCCAAAGTTATCTTTGCAAAACAAATGATTTTCTTTTAATAACCTTCCTTTGACCTTGCTATCAGATATAGCACATTTGGTTCCCATCCCTCTTAATTGTCTGAATTCACACAAATTAGTCTCACTGTGCCTCTGGTTCACTATGAATTACTCTGTATTGGTGTGGTGCCTTACCAGCCCCACTCCGTTTTGCTGGACATCATTAAACACCTAACAAAAAGACAGGCTGCTCAAACTGTCTTCAGCTTAGTTTCATCTGGTTAGGAAGCAGAGAACCAAACTTCTTAACCAATGATGGGTTGTAGCTGGCGAGCCCCACGGTCCAGGCACATCCCCAGCAGAAGGTAGCTCCTGTTGCTCACGCACCGCACCCGTCCCCAGCCATTTCTCCATTTCCTGCTCCGCAGCCACTCAGGGAGCAGCTGGATGGTGTCCCTGGGGTTAACTTGGAGATAAACACTTTACATGGACAAATGCTGTATATAGTGCTCCCGCGAAGCAGCAGGAATATGGCAATGCAGTATGTATCGTGCAGCACTAGAGGGAGCACATGAGATGGGTCTCTAGGGAGAAACCGAGAGCGCTCTCACCTTTTGGTGGCTTGGTAAAGGCCCTGGTAATCTACTTTGTTCTTGCAATAGGGAGAAAGTAACTTTGCCTGTGCAATATGTACAGTGCAGAGAAAAGTTAGATGAAAAATTTTAATGAAGATTAATTATTGCGTGGAATGGGCGATGGAATATAAACAGAGCAGGATCAGGCTATGCTGGTTACTGGGCATAATTATTCAGAAATGCTGCACCTTTTTTAGATAGCATTATAGCTTAATAGCTACCTGAGGTCCCATGAACCCAAAGAATAAAGTTTACCCCACTCTACAGGATGGGACTCTGATATATTTTCTGTACCTTTTACTGTTTATCTTCTTAATTTACAGAACTCAGTTATTTGCAATGTTTCACCCCAATTCTAATATGAAAGCAGTGAAGCATTATTACTTAGTAATGAAGACTATACTAGAGTGAATGAATTTGCTGCTGATCCTTCCAGTGCAGTATTTACCTTAAAAAGAAAAGTAAAATATCACTAATTTATACCTGAGTGAGCTGTGTGCCCCAGTCCTACCTGTAGGCAAGGCAAAGTTCTCTCTGAGACCAAAGAGATCCTTTGGTGTAATGCCCCTTAGGAACTGCTGCTCGCAAGCGTGCAGGTTCTTCCACCTCTATTGCCTTTTGAGTTTCTGATATTTAGATCTGTAATAGGTTTTTAGTTGAGTTAGGTGTCCTTACTAATTTATACACACACACAATATTTGTTCAGTGTGAGCTGAATTTATTTTCACTAACTTAACAGAACTAAAAGATGTGAATGGTTGCTTAAATAAAACTTTGGCTTTTCCTGTCTAATTGTTGTTAAAATGTGCAAATTTGTGCACTGGAACACACCCAGTCTTTCCTAGCAGGGACTGATCTGCCATGTCATATTACGGTCAGTTAGCTGTCCTGTCTTGGAGCAGGGATTTTGTCCCCTGACATAAATATGTCCTCAAAACCTTACATCGATTGGCAAATATGAGTGCAGACTCTCCTGAAGTAATTTCACTAGTGCCAAGGTTTCCAGTGCTGGTCTTTTGCCCAGGGATTTTTAAGCATGCTCTTTCTGATACAACTGTGATTGAGGCACAGTCTTGCTTTAGGAGATCTTGGATTTGATCTTCATTGACACAATTTCTTAAATAGTGACTCAGAGGTTATGTTCCTTACCTTTATTTGCTGGATTATAAATCTTCCCCAGCTGAGCAAAATGGAACTCTCTCAAGGGATTGTGCAAAAATATACTGGAAAAAAAAAAAAACAGACACTGAATTTGAGACCACTTGTAGAGGAATGATTGCTTTAGCAGTCTGATGACATTGTGGAGCCCGTATGAGTGTCCTAAGTGACAGCTGTGACTGCTCCCCTTAACCACGTGGCTGCAGTATCAGTTTGCACAGGTTCAGTTCAGTTTTGGTTAACTGTAATTTTGTTTACGTGTGAGAGAAATGTAATGTTCCAGCCAGCAAAGTCTCTATCTACATCAATGAGATATCAAATCCCAACATACAAAAATAACCAAGAATTATTATTATTCATTAATTTACACATTTTTCTCCAAAAAGTAGCAGCTCTTTCCTAAGTATACCAGAAAGCCTGATTCTTACTTCAAAGAGCTTGCATTCCTCATTGTCAAGGTACACCAAAGATTGGGGACAGAGGAAAACAAACATGTCAAACAAGACAAGAACAAAAGACAGGCTTGTTTACAGTCTGTCTTATGAATATTATTCCTCCAATTGTACTGGGTTTTGCTCTTTAGTTAACTCTGACCTTCACAGCAGTATCAAATATATGCTAAAGGTGAGGCATGACTCTGGCAACACAAGCATGTGTTCATACAAAGGCTTGGACATTCTGTTTTGAAAATACTGGAGCTGGAACCCTGGTGCAAAGAAGTTGTGCCTGCTCAGGGTTGCAGGGGTTGGTGAGAAACCCACCTTTCTGCTCTTCCGATCCTGGATGTAAGTGGAGATTGAACTTGCCCTAGGAGAGCTTAGAACGGTTCCTGTTCTGAGAGGGCTAGTCTACCCTCAATATAAGCAGGTGAAAAGCAGTGAGCAGTGTGATGCTCCAGCCCTACATCTGAAGAATCCCCAGGTGAACAGCTGATTCAGCTTCCCATCTCATTTACAGTGTCAGAACAACCCAAACTGCATAAAAGCAGCATCTCCTTCACATAAGATGTCTTTTCTTATTTTAGCCTACTAACAGTGTGTCAACACACGTGCCGCCTATTGTTTGTCGCTGAACGTGTCAGATCCAAAAAAGTGCATGAGGACAACGGTATCACAGCGGCAGCTGCCGGGTCTCACGGGTGTGACCGCTGGCTCTGGCACAGGGGTGGGGGACTTTAGAGCTGCACCTCGCGGGCGATTTATTTTTCAGGGCGTGGATCAGGGGTGATTATTTTGCCAGGGATGGCTCCTTCCTGCTCTTCATCCGGAAGCCCCCGGCCTTGGCGCTGTCTGGGGGCTCGCGGGGGGGCCGGCGGCGGTGCTGAAGGGACAGCTCCGCGCCGGGGGCGGTGGTGCTGAAGGGACAGCTCCGCGCCGGGGGCGGTGGTGCTGAAGGGACAGCTCCGCGCCGGCCGCCCGGGGCTGCGCCGGGGGCCGGATCCTGCCCGGTGCCGGGCTGGGAGGTCTCGCTCTGCTGCCGCCGTTGCCGTTGCTTTACCCCGGTTGAAGCGGTCAGGGTGCAGTGGGTTTGCTCAGCAGTGAGGGCTGCCCCGGCACCGGGGGGCTCTTTGGGCTCTTCCCCCCACTGCCCGCCAGTCTCTGGGGCCGGCAGCCCCCAGCCTCGCTTCCCCAGCCCGTGTGCCTGCACGTTGCTAATTGCATCTGATGGCTGGCACCGGGGTGCAGCTGCTGGCTCCAGCGCCAGGAGAAGGACGCAGACCACTTCCATGGCTAATTAAAGTACTGCCACAGCTCAGTGAAGCGGTGTCCTTTTGTCCTGTCTCTCCTTTTCATTTTAACTGACGGAGGGGGACGGTCAGTTTGCTCTACAGAAGGGAAAGCAGGACAGGGAAGATCCCAGTGGAATTAAGGCAGCTGCTAAAAAGTGAAATCACTACAACAGACCTCCTGAAAGGCAGGGCTGCAGCATGCACTCATCTACACAGAGAACCGTGAAACCAGTACTGGGGAGAGCTACTGAAGTTCAAGTAATGAAATACTGAGGTTTGTAATAAGTGCTAGGAGACAGCTGAACTGGTGGGTAAGGGATGTGGCACATCTGCATAATGTCTTGGTTTCACCCAGGACCAGACATAATGGTAAAGCAAGGACCTCAGTGCTTTCTGTTAAGTGGTAATGTCTCTCGTTTAGTCCAGGGCACCCTCCTCTGGGCTCTTGGCAGCACATTATGAGACATTATTAGCTTACTGCTGCATGCCACCACTTCCAGCACAATGCAGCACTCTCAGAGGCTTTCCAAAGTCTTTTTCATTAAGACCGAAATCAAAGATGTCCTGCTCTGTGGCTTGCATTGCTGATGTAAACCGTTCCTATCTGGTATACATGTAGTAGCAGAACTGGGCAGGGCGTTAAAATCAAAATGTGGAGCAAACCGAGAAATGTTCAGTAAAGATTTGAGCAGCAGGGGTTGTTGGTTAACCAAAAGAGGTTGTGAATTAGGATGAAGTTCTGTACCTAGGTGGAAAAATAAGTGCCAGTATGAAGTAGGCATATGGAACCACTGTTCTTCCACCAGAGTAGCTAAGGGAAGGCAGAGGAGAAGATCTAAAAGATGTTTCTGAGGAGTTGTGGTACATGGAATGATATCGTTTCAAAATTGCTCTGCCTCTAATGCTTCTTCATATCACAAAGCTTTGGGGGTTTCCCTCTCCTGGCTGTGTGGAGTGTCTTGCTATGACGGTGGTGTTGGCAGCCAGGTTGCAGATTCACCTCTGGCTCAAGGTCAAAACAGAAGCTCAGTAACGAAGGGATAAACCAGGGCCACGTGGGAAATCCAGAGGCAGGGCCAAGGCTGGACACCAGAATGCCTGTGCCCTCGGGTGGGGTGGGAGGACGGAGGAAGGAGGCTCAGAGCAAGTTTGGCAGAGCACACAGCGGTGAGGACTCTGTCCCTGTGTGCCTGGCTGTCCCCTGGGGACACAGTCCAGGGCAGGGCCCCACAGCACCTGTGAGGCATTCCCTGCTCCAGCTGGGACCCAATGCTTTGCTGGTAGAGGCAGTCAAGCTGCGGCGGCTGCCTCCTACAGAAGGCGAGCTTTTGCTTGAAGCTTAAGGGAGCATCGACATGGTTTGGGTCTCAGTTGCTGTGGCCTTGACAAGCTGAGGAAAGTGTCATAGAGCAAGGAGCTGGAGACACAGTGCCAGGATCCTCCTGCTCCCCACAGCCCGAACCTTCAGAGCAGTGATGCTGTCAGGGTTGTGCTGATGTTATAAAGAACTTGGAAGCACCTCTCCGTTTGCAAGTCCTTCTATTCTCAGGTTCTATGTCTAGCATGTGCTAACAGTTAGCTGTCTCAAATGTGCTAAACTCCAAAAATACAGGTGAAGATTGCCCCACAAGGCAGACACCCTGTAAGCTGTGTGCACTGCTGTCATTAGGCAGCAGCTTGTGCGCTTGTGATCACTGAGGATGCTGCGGTGCATCCTCCAGTCATGGGGATAATGAGAAAACTTGAGGGCTCACAGCAGCAGAGCTCGAAGGGATTGCTTGTTTCCCTGTCCTTTGCAGAAGCTTGTGGGGACAGCATTTACTGTGATTGCGGACCGAAACCAGCCTCTGCCTGCATGATCCCACCTATGTCCTCCCTTGCCTGCTTCTGCGGTGAAGGAGGTACATCGGGAAGCTGGGTTACACCAGTTCGCCCCATTAGCAGCACTCCTGAGTTGCTTCTTTGCTCAATTACCCATTTGATCTCCACGCAGCTGACTGCAACTTTCCTCTTGACCCTGATGTCAGAAATGTTGAACTGTGAAATACCGGGAACTTGCCGAGGGTTGAGAAATGTTTCTGGTGTCAATGGCATCATTTTACCTCTGAGTCTGGAAGTGGGATGGAGAGAGTGTTTGGGCAGCTGGTGCTGCGTGGTTAACTACAAGGGCTGAAGCGTATCAGCTCCTTGCGAGGGAAAATCTTCTACAGGAACTTACAGCTCCAGACACGGTAAAATCCTAATGTGTGTCTTCCCATGGCACTTGTGATACTGGTTGCTAATTTAGTCTGCTCTAGAACAGACACTCCCTGGGGACCTTTTGGCAACCTACGGCAGCCTGGAAAAGCCTCCATAGGCCGGTAGCTACAAACAGGTTTCCTTGTGCCTACTTGCTTCTTTTCTCCATGAAAAAAGAGCTACCATTGCCTTTAGACTCTCTTCTCATTGCTATTTCTTATTTTTCAGCCTACAAAGAGAAAATGAAGGAGCTGTCTCTGCTCTCCCTCATCTGCTCCTGTTTCCACACCCAGCCGCATCCTAATACCATCTACCAGTATGGAGGTACGTAACCTGCGCACGTGGAAGCTGCAGAATTGTTTGCAAATGCTCCTGCTGGCAGTTTGGTGAATGTGGGAGCTCGCCAGCACTGCGCCGGCCCCTCCTGGAGCAGCAATCCATGTGTCAGCCCGGGGTCCTTCAGTTTAGTCTCCTTTCCCAGTTTATTTTGTTAAGACATGACTCACATTTTCCCAGAAAGAAACTGCTCGCAGAGGCTGTCTAGTTCGTACTGCGGTGACATACGCTGTGTTAATAGCAGTATGGCCTTTCTGCAATTATGCTGTGAATTTAAATGAATTGTATTGACTTGGGGGGGACGAAGCTGATGACTAACCAGGAAATTCTGGAGATAGAACAAAATCACCCAGGTCAGGATACGGGAATTAACACCATTATTCCTGTGTGAAGGGCTCAGTGCCCTCAGGCAAACGCTCTCCTGAGTGTCACAGGTCCACAGAGCTCTTGTTTCTTCCCCCAAGATATGGAGGTGAAGCAGCTGGACAAGAGGGCATCAGGTCAGAGCTTCGAAGTGATCCTGAAGTCCCCTTCAGATTTATCTCCCGAGAGCCCCATCCTTTCCTCTCCCCCCAAGAAGAAGGACCTGTCCCTGGAGGAGCTGCAGAGGAGGCTGGAGGCTGCAGAGGAGAGGAGGAAGGTAACGGGATGTGGCTTTTCTGTGACTGGTGCCAATTGCACCGAACCCTAAAACTGGCTTATCCGGAGCAACCTAAACTGAGCAGTAGTAGTGTCTTACACTTAGTATTATTCAGCTGTAAATAGTCAGGTAAGGCACGGGAATGATGAAGTTCTGCAGCCTGCTTTAGGCAGAAAATCGGACTCGATGACCATTATTGTCCTTCTGTTCCTAAAACTGCAGAGCTGTACAGAGCCCTCTCTGATCTCGTGTGCATGACCAGACTATGGGGGAGTTCTTAGCAGCTAATGCAGGAGGTGTAACAGCTGGTCACACACCCGAGTTCAGCTCCAAGCCTTGCTTTTCTAACAGCTGCCTATGCGATTTCCCACACTTTATTGTGAGTGCCGTAGGAAATATCTTCTGGTGAAAAATACAGAAAAGGAGAAAAACTGCAGAGTAAGGCACAGTATAATTGTTACAAGTGTTGGTGGGCAGGAGGAGAGAAAGCTGAAATAATTCAGAGAACGAGGAGACACTCACGGGGGGCTTCTGCGCCCCTCGTGTGTGCCCCCGTGGTGCTGCTGAGCCCGGGAGGGCAGCGCGGCATCGCCTGCCTGCCTGCAGCACCAGGCTCAGCAGACGCTGCCCCGTCGCAAGGAGAAGGCGACTTGTCCAAGCACCTCCCAGGCAAAATATTATGGGATAGAGGGAGGTTTTGAAGAGTGGAGACGGTCACCAAACCCCTCGGGGGAGACCGAGGCAAGGCTGAAGGCGGCTCTCTCGACGGCTCACGCGCGTTTCCCGGCGCTTTGCCTCGCCAGACCCAGGAGGCGCAGGTGCTGAAGCAGCTGGCGGAGAAGCGGGAGCACGAGCGGGAGGTGCTGCACAAGGCGCTGGAGGAGAACAACAACTTCAGCCGCCTGGCCGAGGAGAAGCTCAACTACAAGATGGAGCTGAGCAGGGAGATCCGCGAGGCGCACCTCGCCGCCCTGAGGGAGCGGCTCCGCGAGAAGGTAGGAGCGCGGGGCTCCAGCACCTGTGGGTGCTCCAGGCTCCGCACCCCGGGGCTGCGGTGGGTGCAGGGGACCAGGGGTTTCCTTGCTGGTGCAAGCGGGCTGTGGAGCAGCTCCGCTCCGGAGCAGCACGAGGAGGTGGGATGTGGCCGCGAGATCGGTGCAGAAATACCGCCCGGCTGACGGTGCTGAGCGCACGCTCCGAGGTGCAGGGTCAGGCCCGGCCCGTGCGGGCGCTGCCACGTCCGTGGCCGCGGGGCTGTGCAGAGAGGAGCCGTGGATGCGTTTGCGGGAGGTTTGTGTCACTGGGCTCCTGCAGCGCAATGCTTCACTTCTTGTGGGTGAAACCCCCTATCCTCGGCGTGCGTCGGGTGTGAAACTGCTCGGACAGCTTTCTTTCCGGAGGGTGCAAATCCTGTGCACAGGACAGGAGGAAAATAGAGCCTGCAAGAGCAGAAACCGTTAGTGTGTAACTGTTGAGGGACACCCAGAGCTCTAGGCTCGCCCTAAAGATTTACCTGCCTCGTGTCCTCTCTCCTGTCTTTGCAGGAACTGCACGCAGCTGAAGTTCGCAGGAACAAGGAACAGCGGGAGGAGATCTCTGGATAAAGGGCTTTTCTACACACCTAGCACCTGATTCCTGTTAACAAACCAACCAACCAACACATTTTATTTTGTTTGTCTAGATGCAGCATTTGGTTCTCCATTCCCCCATCCCCTGGTGTTCGTCCCCCAGCTACACGCTTCTCTATCTCTGCATCCTTAATCGTTCGGTACTTGTGGGGATTCACAGATCATAGGGACCTCTAAGCAGAATAGCAGCTAGTTCACATGAAATAGAGAATCAATCGATCAGTCGATCAAACAGCTTCTTCGGAGGGTTTGTCCTTTTTTAAAAAATATTTCTTAAACTAATGTAAAAATTAAGATATTAATAAATTCAACCAGCAGTGTCACAGAAATACGGATTTCTTATCCGGGGCTTTTACTACTCTTGGTGTTTGCTCTGAGCCAAATATTGGTTTCAGAATAATGGCAAGTAAGTGATAATTTGTGTAGTGGAGTAACGCGTGGAGCCGTGTTTGCCAGCGGTAGGAGAGAGGCGAGGGAGAGGCTCGGGCTGGCTGCGGCAGCAGTGGCACGCAGACCCTCCGGCTCTTGGCCGTCACCTGAAGCCAGCCCAGGTAGGCAGCGACCCAAAGCCCTTACCTTCGGATGGTTCTTTGATAGCCCGCCTGGAAACAGGTGAGGGTCTCAACCCAGAGCTCGGTGCCGCATCCCCGAACGTCCCCGTCCCCGCAGGCGCTGGCTGAGGCCCCGGCCTTGGCCTTGGCCAAGCAGCACGGGGAGCGGCGCGGCCGTGGGCTCTGTCTCAGCCGGAGCCTCAGGGAGGGGACGCTCGGTCTGCAGCGCTCCCAGGTCCTCCCTCCATAGGAACGCAGCTCCGACAGGGACGAGGCACGGTGGTGAGACAGCCTTTTAGCCAACAGGATAACCACCCTTCCCTCTTCCCAAAGACGGACGTGGCTCCTCAGTGCCATCGCGGGACAGACGCTGAGAGCAGGGACACCACGCAGAGCTCCGGCTGCGGGCAGCGCGTCGGAAGGAAGGGGCACGCCAGCTGCCTGCGCGGTCCTCCCGGCCCGGCTGCTTCGGGTGAGGTGGAGCTGAGCGGGGAGCAGTTCCGCAGTAAGGGTGGAGAGGTGTTCCCGTGCTCACTTCTTGTCTATCTTTAGCTTTTCAAGGCCTATTTTTAAGCAAACTTTGTCTCTTCGTGGAGGTAGGGATGAGCAGAGAATACGCAAGCGTGGCAGTAGTAGCTGACAGTAACGTGGTCTAGGTGGGAGACTGCCAAAGCCTTCCGAATCTGCCGGTGTCACAGCTTCCGAAGGCAGCCGAAGCCCGAGCGGCCCCGTGCACGGCGGGTGCTGCCACCCGCAGGAGCACCCACCTTGCACCCGCTCTGCTTCTGGCTTGAAAAACTAAGGGGAAACGTTGCACCTGAAACACGGCAGGGAATCGCCGTCCGATCGCGTGTAGGACGTGGTGCTGAGGAGTCGGCCCTCGCGAGAGCACGGTCTCGTGGCAGGATTTGGCAGAGGAGAGGCTGGAAGCCGCGTTCGCTTGGGGCAGAAGGTAACGAGAATTCCCCTCCGTGCAGAGCTTAGAGATCACCGTGGTGGTGCTTTGGATAGAGCAGAGCAGCGGTTTTGGGGCACGGCACCGGTGGCCTCTCTCCCCTCCACCCTGGCTGCTGTCTCAGCACAAGCGAAAGGGGCGCGCGAGGGCTGGAGGCATTTAATTACCGGTAATTGGTGCCCCCCGCGCATCGTGCAGCCGAAGAGCCATTCTGGGGGGGCAGATGAGAGACGCCTGCGCTGGGCTTTGCTGATTCCTCGGGGAAGTTATCGCAGGGAGCGGGCTCTCACTGCTGCGCGGGGCGGGCGCGTGGGCAGGGGCCAGGTCCCGCACGGCCCCCGGGCCGGCCCACGCTGTGCGCGGGGGCAGCGGCGAGGAATGAGAGCAGATGAGGACTTTGCACCGGGAGTTGTCTCACTTGCCTCTCCACCCCTCTTGAAATGCATGGCCGAGCCTGTTCAGAAGCTGAAGTTTTCTGTCCACCGTGCGCTTTAATTGTGCAAAGAATTTGTCACGGCCTGAGGTAGGCATCAGGCGGCCTCAGAAACCCAACAGAAAGCCAAAGAGCAGCAGCTGCTGGAAATCAGATCCCTGGGCTCTTTGCTGATCCCCCAGAAGTCCCAGTCAGATTCGGGAGCGACCCCTCCACGGCCATAGCACGTTTCGATGTTCGGGGAACACTCTGCTCCTGAAAGGAAGGGCCACCTCACGCCCAGCCCCTCTGCCTGGGGCTGTAAGAGAGCCCCAGCCCCGGCCAGTGACAAAAAATGATTTGGGGCAAAGAGGGAAAAGGAGCGGAAACTGAGGGTTGAATTTCTTAAACAGTAGCTAATGATCAGTTTATAGTAGCAGCTGTCTTAGATAAGCATCTGTGTAGAGCGCGGTGTCGCCGCCAGCATCACCTCATTCATATAGTGACAAGAAATTTTAAAAAGTTTAAAAAAAAATTTAAAAAGTAATTTAAATTAAGTAATTAAAATGTTTGTGTGTAAGAAATGGTTGAAACTGTCAAATGTCTGTGTCCCGCGTTGGTGGGATCTGAGAAGGTATCTGCAAGGTATTAACCCTGTCTGCTCTCTGTGGTGCTGAGTGTTTGCTTGGTGTGTAATTCTGACCTGGAGCTTGTTGTAAATACTGTTTTTAGTACTATGACTATTATTATTACCAGAAATGTTGTACTTATGAGCAGGAGTTTAAAAGGAGAGAAATGACCGTTTCCCTCTATCAGTGGGGCGCACAAGCGGCTGGAGGCCGGGGGGTGCTGCAGCCGGGAGCAGTGCCCGGGGCAGCCGCTGCATCCAGCCCCAGGGGCTGCCGGACCCCGGGCTCGGGAGCTGGGGGCAGCGAGTCCTGAGGGCGGGGAGCAGGGACAGGCTGCTGCGGGTACTGGGGAGGAGACGGACTGAGAGGTGGAGCAAAGATGATGCTTCAGAGGCATGCTCCATTCTGGTACCTCTAATTTAGCGTGAGTCCCCGTGTGAGGGTGGTGCAGGCTGTTCCCTGCAGCCAAAGGGCAAGACCGCGTTGCCGCGAGGCTCGGTGTAGAAAAGAAGTGCTTGGTGCCGGCAGTGCTGGGTGAGAGCCACCCTCCCCGCAGCGGCTGAGCCCCTGGGCTCGGTTCCTGCCCGGGTCTTGCAGCTCAGTCCCCCGTGCTGGCCCAGCGCCTGCCCTGCTGCATGGAAGGCCAGCCTGGCTGTCCTCAGGGGGAGGCTTATTCTTGCAATAGCTTTGCCTGGCAAACAGTGCCACTGGGAACACACGGGAGAACGGCCCGGCAACGGGGAGAGCCCGGCACGCGGCGCCCACACAGGTGTGAGCCCTGGGAAACTCATTTTTCTCACCTTCGTTGGGTTGGAGCCGTGAGGTTCAGCGGACGCGGCTGAAGACGTGTCGCTGCAGGGTGAACTCGTGCACCGGGGAAGCAGGGATGCGTCAGGCCGAGCTTTGTGTCGGTGACGTCAGGGGACCGGCACTGTCACTGCCGCGTGATGTCACGCGGGGCCGGATGCGCTCGGTGGAACGGAGCGCAGGTTGTCCTGGCGCGGGTGAACGCCGTAGGGACGCGAGGGGACTCGATCCTCGCCGGCACCACGGCACTATCGGGGAAATGCACGCAGCGAGCACGGGACCTTCCGCCTCCCGGGGCTGTAGCGGTTGTGTGCAGCAGCATCCTGCACGCCTCAGCTGTGACTAATTGAGTATCCTCATTAACAGCCTCACAGTCTCAGCCTCCGTCGGTCCTGTTGTGACTTCTCGACCGTTCCCAGGCCCCGTGGGCGCAGCTGCCTGCGTGGGCGCAGCCCCGTGCCCCCAGGGTGGTGTTGCTGGTGGTAGGGCTGGAGATTCCTCACCGATTCCCGTAGGTGTTCCTTAACCGAGCTCTGTAGCTACAGTCAGCAGCCAAATCTTTGCAGAAGCACAGAAACATGAGGCTTCGTGCCTGGTAGGAGCGCTTCCTCGCGGCACCCGGCAGCAAACCTGAGCTGACGGAGGATCTGTGGCTGTGCGAGGGAGGAAAGACGAGATGGTGGCAATGTATTAGTGTGCATGCACCTTTCACGGAGTTCTCCTGAAGGGCCTCTGATTCAAGCAAGGCAGATAAGCTGAAGCTAAATTAGTTCCCGGGCAATCAGTGGCTCTGAGCGAGAGCTGCAACAAGTGGCGTGATAGCCCAAATTCCAGCTCTGCGCACAATCATCCTTCGCAGCAAAGTGCTTGGCTCTGTCTGTACGTGGGTGCTTTCAAGGATGCTCGCCCCTCAGATTGCTCATGCACTGAGCCTTTTCCTTGTCTTATTAATCTTGAGTCACGAAACAACCTTGCTGTAACCCAGTCTGAGGTTACCTTTGAGTCAGCCCTTTGGAGACGGTGGCAGTTCACGCATGCCTCCTGCACTGGGGGCGAGCCAGTATCGCTGCCCCTTTTAAAACGCAGACTTCAGCTTGCTTGCTTCAGCTTAGCCCAGCGTGAATCTCTGGCCCTGGTTCTGCAAAGCCTGTCTGGCGGGGCTCGATTTGCTCCGTTCAGCTGCATCACCTCACTCACTCGCAGCGGCTGCGCACCCGGCTGTGCGCACGCGCGCAGAAATGCATAGGTGGAAACGATATATGCACGTACGCTCCTACTGCCACCTGAAATGAGTCGGGGAATGGCTGTTTATGGTGCTAGAGATTTCTTACTATCCATGCTAGGGATGAGACAGCATAGCAAGACCAACAAACTCCACCTCTGTAGCCAGTTGTCTTCTAAGTAGAGCAGAAGTCTCTGAAGTGCTCTGGGAATGGGAAGTGCCAGAGCACGGAGCCGTGTTACAGACCGGCCACCCGGTGCAGAGTAAGGTGGCACGGCGCTGTCGGACGAGGCTTGGCAGACGACGGCCGTGCCCCAAGGGTGAGCCTTCACCTCCAGGGCGGCTCGGCTCCCCGGGGCCGCGCTGCTGTCCCCCGGCTGCAGCTCGGGGCTGAGCGTCGCCGGCCTCCTCCCGACGCAGCGTGGGCCACCGTGGTTCTGGCCGGCCAGACGGCGGGATGGGCGGTGCGGCGGCGGTGGGGAAGGGCTTTCCATCGCTAGCAGAGCCTGTCTGCTTCCTGCAGGTCGACCGCGTGCATTTCATTGTCAACTTGAGGTGTCGTTGTGCAAAAAGAAGTGATTACGAAAAACAAGTGAAAAAAGAAATAAACTTGGTATGAAACCATGTGTGTCCATCTCTCTCCATAGATAGATTGTTTGAGTTCTAAGGCTCCTGGTTGTATTGTGAGAATAACAATAAAATGCATTAAACAGAAAATTGACCTAAAGATTTAACAAAACAGAATTTAAGCCTCTGTATGTTAAATGAGTACTTTGCACCTAATATAAAAGACGCAGAAACCCATCGTTTATCACTATTCTCAGCGGAAAAAATAAAATGCTTGAACGAAGGTACCACCACCAAGCCTTGCGGTTAGAAAGGTGAGGGCATGCATTGTCTTTACAGAGGAAGATCAAAAAAGATATAAGACAATTGCAAATACAATAAATCCAGTTCTGGAAAACTTGTGAGCTTCTTTTTTTAAAAGAAACCCACTGCCTGCGTAACAGATTTTCCTGGCAGCAGCGCAGCCGTTTTCCGGGCTGGGCGAGGGGTGAGCGGGCCCGGGGTTCCCCAGGCATGGCCCCGAGGGGATGCTGCCCCCAGCACGGCCAACGCATCCCTGGGGCGAGATGCACAAAAACGTCCCAGACGCTGCATCAGGAAGGTTTGTAATCCCCAGAGACACCTGCAGGGAAGGCGTCCAGCCGCTCGCCAGCAGCTGCAGAAGTCTGCCCTACCTGCCTGTGTTCGGGGTCTTTCGCCAGCACGGGCAGTGCCCCCAGCCCCTCCGTCCTTGTAGGAATATTTAAAAAGCAGCATCCTTACGGACTGGCACGCATTTTGTGACCCTACCAAAATAACAGCTGTGGGAGACTTCTCCCAGCTCTCAGCGTGACGCGGTGTGCGAGAAGCTGACACGCGGGGGGCAGAAGGCGCTCGGTTTCAACCACCAGAGCGCTCGTTCCTCGGGCGGGTTTTCTGTGAGAGCCGGAGAGCAACGCTGGCGCAGGCGCCGCACCGGCACCGATGGGCTTCCCATGTGCGCGCAGGATGCTGCCGCCTGCACAAACAGGAATTCTATTTTTGCAACACGACCTTCGTGTTTTTCAAGATAAGAGCCTAACTGGAAACGCAGCCTTGCTTTGCCTCGGTGCCATGAAACTCAAGTTATAGCAGAGGGACCAAGCGTGGCCATCCTCTCCAAGCCGCATCCTTCGCAGCAGCCCGGCAGCTGGTGAAGGAGGCAGAAAGCGGCACCGAGCCCTCGAGCAAGCCCTCGCAGCCGCTGGGGAGGAGCCCAGGGAGGTTCCCGCTGCCCAGGTCCGGCAGCAAAAGGAAGATTTGGCTTCCGAAGAGGCCACAGATTGCCGGGAGCACTCAAGCAGGGAAGCGCTGCTGCGGGTTTGCCCTCTTTTGCTGTCTTTATTCCACCTCGGCCATTGGCCACCGCAGGGGGCTCTTACGGTGGCAGAGGGAGTTTTTGCCTGCCCCGGCCAGCCACGCTCGGGTCCCAGCGGCACAGCTGCCAGAGCAGCAACCTGGGCTGCTGCTGTCCGTGGGGCTGGTAGAAACACAGGCAGAAATACAGGCAGGTTCCCGTGGAAAAGGGCGCCATGATTTCTAGTGAGTGAATTAACATTGCTGGTTACGTTTGGTTATCTGGGAGAAGCAAAAGAAATATAACTCCTTGCGCAACATCACTTCGGTGAGCATTAGCGAGAGAGAGCGAGAAGGGATGCGAGGGAAATAGTATTTTGGCAGCTAGTCATCTGGCGGCAATGGTCTGGAGGGGGAGGACGGAAAAAGGAAGAGCTTTGGAAAAAACAAGCACTAAATAAACCACCACAAAGCTCTCTGACAGGTTCATCAGAAATTCATGTGAACAACACAGCCCACCAGGCCAAACACGGAGGGACACCACCTGAATGCAACGGGGACCGCAGGGCAGAAAATGCCTTTTGCCAAGCAGCTGGGAAAAGCTGACAACAAAAACATACTGAGATTGTTTCAAAAAGCAGTTTGTGACTTTTACGGCCTCTGCTGTGGCTCTTCCGTTTTCAAAATATGTTACCCACCCACTGGCAGAAAACCTGAGATGGGCCGAAACTGCTCGAGAGCCCTCCCTGGAAAACCCCCGAATGCTTCTGCAGACCCCGGCTGTCACATGCCAGGGAAGCCCAGAAATGGCAGAAGTTGCACCAAAACCTGCGAGCAGCCCAGGGCCGGCTCCTGGGCCCTGCCCGCACCCAAACCGCAGGGCCAGACGCGGCGTGCGATGCCATCGCGTCACGTCAGCCGCCACACCGCAGCAATGCGACGGGCAGAACACGGCCCCGGATCAAGCACCCCCGGGCGCCGTGCGAGCCCCCGTCCCCCCAGGGGACCCACCCAGCTCGGGGGCTGCTCACAGGCGTCCACCAGGGAGGTGTCCACCGCAGCGGAGGGAGCGCTCCCCCGCGCACCATGCTCCTGAGCTGCCTGAAAACTGCCAGAGTCCAAGCACGTCCACAGACGCGGCCACTTTCTCCTCCAGGTGCAAAACACGCTTTTCTATCTCCTCTTTTATAATTTGTTGCTGATAAGGACAGTGAAAGAGTCCACAGAGAACTTCTTTATCTCTTTAGCTTTTATTAGACCTTTGAATCGGTGGCACAGCAGCACTGCAGAGCTCTTGCCGGGCTGCTGCGCGTGCTGCGAACATCAGTGAAACCAGCACCGGACACCGGATGCCTCCAGGCCCAGAGGCTGGAAGGTCACTGATGGCACCTGGGGGCCTCCTCTGAAACGTGGCAGCCTCCAGCCCTGCCCTGCAGCGCGGGCAGCACGCACGGCCCGGCCGCTCGCTCGGGCCAAGCAGGCAGCCTGCGCGAAGGGGAGCAGGCGCCCGCCCGCCGCCGGGCACCAACGCCTCGGGCTGCGTGTGGGATGCCCCAAAATGCACATGGGAGCGGTACGTGCTGTGCCCCAATGGCAAAGGCAGGTACAGAAAGCTCTCCAGCTCCGTATCAAGTATGTGCACAAGCACTGCCTCGCACTCCCTAACAGCACGTACACGCTTCCCGGCCACGCACGTGCACACTCATTTTTTTTTTTCTTTGGAATATGTATGCCCAGCACCCCCACTGCACTTGGCTTGCACACATGGCTTTGGGGGCAGGTGCACACCCAGGGTGCCTACAGTCCCAGTGCACACCATGCCCTGTGCTGGGGGGCACGCAGGAGCCCTGGGTGCATTTAGGGGCCCAGGGAGCATGCACAGACTGGGTGCATGCAGGAGCCCGGGCATTGTGCATGGGCCCCACAGATCATGCGCAGCCCAGGGGTACGCATGAACCCCGGGGAGCATGCACGATGCCAGGAGACGCATGCAAGTCCCGGTACGGGGTGGGACCACACGCACGGGGCCAAGGGAGCACGCGGGGGCGCGGGAAGGCAAGGAGAGACACGGGGAAACACGCAGGGAGGCATGCAAGGTCGGG
>VXAL01014829.1:11910-22033 GCA_013399475.1 Chauna torquata
AAAAAAAAAAAAAAAAAAAAAAAAAGATAAGTGCATGAAATATCCTGTTTTTGTTCTTCAACAGTATAAGTTTTCTCCAGAATGATGAATTCTTTCTCACTTCCTAGAACTTGTATGCTTGGATTTTGTTGGCTTTTTGTTTGTCCTGTATAGCTTGAAGTCATCCCCATTTCTTCTGTTGGTTTCAGTCATTGTGGATTTATTCTGCCACAGGAAAATATTTTGAAGGGCAGAGTATCTTGGGGAAGGAATGAAAGACAGTAGATCTGAGGTAGATTGATGAACCTTTTTGAAATTCTGCAATGACTAATTGTTCTGTGTAACAACTTTGCAGAATCTAATTATTTTCTCTACAGAATACATAAAATAGGTGAAGAAGATTTGCAGGTAGTAAGATGCAGACAGTTCTTGCTCAGTGGTAGGACTATCTTGGTCATTACCGAAGAATCCCGTAGCTATAGATGAGAATACTGTCATTACTGAATGCTGGAATTTAGTCAAGAAACTCAAATGAACACTTCTATTCCTGGAAAAATCTGATATCCAGTTACTTAGAAAAATCAGATTTACTTCTCCTTCAGAGTACTTCATGTTGTTTACTTCTTTTTGTCATAACAGACTTAGCATGTGAACACTGTATAGAATGATTGGTTTGGTACCAACTGAGGAAAAATAATATTTCTGAAAAAGTGCCAATGAATATTGTAGTTTATACTTATCCCTCAAGGCTGTACAAGGTCAGATTTTCAAAGGTATTTTTTTCATTTTTTTTCTTTTTTCTTTCTTTCTTTCTTTTTTTTTTTTTTTTCTNTTTTTTTTTTTTTTTTTTAAATGTAGAATTGGGTGAATTTGATTGCGTCTGCAATAAGTCATTTGATTACAGGACTCCACTTTTTCCTTATATTTCTCATTTTCCTGCAGAACATACTTCTATTATTACAGAGCATAAATCTCCACAGAAATTTCCCATGTGTTTTTATTTTATTTTGTAGAGTTGAGCTTTTGCTATGGTATCACATCACAAATAAGCGTTTTTACTAGTGTTTGGGCTCTGTATTAAAAGCACTGTAGTATGCTACTTTACACTTCATTTTATCTTGAGAAGCAAAGGGATCATATTGCACTGTGAAAGCAAAGGAAACTAAATTTGAGGAGTTTGAGCTCCCTTTTTTTTTTTTTTTGTTTGATATTGTGCCATTTTAAAAGTACTCCTTGAAGATATATTTTACAGGTCGATTCACCAAGACCCATGACCATACAAAGTGATTGATGTTGTTTTTGTGTCTGAACTTAACAGCCAGTAATCTGCAGTGGCATAGTAATAGAAATCCCTTGTAGATATTTATACCAAATTAGTTTCTTAATGTATGCAAGCATAGATTCATACAGAATGTGGGTGAATGGAGGAGCTAAAATTGAAGAGTTATTCAGCTGGGGAGAAGCTTGCTGAGTGAAGGTGTTATTTGTAGGCCAGGCAAGCACAGAAGACAACAGCTGGTCAGCTAAGATAACTACTACATCTTTGGGGAAGGGTGGGAGAGAGGATGGAAGTCAGAATCTTTTCCTGAGTATGTATGAGGAAAGTAGGTTTGCACAGAGGTAGACTGAGTCCTATTGTGATTTCTGGAGATTCCCCCAAAAAGGTTTAACTATAAAATCTTGTTCACTAGATCAGGAAGGGGTTTCCTCTGTGATATGAAAAGAAGATGTACGACATGCAGGAAGACACAGTTCTCGGTTATGGGATGCAGGGAAAAAAAAGAACAAAAAACTGAACACAGGCAGAGGTTTCTAACGAGACTTCCAGCTCTGATCTTGGTGCAAATAAGCTAACCCTGATTTTTCATTTGTTTCTTCACTTCTTTTATAAAGCATTTTTAAATTATGCAGTCTATTTTGGATGTTGAAAGTAAAAATTTTTATTTTCATCTAGTTGTAGATTAGGTAATTTCAGTGTACCTTCTGATGTGGGTGTGTTCCTCACACAATTAATGAAACTAAACATTGGGCTAGTGGAACACTGTAACAAGGATCTAGTTCCTCAACCCATTATTCACAGGCACCTTGAAGATAAGAGAGTATGCCTAATGTTTCACAGGACAGTTAGATTTCAGGTACTGTGGGGATTAAATAAGGAAAAATGCTAGTGTTGAAGCAAGAGTATCTTGAGGAAGTTTTTGACAACTCCTGAAAAACACAGTTTCAAGAAAGACAAACTCTGACAATAGTGCTGATTTTCAAGCAGTTCAGAGCTGTGTGCAGTTGCTGAATACACTGAAGGTCAGTACAGAGTGACAGAGCTGAGACGTTCTAGTTTAGGAAGTGTGTAAGAGGTAAGTGATTTTTCACCATTCAGCATCCAGTTTCACTATTTTTCACATTGCTGTTTTTCTAAGTACTTCATTAGTAAACTTATCCAGGTTCGTACTGGGCAAGCTGTAGAGCCTTATAACAGTGTTGTTGGAAACCATTACAGCGTCACATTAGAGGACAGTAACACTGTCAGGAAAAGAAAAAAGCAGTTCTCTTTAGGAAGAACGGGCTGAGCTTTGGGGCTGATGTGGGCATGCATGTGCTGAGAGGATAGCTAATTTGCAGCTGTCTTCTTTCTATGCCCTTCCATTCCTCTTGGTGTGCGCAGTGTGTCCAGGGCTGTTAAAAGGGAACATTCATGTGCTTTGTGGGAAACAGCTGTGGCTTGTGTTTTATGAAGTAGGTTTTGGTTGCCAACCCTGTATGACAGTACTAGGAATAATAACAATTTAGTCCATTATTGTTTGCCAGTAGAACAGCCTAGCAAAACATATTTAAATTGCTACCAGTTCAGTTTGCTCACTCTTCCTCTGTTGATTTGGTATAGGTGACCAAAGAAAAGAATGCTGTTATCTTTTTAAGTGATTAAGAAAATCCCTCTGTGTAGATACCTGGAGGTGGAATAGAAGTTTCTACCTAAGTGTGCTGCCCAGGGGGCTGCACACAGTCTTGCTAGGCATGGGGGAAGTAAGTGCAGGGAGGATGTAGGTCATCCTTTGTGTGATAGTGTAATGCTTAGAGAGAGCACTCACTCAGAAGCAAGTACCCACATCTCCTAGTGCAAGAAGGCGAAGGGAGACTCACTTAAAGTAAGCCACTGTACTGACAGAACTGCTGGACAAATGGGATATAGGTTAAGAAAGAGGGCAGGACAATGTATCAGAGCACAGCTCAGCTGAAGAAAAAATCCTAGGTTTGTAGTTCCTGCTCCAAAAATATATTTCAAGTTTTTTTTTGTTTGTTTTTTTGCAGGAAAAAATGTCAGGTCTTAGTTGCAGTCTTGTGAGCGTACCTAATTTGTGGCTTTTACCTTACTATCAGCTGACTTAATACCTCCTTCCCTGCCAATACCCTGTGCTGGTGAAGGTGAATCATGTTTTTAAATGTTCACCTTTCCTTATTCATTGTGCTGACAGTGCAATTGTTGAGCCTGTGTTTGTGCATCTCATTCTGGATCTTCTTCTGGTGCTGAGAACCTAAAAGTGGTGGCACTTAGTGTTAATTGAATGCGATAGGAACATTAACATCAAGCAAGTTCACGCCTTTCTAATGTTGCTTGAGAGACCATTACTGTTATTGATTATGATCAAATGTCCCACTGTCAATGCTGAATAATTGTTGTAATTTGCAGCTGCTGAATATATATGAGGTAAAAAAGGTTGGTGGTTATTCACTTAGGAAGACAGTGTAGTGATTGAATAATGAGGGTTTTTTTCCTTCTATTACAGTACTGAAACATAATTTCAGTTAGTGGAATAAAAGCTGGAAGTTATGACTTGACTTGTCAAGAGAATGAAGCGTGATATAAACAAACAAGAAATTCTGTAGTAATACCACTGGTTGAAGAGCTTTCCTGTTCTATTTGAGTCCTTTACACAACTGTGGGAAAATATAATTCTTCCCTATGTATTGCTTCTTTCCAGCATTTTTTTTATCATATTCCTACCCTTTTGGGGTATATTTAGAAGAAAGAAATTAAAATTTCATTCAAACTTGATGCCATTTTAAAATCTGAAAAATATTTCCTTTGGAAATATAGACTATCTAAAGATATTTTTTAGAAAGTAAAATAAGTTTTGAAATCATCTAACTCACAGTGAGACATATGGATTTTTTCTTTTGTCATTTGTCTTACATACAAAAATCATTATTTGTATATATAGGCTATGATCTCTTATGACTGAGGAATAGTCTTCACAAATTTTGATGTTCTTATTATATTGGAAATAAAACCAGCCACTGAATGATTCAGAAGTATATTATCTTTTATTATGTGGCTCTTTCAGTATTGTCCATAAAACAAGGTAACCATTGAGGTGGTGTATTATAACTTCAAGTCTGACCCACAGTTTTGTTTCCTTGATGATAAATATTGGTACATACATTGCAAAGCTAGAAGGAACTGTTTTTCTTGCTAGGTTATGTGAACATGTACAAATAAGGGAAAGTGTAGGATGGCTTTGGGATGGCTACTAAAAGTCTCCTATGCAATCTTGATTTTTCCCAGATTCTAAGTTAATGAAGCTAAACATGTAGTAGTTGCTTTCATAACATGATTAATCGTGGCATAGTTGGCCAATTGGGCTGTGACCCAGCAAAACACTTAAGCACACGCTTAACTTCATATATGTGAGTAGTTTTGAGGAAATCAATAGTAGTTTCTCCAGAGCACTTTTCTGTGTCTGGCTTCTGATAATTAAAGCAGCTAAATTCTTGAAAATGCTCTAACCTTAATTACAAAATATGTTTTAGTCATGCATTTGACAAGTTTAATTAAAGTGGTTTTATATAAATTATATAACATTTGATTTATGTACCCAATATACATTTATGTGCTTAGAATTTATCACAATGTCTTTTCAGTATATAAAAGTTATTGTATTTATGTTCTGTAAAAGCAATGAAGTGATAATATCCTATAATAACATTTCATTTTGCTATTAAGTGTTTGGTGAAAGGATAGTGAAGTATTCAGGGGTTTTGGTGAAATACTGCACATCTGGAAAATAGATCAATGTTTTATGTGTGCTTTATGTAATGAAAATCTAGGTATTTAGCTTGGGTTAATATCACACAGAATTAGTTCATTCTGCTGTAGATGTAAATGAATACTAAATCACTACTGGAAATGCAATAGGAATCAGCGTAGGGAAACTGAGTTAGTAATAAACTGTGTTAAACCAGAACGTGCTTTTTTATCTCTTGTGCCACCTTGAAAATATATGCATTCCTTTAGTGTAGGAAAGTTTTTTTCTGAAACCTGAGCATCTGGTTTGCGTGCGTTTCAATAAAAAAACAAAACACAAAGAAGTTGCTGTTTTAGGCTATGAAAATACTTCATGAATTTGATCTTGAGGGATTATTTTGGGTTTATTTGACTCTTGAAAGGAAGGTCTTAAAGAACTAAGACTGTAGACACAGGTAGCTGCTGTTCCATTACCATGAAATGTATTGGGCATCAGACAAGTCCTTTGGAAATGCAAATCTCTGGGTCAGCAGTAAGAGTTATTTAGGTAGGGTAAATTTCAGAATGCTGAGATTTTTGGGTGGGAATTAGGATCACCATTTCAGCTCTGATATATACTTGGTTATAATGGACCTTGGCAAATTTTTCAGATTCTTTCAAAAAAGCAATGACAGTATATTTAAATTCTGACGTAGTGTAACACAGTTTAATATTTTATATATATATACTATTTTCAACTATCACTTAAAGGATAATAATTACTCAGTAACTGGGAAGGGTACAGAAATAACACTAAATTAAAGAATTTATGACAATTAAGAACTCAACTGTTCTACTGAAGTGCAGGCCAGAGTCAGGCAGTTACTACATGGAGAGCAGCAGTGGTCTGTCTCATATGGCCTTTCCAGGACCAATAATATGCTTGGAAGATGTGTAATTATCACTAACTCTCCTAGGAAGATGCTGCGTGCTCTTTCCAGGCAGTGATGTTGGTCATAGTAGTTGCATAGAACTGAGACACTTCCTTCTCCCTGTCCTTTCAGGGCCCTTTTCCAGTGTAAATACAGGGGTGGAAATAACAGCTTGAGAAAGTGTAGTGTGATTTCACAAAATCATGTTAAAAATCAGACTGGGAATAGCAAGTGGATTTCCTGAGCTCCCAATTGTAATCTTCCTTCAAGGCCATACAACACAAGAGGGAACAGACAGAAAGCCTGGCATAACTGGGAGGAAGTAATGATAAAAAAAAGTTACGGAAAAATAACTTGTTGAATTTTAAAATTAGATATTAACTGAGGTAGGCAGAGATAAGGTAAATTTGTGTATTTCAACCGTTCTTCCCCCACAGCCCCTATTTGTTCTTAAGCCTCAGCTGTATTTGGGCTATTGTATTGGGAACTTGTGAGTTCTCCATCTTCTTCATCTCGAGCTGTTTATCTTATCATCACACTGCTATAACCATTCTTCATACACCAAATAATTTACATGTTAAATATGGCAATATTATATTAGCCTTACTGCATGTTGAACACATCAATCTTCTCCCAGCTGGCTATCCTTAATTTTCTGTTACTCTTTTCAATTGTCTCCAAAATACCATTGAGAATGGAAATTTTCTGTCCATGTCATTAAAACTTTGGCACTTGCCCTTTGTGTCTCTTTGCTTTTGCATCACATATGTACTAAGCTGAGCCTTCTTTGGTGTAGTGCTCACCCTCACTCTTTTTCATTATATCCTACCTCCTTATTTTATATTTCCAGACCCTCGATGAGCTCTATTGGTTATTCTGGTCCTGAATCTGTTTATTCATATAAAATAACAGAAGCAAAATCAACAGCAAATTAGAAATTAAAATTTATGTGGTGCTGTTTTTCATTTGTAACGCATAAAGTATGCATAGAGAAAAAAATATTATTCTTGTTTTGCTCTCATCAATGATGTGACATTCACAGTCCGTATGCTGTAAACCTGACTTTATGGCTTGTCCTCAGACTTGCAGCAGGTTTTTTAATTTACATGGAGAGAAGGACAAAAACAGAAAACAGACCTAACAGACCTGCTTAAGTATTCGGTTGATGTGCTTGCGTTTCTTTGTACATAGAAGATGTAGACTGTATCCTTCAGCAGATGCTGGATGTTGGTGAGTTGAGATTTGAGGAGCCTATAGAGAAAAGAATTGCAAGAACTAAGATAAAATAAGCATGGGACATATTCATCAAAAAGGACAAGAGTACACAATAAAAAAATGTTGTTGGTCTTTTGAGCAAGAATATTCATGTGGTGGTTCAAGATCTGTATCATCAAAGATAATTATTTAAATGAAACAATTTAAATTGAAAATAAGATCTGAACAGTTCCTCAAGTGTATTTATAGATCACATTGATCACACATACTTGCAATTTCATAATGAGGATTTGTCACTTCATATGTTGCTTTAATTCCAGACATGATTCTATGTAAGATCCCGTACTTTTGATGTGGTCCGACTACAGTTTATCTGGGAATTTTTTAGAACCGATATAAAGTAAACAGAATTTCCGTATATATCTTTTTGTATTTGGGTCATTTATTTTCTTCGTGACTTGGACAGAGTGATCGTGTTTTCTACCTGGCTGAAATTATGCAAAAGGTTTTTGCTACTGTTATACTGAATTTCTGCTTGCATGTTGCATGCAAATTTATTCACAGTTAGTGACAGTCCTAGTTAGCTGATACTTCTATAGACTGTCCTTTGCTCCCAGCCATCCCCAAACTATGATAATTTCGTTTGAGAGTCTCTTCTGAATTCAATGACAATACCGTAGTGCAGAAATATATAATGAGTATCTAATATCATTGCTTGATCAGATAAAATCAATATGGACACCTAATTTTCTTCCAGTGCTACTAGAGGGTTATGAAATAAAACCCCGTAACAGGTAAGTATTTCGTATATTACAAAAGGTGTGGAAACCTATTTGTTACCTGCCGGAGGCATTTCTTCTGAGTTAAAAATGGGGCTGGTTTTTCATTATTTTCACTTTTCACTAAGATTCAGTTTAGCTAGATTTGATGTTTTGCTTGGAACTGAAACTGTTTGCATACTGTGCTTCCTTTCGCAGAGGAAAAGTCATCGAGTGTACATTTTAGAATGATGATATTTGCATTCTTATGTTCATTTTAGCTCAATAAAGTGGCCTTCAGGCTCCTTACTCTGTTCCAGATTGAGCTGCTTTTTAGTCTGCTGCTTAATCTCTGTAAAGTTAGGGAGGAAAAATGCAGCAAACAATAAAAAACATTTCTTGTTATTAACTGGGTATTTCCACATATGTATTTCCTGTTAGGGCAGGAAAGTATTTTAACATACATTTGCTTAAACTGCATGCATTGATATTAATGCTGCAAATGAAAGGAATTTTTAAAGATTATAGTTGATTTGGATAGTAAAAGAACTTGATATATACAGAGCAAGAAATGAAGAGCTGACTAAAAATGAAGTTATAATAATGTGGCTTGGACTACAAAAAACCTGTTGGTTTCTTAGTAAAATCTACCTGTAACACACCAAAACAGTTTAGCTTACACATTTAGAAAAAGAGGTAATAGACTTTTTCAGATCATAGATTGTTTAAAGTACTGTATTTGAACCTAATTAATAGTACGAGAGGCACCTGCTGTTGGTACAGTTTTGAAGTGTAGATACCAAGTAGTCAACCTCTCAAAAATTTTCAGAAGGCTAGATTACTTCTGTAACATTAACGGAGATGCACTACTTATGAATTTGACAGTATACATTTACTATATGCCATCAGTATATAAATGACAATGCATTAAAGCTCATATTTATCATGGAAAAGATACAGAAGTGCAGCTGTCTCCATTAACATTATAATAGTCAGACTGTACCATTTGGTCTCATATTTGACAGCAGTCTTTGTGGACAGATCTTCCATTAGTAAGCTCCTCCACTGTAATAATAAAAAAGTAGTTTTTCCTTAGATTTTGAAACCCAGAACCTCTGACTGTGATTTACAAAAGTTGGTAGTGTTTTTGTAAAAATAAGTTGTAAATCTTCCCTGGCTACTTTAGACTAAATACTTCCCTCCTCTGATGCAGATTAATTTTTTTTTTTTTTTTTTTGGTGAACCAGGGAGATTAGAGCACCGAGGATAAATTCTTGCCCAGGATCTGTGCAACATGATTCGACACTAGATTTCTATAAAGGTGCTTTCTCTTCTGTGCAAAGGCTGAAGAGTGCCAGTTCTAGTATCCTACTTCTCTTCAACTTTCTTTAGAAAAAGCCATTTATCCCATGTAGTTCACAAGATGTACTGGGCATTCCCTTGCTCAATACAAATATCTGTACCTGAGGTTTTCCAGTTTGTGGTCTGAGAACTCTATTAACAGAATTTGTAAAGAGTTTTGAACTGAGGCAACCTTCTGAGAACACCACAGGAAAGGAATTTATGTCACAGCAAACTCCTTCTTAATTGAGACATCCGTCATCTTTTTGAGTCCTATTGGTTGCTTTTTACTGCAGCCATACCATTTTACACTTGGACATGCAGTAGATGCCAGATTTTTTAATATATATTTCATATGATGTAATGTCTCCCAAATTTCACATCTCTGCAGAGTTTGACCCTCAGGCATCTTAAAGCATTGAGACTCATGGATGGAGTAGAGTGTACATGTGGGAAATATTATTTTTTATTAGAGGGAAATAGCCATAATTACTGCTTCAGCTATCTTGTTAATTCCCTTTTAAAACTGGATGTGATAAAGGTGGCAATTTCTAGATGTTTAAAATCTAAGTTAAAATATTTAAATACATACTTTGTAAGATTGAAAAAAGATCAGCGCAAAAGCTAAGGGTGAAATTAAAAGTAAAACATCTCGGGAAAAATGCATGCAGATAAACAGAACGTTTGCATGTTTTTATCAAAATTTTATCTTGAGGCTTTTGAATAACTTGCAGTTTTTACCTCAGTTTTACAGAGTTGCTTTCCTTGCTACTTTCTTGTTAAATGTGTTGGTCTGATAAAATTTGTTCCGGTATTCACACACACACACACAAATTCACACACACACACACACAAATTCACACACACAAATTCACACACACAAATTCACACACACAAAT
>VXAL01014829.1:22826-44065 GCA_013399475.1 Chauna torquata
CTACAAGAAGGACATGGAGGTGCTCGAGAGAGTCCAGAGAAGGGCAACGAAGCTGGTGTGGGGTCTGGAGACGAGGAGAGGCTGAGGGAGCTGGGGTTGTTTAGCCTGGAGAAGAGGAGGCTCAGGGGAGACCCCATCGTTCTCTATAGGTACCTTAAAGGAGGCTGTAGAGAGGTGGGGGTTGGTCTATTCTCCCACGTGCCTGGTGACAGGACGAGGGGGAATGGGCTAAAGTTGCACCAGGGGAGGTTTAGGTTGGATATTAGGAAGAACTTCTTTACTGTAAGGGTTGTTAGGCATTGGAATGGACTGCCCAGGGAAGTGGTTGAGTCGCCATCCCTGGAGGTCTTTAAAAGATGTTTAGATGTAGCCCTTAGTGATATGGTTTAGTGGAGGTCTTGTTAGTGTTAGGGCAGAGGTTGGACTAGATGATCTTGGAGGTCTCTTCCAACCTAGACGATTCTGTGATTCTGTGAAACTCACACACGCACACACACACACAGCCCTTGACTTTCTTTTTTTTTTTAAGCACTACAGTTTTGAAGTTTTAATTTAATCTGAAGTTGAATATCAATTGCATTAGACCTCTTGGATAAAACTTTTTATGATTGCTACCTTATTTTTCCACCTTCAGTAGTTATCAGTTTAAGATAAGGAGGACCAATGAAGTATTTTGATTTGTTTTGTTGTGCAGTGAAGATTTTATAGCAAGTGTTTAATGGGTTGCTATTTATATTACTAAGTGCTGTAGTAATAAAAAGTTTTACCAGTCATAGTTTTTCTTGTTTCTGTTCTATATCTCTATGAAGATGTTACTTATGATAATTTAGAGTTACTAGGATGCTGTCTGTGGTTTTCTTTCCATTGCATTTTGGCATAAATCCCACATATATTTCCATGTGACTTTGATGCTTATGTTTGCCACTGTATCAAACTGCTAGAATGCCTGTCTTGTGCAATCAGTGATACATGTGTTATAGCTGCATACTTGTGGAACTTTATTTTTATTCCACAATTTATCTACAGGTTCTCCAAATCCCTGGAGAGATTTAGCACTTTTATAGGATCCAGATCCCATAAAAGAGAGGAAATCTAACTGAGGAATTGTTAATCTTTCTATCCAAGAAAAAGCTGGAATCTGCAGTATTTCTTTGTTATCTTTGTTGTCCAATGTAGCATGATTTAATAACTATTTTTCTCCCAGTAGGTCTTGTTTTAAGAAAAAAAGAAGATCAGTGGCCTCTGTTTTCTCTTGACCTGATAAGTTGAGTTTCATTAGGCAATTTTGTCTTGTTCTTTTCTGGACCACCCTTCCGAGAGAGTTCTGTAAATCCCTGAACTAGCAGATCCTTTTTCTTTATCTGAGATACAGCTACATTGGTGTTTTTCAATCTTTTGACCTCCTAAAGGTCTCAAAGACCTTTATGGGTCATGGGAGGGGGAAAATAGTCTTTGCTGTGTAAGCGAAAGCCATAAGAATATCTGTAGCACACCTCAAATTTATACTCAGAGATATCAGTTAGTAATTTGGCTCCACTGCATTTGATCAAATATCATTGTCATATAAAAACTACAAAAACACAACTTCATAGATTTGCTTTCTGGGACTTTTACAATTAATTGGCTATTTTAGTAACCAAAGTTTGGTGACTGTAGTGGATTGTTGTCAGAACAGTAGCCTACATTGATTTGACCTTAATTCCTGTTGGTGTATAGAGTAGACTCTGAATTAAGCATTTATTTGAAGTTTTATATTTTAACACAAGTTAAACCTGACCATCATCTAATTTAACACTGCTAACAAATGAAAGCCCAGTAATTTCATGTTACAAAAGCAATAGAAGATACAAGGAAGGAGGAAAAAAAAATATAAAGTGATCTATTATTTCGAAAGCAATTAGTAGAAGAAAGCTGTTCATTTTGGTATTTCTGTAATTCTTAAGTTCCTGAAGATATCACCTGCTCCTTGGTGATTATTGTAGCAATTGAACAGAAACCCTTTCCTGCCCTTAAAGAATGAACAGAATATTATAATATAGCAGACAGTCTGTATATTAGACACTATGACTTACAGATTTATGTCAAAATATAAATTATATGCACTCTGAATTTCTCATTACTTGATGTTAAACAAAATTTTTTGTTTTTAGAATCTTAGATATTTTAAAGAATTCTTGGTTAGTGTAAGAATATTTCCTGCAAGTGAGGTTTACAGTAATAAATGTAATTTTAAAAATTAAATGGTTATTTTTATACAGAATGAAAAACTCTGTTACTAAAAGCTATTTTAGTAGATCTCCAAAGACTGTCTTCTGGAAAAAAATGTTTTATATATGTTGAAGATTTTACACTTATTACTGCACCTGCTTGCATTTCTGAGAAGAATGATGTAAAGTTATTAATTGCAAATTTTGAACTGATTTTCCAGAAACTGAGAACATATATCAATTTTTGCGGTTCAAAATATATATTCATCCTTTCTCAGGAAGAATTTCTGCTTTTTAATTCTGGGAGTGTCTAATTACATACCAAATCTATGTATTGTAGTGAGAATTTTGAATCCTCAGCAATCATCAACTTTTATTTTGTAGACTTCAAAGTGCATTTTTTTGCTGAACAGCTACTAAATAGCAGAGGAGACAATCCTTGGGAAAGTTTCTAGCTCCATAATTTTCCATGGAATAGGCCTACAAGTTAACCAGTACTTCTGGATTTCAACCTTTTTTCAACCTTTGTCCTTTCATGGACAGGTAGTTTTCAACACCAGCATTTTGTGCAAACATCAGATAAGTAGCAAAAATGTTTATGATATCTCCAGATACTGGTCTAGATGTACATTCTGCACTTGGAGAATTTAGACCTTGTTTCTGCACTGCTGTCTTCCATTTGTTTTGGAAATAAACCAATGCAAAGTGAGAAGTGAATTCCCTGGCTTGGGAACCAAAGTCTGAGAAGAGACCACAAGTGGTGTGGTTGCTCATGCAGATTCAGAAGAACTTAACATATTTTTCTGCTTAATTTACAGAACATTATTTCTAGTTCTCTGGTTTATGAAGGCCTTTAACTATTGAGAGAGCAGCATGATAATGTGCAGATTGTGTGAATTCAGGTGTAGAGAGTTTTCAATAGCCTACAAATCATACAATGTAATTTTCTTTTTTCATTCCCAGTTCATAATACTAAATGGTTTAGAAAATTGTATTAACTAATTTTCTCTAGTGCATTTGATGTAAATTGCACTAATTTTGTGAAGTGCTTTTGCTCAACGTATACTTTGTAAGTTAGATAAATGAAGGTTTCTGAAGGATAGAATTAGATGAAGCTCATTATGATGAACAAGGTCACATTAAATATAGTTAATTCTTTGTGTTAGTGGTGCCAACCCAAGTAACTTCACCATTTCCTGTAAGACTGGTTTTGCTTCTCTATACATTGAAGGAATTCTCTGCAGTCATGCAAGCATGCAAGCATCAGCTAACATGTTCTTTCCTTGATGCTCACAAAATTGCTATCATCAGTCGGTGACAGTTTTACCTTGAGCACAATGATAGTTTTGCACATTTTGTGGTTTTGAAAAATCAAAGAACAGAGGACAAGACCATAAAGGAAAACACATATGGGCTTTGTGAATTCTGCATTAATGATCACTGCCCATGGGCACTAGAGTGGTCTTGTGCTCTAAAACACAGATTGTGTCTACATTGGCCAACTATGAATAGGGAAGAAAAAGTACTTTTCAATTTACCAGTCCTCTTGAATAGTATATAATAGCAGAAGCACAGTTAATTTGTGGCCTAAACTGTGCACAGGCATTACCTTGGTTCTTAGGCTAAGCGCGTGTGGAAGCACAGATGGGAAAGAAAAAATGGCTTTGAGTTAAATTAGTATCCTCTCTGGTTCCTTAACTGCTCTGAGCTAATTCAGTAGAAGTTAAGCACATTGGGAACATGCATAGAAAGTAAAGATACTGGTAATGAATTTCCTTTTATAATGAACTCAAGATTTGGGATTCCTGCTGTTACCAAAGCAGTGGTTCATTTACAAAAAATCATGTTATTCTTCTTGTGTGATCCTTACACTAAAAGATTGTTGAAATTTAATGGGACTATGGAAGTATTAGAACAAGGCAGATCACATAATTTACTGCACTTGATAACTGTCTGAAGTCCAGCACTACTTCTTAAATTGATAACTACAATGACAGTAACAAACAGTGTTTCTGCGATTTTTTTTTTTATCTTTCCATAAGTGGAAGACCCAGAAGGGAAGATAAAAAAAAAAAAAAAAAATCGAGAAAGAAATGAAACCTTTTTTTTATAGGGCTGGACTTGAAAAACTTAATACAAAAAATCTTTTCTAGAAGGGTTCTGTGGTGGCATGTACAGCGACCACAACTGCTTTGCATGGATTGGTGTTTCACTATAACTTCAAACATAGACTTTTGTCATAGAAGTATGATCTTGAGATTAGGACTAAATAAAAGGAAATTGCTAACTTCTCTTACTATGGATCTTGTATTTTCCATATACTTTTACCAAACAGGTATATGAGACCCCTTTGGATCCTACTTGCTGTAGAATCTGCATTTCTTTGTTCTGGAGAATGAATCCTACTTTGTTTAGAAAACAAGCTGCACAGGTATTTTCTAGTGAGAGAAGGATCTGCTTGAAAAACAGATCAGTTTTCCCGCCTTACCTCCCAATATACAAGCAAAACATACATTCAGTCCATCCCATAATGTCATCTCAAAATTCAGCTGTCCATGAGTGCTGCCTTCATGTGTGCAGCAGGGCGGTACACCCTGCTGGGAGGTATAATTCAGCAGACACAGCTTAAAATAGGCCTGAAGAGGCCCATGGCCTCCTTCTATGAGCTTGTTGAGCAACTGAATGACACCAATAACATAATGTTAGATCAACTGAGTGACAGTCGTAATAGAGGAAATACTGTTAAGTGGTCAAAGAGGGTATCTGAGGAAGGATGAACAACACTTAGTGCATGGCATAGCATTTAGACTTCTGTCGCTCAAATAACCAGATTTCTTCTTGATCCAGCCCTCGGCCACTGAAGCCAAAGTAGCCACCTGTATTCAAAAAGAACACGTAAAATCGTTGAAAAATTAATTAATAATTACCTTTGAATGACTTAATTGAATAAATTGAACAATGAATTCAACAAGTTGACACATTAAACATTCTTCTGTCTTTTTGCCTTAAGATAAAATATTATTTATATATTCTAATAAAAAATGCAAATGTTTTTATTGTCCAGAACAATAAACCTTGAAGAAAATGGGTCATACTGGTTAAGAACCTTCACACTTTTTTATTTTGAAAACTAATATAATCTCCAAGCCAAGTGTTCAGAAAAACTAAATCACAACATTATTTATTAGAATGCAGTAGGCAGTGATGCTTATTTTAACAAAAAAGTTTTGATTTGGGTCTGCTAGTCTTCGTATTTTCAATTCCTTTTAGTGGCATAATGATAAATCATTCTTTAAATGACTATTTTTTTATGGCGGTGTCGGATACACTCTCATAACAGCTAGTCACAAGTGACATTGTTACTATTAGAAATAAATATTTTGGTATTAAATAGAATCTAAAATAGGCTTCATCTGTATTAGTTTAGAGGCTGTAAGTTAGGGTCTACAACCAAATTGTGAAAGTCAAGGGACTGATTAGCCTATAAAGTCTGTGAAGAACATCCCCAAATCAGAGGTAAGTCTGTCAATACACATCAGAACATGGCTAGGTGGTGTCAACTGCGAAAGGTTCAGAGCAGCTTTCAGGGCCAGGCCCCTGGTGGTGTGAGGGATAGGAAGGAGAGGGCGCGTGCCCTTTATCATGCCACCCCTTGCGGCGGTTTATTGAGAGTCATGGTGTTGAGACAAGCTTCTGATGAATCGTTGTACTATTTTGCTGCTCTCTGTCCCTTTGGCCTGATAGACTGGCTTCATATTCCCAAATAGGATATTTTGGTAACACTTTGTTGCTTTGACTTTGCTCTGGGTTAACTTTCTATCACTATAATCCTGCAGTTGCTCCTTCCTCTGGTTTCTGCCACTGGAATAGAGTAATTCAATTGGATGCTGTGTGTTTGTGGTAATCTTCATGTTTAGTCATTTCCTCCAATATGATTTTTATTATGATTCATTAACTGTATGTTAGTTCATAAATTATTCCCTCTTTATTTCGTAAAGTAAGGACGAGTATATTCATAAGGGACTGGAACAAAAAGAGGAGTAGTTGGATTACTGGCATAGAAATAAAGAATATTCATGAGCAAGCAGAAAGTAATCACAGTCTTCACGAACAAGCAATTTATGTGACGCTGCAGCACAGTCTGCATTAGGTTTCTAAATTATGGCAAGAGAAGGTTTTCAAAAAGAGGCTTACAAAATATATTTATATACATCAGTAGGTAGAAGTTGAACACCAAGGAGTGGTAGGGAGTACAATTTTTTTGCTGCCCTCCAAATACAGTTTTGACACAATATGAATAGTAGAAAAGATAATTGCACAATTGAACATACTTTTTGGTTTTTTTTTGAGTATTTCAAAAATGATCTGCATATGCCATTTTAAAATATTATTGATGTAAAGTTCCTGAAGCATTTGTTGAAGGCAGCTGATGATTTATGCATGTTCTTTTTGCTTCATTAAGCTTTTTTTATGCATGTTTCTGGAGACAGAATGGTGGACTACATGGGCCATTGATGCGCTGTATTATGGCAATTACATTCTCCATTTTCCTTCCCATGTACTGCTTTTTAGACACAGTTTCCATTTATTCAAAAATATACCTATCCATTTGACACAAGCTATTAAGTTTAGTTCTCTATTTTTTAATTTTAATTTTTATTTTCATTTTATTTTATTTTATTTTTATTTTTCACTGGTTTACTATGTTTTACTCTTTGTTACAGCAGAACAAATTTTTCCTGGAAAATATGATTAAATTCCAAAAAGAGACTCTCTAATAGATCTTGACTTTCTGTGTTTAGTATCTATAGATGATATTCCATATGAAATTTGGCCAGATTAATAACAAATCTGATGAAATCTGTGGCATTGTTTACCAGGATGTCATTCTGAAGTCATAGTTACTAGTGCAAATATAAGCTCTTAATTCTTCCTTGTTCTTAATTTTCTGGTTTTGAATAACTTTTTTTCCAACACTTCTAATTCATTTCTCTAACATTTTAATTATTATTATAGAATAAACAGTCATGTCAGTTATATTTTGGCTCACCAGAAAGTCCTTATGGTTCAGCCTGCTTAAGGTTTGTGCAGTTGTTGTTACAAGACATGTCTGTAATGGTAGCCAGATTATTAAAAAAAAAAAAAAAATTATCAAGAGTAAAACACTGATTTTTTTCTTTTGCAGTATTTTGTATTGTTAAGACTTTTATATACTCAGCTTTAGCAGAATTACGTGGGTTTTAAATGTATAACTTTAAAGCAAATATTCACTTTTCTTAAACAGTACAGTCATCAAATTCTATTTGTCAGAGTTTTGGGGCTTTTTCTAAAGAAGAGTTTGCTGTCTAGCACACGTTGAGAATCTCCATTCAATGTGCCTCTTAATTAAATTTTAATGGAATAGTATACATATTAAATATAATTTTAAAATTGTTTTGTATCATTTAATTAATTATGTCACCTACAGTGTGTGGGAGACGACTTTGTGGATGCAGTTCTGTTAGACAGTAATACATCAAATGCTGGAGCACAGGTAGTTTGCCAGAGCATTTTACTTTTCATACTATGAGGGGGACATACAGAGCACTGAACCCTCCACTGTCTCAGACATGTTCAGTGTCTAATTACCATGATTTCTTTGACTTTCCTGAGCAGCGTCTGTAGGATTTAAGACAGTTCTTCTGCTCAGGGCTCAGAGGAATCCATGACGGAGTTATGATGTTCATGGGGCAGCTTGGCAGTATTTTCAAAATACTACCTGAAAAATCCAAATTGACAAAAGGGATGGTGGTTTATAAGAGATTCCTCTCAACCACACTTGACCGGTGTTTAACCTGGTAGATAAAAATGTACTTTTCTATTCGTAGGATGTTTTCTCTACCAAATTTCAGATCTGCTGCAAGCAATAGCAGCATTTGAACTTCTTAAATGCTAAGCAGAATCTTTTATGAGAGTGTGAAGCAACCTATGTTTCACTCCTTTCCTAGTTCCTCCCAAAATATCTTTGTGACACTGTGGTGATTTCACCCCGATGGGCAGCTGAACTCTGCCACACCGCTCTTGCACTCCCCCTCCTCAAAGGAACGGGTGGAGAAAATACAATGGAAAAGGACTCAAGAGTCAAGAGAAGGACAGAGAGATCGCTCACCGATTACCATCATGGGTGGAACAGACTCAACATAGGGAGATGAATATAATCTATTGCCTATCACTAGCAGACTAGAGCAGTGAGAAACTAAATGCAAACTAAAAACACCTTCCCCTATCCACCCTCTTCTACCTCCTCCCTCTGAGCAGCGGAGGGAAATGGGGGCTGTGGTCAGTCTGTAACACTTCATCATTTGCTGCTCCATGGTCACTCTTCCCCTGCTCCAGCGTGGGGTCCCTCCCATGGGATACCATCCTTCCCAAACTGATCCTGCATGGACTTCCCACAGGCTGCAGCTCTTCAAGAGCTGTTCCAGTATGGGTCCGTACCATGGGGTCCATCCTTCAGGAGTAAACTGCTCCAGCATGGGTTCCCCACAGGCAACAGCTCCCACCAGATCACCTGCTCCTGCATGGGATCCTCCACGGGCTGCAGCGTGGAAATCTGCTCCACCATGGTACCCCATGGGCTGCAGGGGGACAGCCTGCTCCACCATGGTCCTCTCCGTGGGCTGCAGGGGAACTTCTGCTGCAGAGCCTGGAGCACCTCCTCCCCCTCCTTCTTCACTGACCTTGGTGTCTGCAGGGCCTCACTCCTCTCACTCCCAGCTGCTGTTGCGCAGCAGTTTTTTCCCTTTCTTAAATCTGCTCTCACAGAGGCACAACCAGCGTCGCTCACTGGCTCAGCTCTGGTCAGTGGCGGGTCCCTTTTGGAGCTGGCTGGAGCTGGCTCTAATGTGACATGGGGCAGAGGCCACCCCTGTGTCCCCCCTGCTACTAAAACCTTGCCATGTAAACCCAATACAGCACCAAAACCACATTTTCACTTGACATACTGGAATACATATGTGTATGGATTTCATGATGTACTCAAGAAGATGAAACTGATGACTCAGATTCTGTAATATGCATTCCATGGGATTTTGCAGATTTTGGCAATATTATTAGACTTCCTAATAGTCTATAATTTATTTATTTATTTAGTTATCTACCTGTACATAGGCACTGGCTTTCATTGAGATTTATAACATCATAAATATTCATATGGTTTTTCAGGGTTGTAAATAATGCTTTTCTTCTTAAAAGCAAACAATATAGATTTTAGCAGGATTGTAGCTTTGATATAATAATGCTGTCATTCTTTCAATTTATCATATATCTGATGATTTCTTCAATAGCAGAATTGGTAATTAGGTTCATGTAAATGGCAAGTAAGGAGTGACATGTGAATCTCCTTGAGAGTTAGCACGAAGTACCGTGCATCATCACAACATTATGTGAATCCCCAATCCAGAGAAGAAAATATTCTTAATCTGTGTTTGGGAGTCAGCTAACTACTGCATACACTATAAAATAGTCCTAATAATGTAACAGTAAACATTTAACACCTTCTAGTAGGTAGCAGAGGTTCTACTTCAGATTATATTTCAGTATTTTATAGAGACTCCTGAAATTAGGTAGACAACATTATCAATGACTAAGAAATTTAGTGAAATCTGTGGATTTCACTCTTTACATGCAGGTCTATACATTTGTAAAGATGTTTTGCTTTACTTTACTGTGTTCAACAGGTACTGGAATATTTAATTCTGAGCTAAGTTAGGGTCTTCTAGGAAAAAGTATTGGAATATATTTCAGGAAGGAAATGAAAATGTTTATCTATATTATTTAGTTAACAAGTCTCTGAGGGAGTATTTTCTATTTTTCTATCCCGAATATACTAAGTGTCTTTGTAGCCTAAAACTGCAATTAAAACATTCTTCTACATATGCGTAATTTTCTTCTCAAATTGAAAACTTCTGCTCCCACAAATTGATTTAAAGCACTTCTTTAATAAGAGTATTACTGTAAAATGAATATAGGGAGTTTTCACACAATCTGTGGAATACGAAATTGAAGAAGATTCAGCTTCATTATGTCCAAAATTTTTTTCTCACACCTAGAATTTCTTAATTTCACATTTAGAAATCTCATTAGTCATATCATGTACTTTGTTCATAAAGGATCACTTCCTGCAGTTTTTACGCAGACAAAATTACCATTATATTAAAGATATTTTTATCTAAGTATATGTAAGAAATTTTGGCCCTAATATTTTTAGCTTAAGCTTTCAGGTTTCTCTAAATAAAGTACCTTTTGTTTACAAGTGCAAAACCCAGTCTTTTATGAACATATAGGAAAACTTTCCTAGTAGGTACAACAACAAACTAAAGTTGATGTGTACCAGACAGATATTTTATTTTGTATATATTCAGGGCATTAAGTTACAACTTTGATCTTGCATTTCTGTTAATATTTTGTTAGAAAAAACCCTTAAGGATACTTAGGTCTCATGAAATTCTGCAGAATAAAAAGAGTTATGCTTATATGCCTTTCAAACAAAGTTGTAAACAATTGCTAGTGGAAATAATGTTTTTAAATATGGCATTTTTAAAATACACATTTACATGAGAATTTAGAATGGTTGAAATTTACTCTTATGAAAGAACTAACTGAAGTGTTTCAAATCACTTAAAGCTCAATTACATTCTGTTATAAGAGTCTGAGTGGAATTATACGTGAATTTTACTCATTACTATTTTACGCTGGTTGATTAACTATTGAAATTGTCTAATTGTCATCTCCAATATTGGAAAAAATGTATTAATGGAAAGATTCCTAAAAAAATGCCTAAAAATAATGATGACTTGAGTTCCTTAGTCTCTTTCTCTTAATCAAAGGCAGGATAATCATAACAGACAGTGTGTCTGTAAGAGCTAGGTCTGCTAAAGGACTGAGGTATTTAAAGATGGCTTGGGTGAAGTGAAAACAACTGATCTCAAAACTGTAGTCTAGCACAGCCTGGCTGGGATCCCAGACTTGTCACTTCTCCAATCCAGTCTCCAGAAGGACCCAGATATATGCATGCAATGTTTATGGATTATACTCCATCCTAACAGACATCCTAATGTCTTATCCTTATGTACATGCATATGCGATCTATGATCTAATGAAACTTTAACATTTGAACAGAGTCCTAGAAAATCATCCAGTCTTTATGGTCTACTGGTAATGCTTATCTATGTGGCAATCAACATATATTTGACATGTAAAATTACAGGTAACATCCATTTCATTTATAACTCTTAGAGGTCACTGTCTTCCAAGAGAAAGAAAACAATGGGTTTGTAGCCTTGAAAAAAATAGAAAAAAATTAGTTGGGAGGATCATTTAAGTGGCTATTGTTCTCATTTGATTTTGAGGGTCTCTTGAAACCCAATTAAGTGAAATATTTCATATTTCCTATAACTCAAATGAATTCTTAAGTGATTTTTTTTTTCTGTGCTTAATTATATAAAACCAATTTTTGTGGCCTAGAGAAGTTTTGTTATTGTTGTTGTTGTTGTTGTTGTTTTTTTCTTAAATGGACAGGGTGACATTTTGGTTACAAAGATGTCATTTACCTCTGTGTTAAGTTTTAGTTAGCTTCATGGTTTCTGGCTAGTGATAGACGCACATCAGTTAATGTCTATGCCAATAGTTGTATGAGAAAACATACATATGTGTTTCTTTAGCTGTTAGATTTTGAGTTTCATTTATATACACAAATACTTGTCTTATGTTTTGTATAGTAATCATATACCTGTTGCTTACCCAGATTCACATGCTGATATTTCATATCTGAAGTCACAAATATCTTCACTTGCACACACTGTTGTTTGCTGCTTCTTAGCTTACAGATGAACTACAAACTACAACTAGGAAGTTATATTTACTGTTCTGTGCATACCTGGTCCATGCATCTTTGCATCTGACTTCCAGCTGCCCCTACGTTATGTGAAACTTCAGCATACTCAGAAGCCAGGGCTAAGTTTCTGTGGCCATCATGTGGATAGGCATATGTAAAGCTGAAAAAGTAGATGCTCATAAACATATAAGCAAGATTATTTAGTAAGCAGACTCTGCCAAGCGAGAGTTGTTTCAGTGGTTGCCTTTACTGCAGTTGCACCATAGCTGGCCAAACAATTCTTGGCTCCCATCACTTCACTTCAGCTAGAGGATATGTCTTAGGACTATGAAGCTTGCACTCACTTTTTTTTATCCATTTGTAAAAGTTATTGTATGCTTAGTACGATCTAAAACCAGTGCATTTGAAAGAAATGCATGGTACCTGTTTGTTAGCACAAATTATGTCTTTCGCTTCTCTGGCCAAATTGAGAGAGATTTAATTTGTCTGAAGTTGAGTAGAGGCTTTGGTATCTGAAACCTGGAAGATATATTTTTGTTAATTTTAAATAAAATAGCTTTTTCTAAAGGTATAGGTACTCAGTTTGTTCAACTGATTTTAGAGATAATATGGCAAAATTCTATTATCCACCTCAAGTTTGTAACCTCTCCTTCCTCATTTCTTTATTTTAATACGAAAAATAATCTGCTGCTGTAGTTATTGTTTTAAACATAAAATTTGCATGGGACCAACAATGAATCAAATACAAGAATTAAGATAGATACCATTGCTTTCCTTCTAGTTATATGGTTTAAAAAAAGGGAGGGGGGAGGGAATACGGCAGAAAGTGTGTGCATATATAACTTAGATTTCCACCATTACAAAAGGCTTTATTTTTGCCAGAAATCTGAGGCAAATAATCCCTTATTCTCAGGTGCTGCTGAGTTGTATTTCAGTACAGTATCAGAAAGAAAGTTGTAAAGAAGCATGAATTTTTTTCACTATACCTTTAGCCTATATCAAACATAAACTGGACCTACTGTCATGGACCTTTTCAAAGTTATTCTCATTGGCTCTTGGTGGCAAGAACTCTTTTTTCTGCAAAGATGCTAGCAGTGTCCCAGTATTTGTCAGCTGAGAAAGGGGAAACCTTGGGAACCCTTGCAGTCATTCTGTGTCACTGCAAAGCCCATATGCATCAAGAAAATTCTGGGGAAGACGGATTCTCTTGCACTTCCTGCGTACTTCCAGAGTGAAATGAAAATCTAGGAGAGTGGGAGGAAATTTCCAGTCTGTGGTGTGGATTGTTCACCTGAAGCATAGTGTTATTTAAGTTTCTGTTATGAACAATCTCGTTTGTTACTAGAACTGCAATAACTGATCTTTCCTCATTACTGTTTTTGCATATGAAATGAGCTCTACTTACTTGTTTTCCCCAGGCTGTTGCTTCAGTCATTCTGTATGTTTTGTTACATACTTATGAAATCTTTATGAAAGAGGAATGAAGTACATTAGGTGTTATATGTTCATTTTGCTTCACCAAAGAAGCTTTCCAGGGAGACCCTGTATCACTCAAGTTTTCTGTTTACTTTATATACACAAAGGAACTCTGTAATATACCCTTTCCTTCCCCCTTTTACAAGTGGCTCTAAATATTCCCCATAGTTTGTACTGATCTGAGATTTATTCTTGTGAAACAAAGCATTGCTAGAAACTGAACCATTCCATGTCAATATATAAACATTCTTTCTGTTGCCCTGGCTCCAGTTTTAGATTAGCTCCTGATGGATGGATTTGTATGTCAAAGGCTTATGTTCTGTGATGTCAGAATATATAATTTGAAAATTAAAGAACATGTTTATCCGTGTGTGGTTCATATGTCTTAGCCTTTACAGATTGAATAGACTAGAGCTCGACCCACATCCTGGTTGCTGTGAAGATTTATGATGTGCTATAGAAAAGAGTGGTTTATGATATAGCCTTTAAAGTTACATTAAAAAGAAATTGCTACTTATGAAAGGAGAAATCTAAACACAGGTGATTGTATCAGCTCCAGAAGTGGTGCAGCTGAATCCTTCTTAAATGTGTTGAGTTGGAACTCTGTTTTTCAGTCATGCAGGACAATTGATCTATGAATACGTTTTACACCAGTTTGCCTAAAGTTGATTTTAAAATCGTCTGTCTCTAAGCAATCTTGTTTTTCTATACTTTAAATGTACTTGAAAAAGCCCACTACAGTGGCAAAGTAATTGGGGTCATCTCTTCCCTAACATTGCTTTCTTTGATCATAATCTGCAGGATGAAATGTATATGTAAATCTTTAATCTCTGCTTCTATACTTGTTTATGCTTAACTGGCATGCTGGAATTGCTTCCTGTGTTTCTAATTGAGCACTTAAGGTTTGTATGTTTCTAGTTGAGCAATGCTTCTGTTCATTTTGATGTATTTCTGAGTTGCATAATTCAAAGGCTTTTCTTTCATTTAGGCTTTTCAAAATTAAAATAATTCGACTGAACTTTGATACAACCTGGATACTTCTAATACATTTTCTTTTCTATTTCCCTAGTTTAAAAGCAAAACATATTAGCACAACACTTCATGGCTATATTAAGTCCTATCAACTGAATTTGCTTTAGCCTAAATCTTCCCAATAAAGGGGTCCATGTTAAGGAATTAGTTAATTCTTCCCTGGTGTTATACTGAGCTAGACATCACTTTCATTTTATACTTTTGATTTCACATCTAAAAGGATGTTATTGTGCTCTCTAAATAGTCTGATATGATTAAGTAGCTTTAAGATCTCATTCAATTTTGTCTCTTAAGAAAGAAATTTAATTTTGGGTGGCCAACTTTTTTTCTTGTTTTGGCCACTTTGTTTCATTTGTCCTGAAAATACATTTTCTTCCCAGAGGAGCTTTGATTTGTTTGCAAGAGCACATGCTTATGAATCATAGAATCATTTAGGTTGGAAAAGACCTTTAAGATCATCAAGTCCTACCCTCCACCTAATACTACAAGTCCACCACTAAACCATATCCCTAAGCGCCATGTCCACTGGTCTCTTAAATATCTCAAGGGATGGCGACTCCACCACCTCCCTGTGTGGCTGTTCCAATGCCTAACCACCATTTCCACGGAGACATTCTCCTGATATCCAGCCTAAACCTCCCCTGGTGCAACTTCAAGCTGTTGCCTTGCGTCCTATAACTTCTCACCGGAGAAAAGACACCAACACCCCGCTTGCTGCAACCTCCTTTCAGGTAGTTCGCAGAGGACAATGAGGGCTCTCTTCAGCTTTCTTTTCTTGAGACTAAACAGCCCCAGTTCCCTCAGTCGTTCCTCATATGTCTTGTTTTCTAACCTATCACTAGCTTGCTCTTTTCTGGACATGCTTGAGCAACTAATATCATTCTTGTGGTGAGGGGCCCAGAACTGAACACAGTACTCAAGGTGTGGTCGTTGCCATCGGCATACAGAAATATTATTTCTAACTCTGTATTTTAGAATAGTTTGTCTTCACAACATGATGTCATCAGAAGATTTTTTTTGGAGTATAAAAATACTTATGAAGTTGTAATGAGTGCTTTGCTGCTTTAGTTCTGGCAAATGGCAGGCCCAAAACTGGAATGTGTTCATGACATTCAAATATTAATTATTTCTTGAAAGCAGCTTTGTTTATGGGACTTGTGATGGGATTACAGTTTGGTCATTCCACAAAGGTTGAGTGCTGAGTATAGCTCCCACATGCAGCCACAGTATTGTACTGCTATAGTGCATTACATTCCAGTTTCCATGCTATCAGAGAACTGAGTATACTGACTGTAGCTAGAAGGCATTGAATTGGTAGACAAATACCACTATGTATCTTCTACTTCAAATATCTAGTTATTTAAAAACACCCAGTTCTGGTGGGAGAAAGGGATGTCTTACCCTTTCCCTATATTTATATATGTATGTATTTATATTTTCATATATAGTATTTGAGTGTTCCATTGTACAATAGCTGATGTGTATCATTGGTTAATTTGGCTAAACTGGCTGATTGTTCCTAATAGGTTAATATTTGTTTATGGAGCTAATTTACATTCAAACCGAAAATTTCTGAATGTCATAGAGAAGAGAAAACATTATCTTGTTAGATTTTTTTTTTTTTCAAAAGGGCATCTGGGATTTTTTTTTTTTTTAACAGTGCACTGTTTATTAAAGCAATCTTTTTTTAGTTGCTTTTGTTCCTAATCAGTGTTCAAATATTCTGGCCTTGGCAGAATAGAAGTAAATATTGCTATCAAATTCACTTTGTCCTTATGACAACAATGAAAAACATGAGGCATATGAAGAAACATATATCAAGTTGACAAGATGGAAGCTAGAATTTCTTAATAGGAACAACAGAAATACAGCTCTAGCATGCTTCTGAAATACTTTAGTACCTTTTATATAATAAATCATACAAAAGTACTTCCTGGTCTTAAAGATTTTCTGTGCTATTTTAACTGTTTTTCTAGAAGAATGATAATTGCACTATTTTACAGAAAATAACCTGTCACTAAATTCAGTATTTATGAAAAACAGATTGCAGAAAGATATGATTGAAAATCAGCAGAATTTTAAATATTTATGAATCAGTTAAAATATCACCCATATTCTTGCTGTTCATTTCAGACTATAAAATAAATTGCAGTGAGTTAAAATATCTTTGGCTAAATATAGAAATAGTTTATGGCTATAAACAATTAACAGCCAAGTCTTGATGTCCTTAATCAGCTCTTATTCTTGCAAAACACTAACTTATCTTTAGGTATGGTGATTTGAAAATGTATGTTTCCCTAAAAGAGTTAACTATTTACCTGCTGAAAATGGTGATACTGCAAGTATCAAGTATGAGTTTAAGGAGGGCTATTTCTTGGCCCTGCTTTTGTGAATTGTGGTGTGAAAGAAACAGTAGACTGCAACAGCTGGGTCTTAGGCAGGAAGGGAGGTCTTCAAGACATGTTTCAACAACATAAACCTTATGAAGGTTTAAAGCTTTCAGCCTCACTACTTATAAGCAAGCAAAAAAATCAGTCCCCTAGAGTAGCTTCAAATAGTAGTAGTATAGTTTTTAGAAGAATTATTTTTTTTTTACATGGTTGTATATTTCTTTTCATATGTGTACCAAGAGTGAGCAATCTACAGTTTTTTTTTTTTTTTTTGTGAAACTACATTATCTCTAAGAATTGTGATTTCATCATCTTAAATGTGATGTTTAAAAGTTTTAAAGACATCAGAATCCCATGAATACCTGTACATAGCCTCAAGCCAGGAGCACTCCATACTTGCTAGCTCACGGTAATCCCAGCCATCGCACAACATCACAAAGATGCTGTCCAGGGAGTTACTCCTACAAAGCAATTCAGTCAACAGATCATGAGGCAGTGGTATGTCAGGATACTGACGGATCCTAGTTCCAATTAAAGGAAGTGCAGCTGAGGAGTTTGTGATTAAGGGGTGTGATCTGTTGAACCAGTTCATTAAACCACACATATGCGGGAAGAAAGAGTGTTTTTAGATGAGGAGATGAGAAGTAATGTTCGGCATACTTAATTTGTAATTCAGAGTAGTACTTAGGAAAAATAAACCTGATTGAGAACAAATAAAGTACGATGATTTGTAACAACAAAGATCTGTTTTCCAGATAACGTTCTGTGCTCTCACTAATTTACTTTAGGAGACAACTGTGATAATTTAAGAAATCTAGAAATGCATTTTTTTCCGAGTTTCAAAGGTTCTAAACACAGAGTCAGGATTCATTGCTACCATATGCTGCCTCCTAAATGTCTTTGAAAATGTGCATCCTTTTTCACTAAATGCTAATGAGACTGTAACATTTTTTTCTGTGTAAAAGAGCTGAACTGAGCAAACCTAGTACTTTTTACCCTGATTCTCTTAATCTGTTCTTACTAAAGCAGAATTGTGTGATAGTATTAGCCATCATTTTCACATAATTTCTTTCTCTTTCATGCTTATTTTCTCCGACAGTGTACATAGCAGACAATCCTTGTCTCCATGTTTTGTAGTTTCTTAATTATGCACTGTCAATGTTGAATGAATGTTTAAAGAGTGTCAGAGTATCTACACACTCCTTTGTCACCTTTCTTATCTTTGCATGTCATAATGAAGACTCCTAGTAATTACTGTAATTGTACTTTAAAGAAGTTATGTCAGCCTGCATATAACATTAATGCATTAATGTGTCAAAACAGCAGTGAATGACACAGCTATAGGCAATCTTAAAAGCTACTAATGGTAGCCCAGCTAAGAGGAATTGATTTGTAAGCAACACTAAAGCTATAAAACTTTCGTCCTGATATATGGCTTCACAAAGTCTTTTTCTAACATCCACCTTATTTTTAGTGCATGAGTAACAGCTGTTTGAATAAGGTAACAATCTGGGAGGACAAAATGCTTCATGCTATCCATGCTAGGGTATTAGTGCCAGCAGAAAGGTAACAGAATGACAGAAAAGTGAAAAGAATTCAGTTGTTATCATTGAAAACCAAAATTCCAAGTACAGCTCTGTTTCACCAGCAGGAGTCCAGAGTAATTCAAAAGATGAGAGTAGTTCATCTTGATTTAAATTTTAATGAGTGTAATTGGACTCTAATGTGAGCTATAGTTACATTGAGCACTTCTAACCAAAGGCATTTAGTGACTGGAATGTTAAATAAGTGATAGTTAAAACAGTGAAGAAATAACAACGAAAGATATCTGTGGCAATGGGTGGTGGTGGTGGTAGTTGATACAGATAAAGGAAAAATAGCTTTCTAATGTCTCTTGAGTTATGATCTTCTCCATAACAACCACTTCAGCAGCCTGGAAACCATGCCACAGCTGCTTGTTCACCACGCTTCATGTCATTCCCAAAGACTCTTCTATTGCCTGGGCGTAAGTTTCTTCCAGTCTATGTCCTGCATAGGTGATTGGGCTAACTCTCTGGGAAATGTGATTTGTATGGGTAAAGGTATACAATAACTGCACAGGACTTTTAAATACACTATTTCTCATTTTTATTAGCACACACACACACACAAAACAAAACAAACAAACAAACAAACAAACAAAAAACCTCCTGAATGAGAAGCTTCTATTCCATAGAAGACTATCTCATATTCCAACAAATGGATCAGCCCCTGTAAGTCATCCAGGTACATGGAGCTCTTAAGAAAGCTGGACCACTGGACCAACCTAAATCTGCCATTCTGAAAATTTTTGTCCTTTATACGATTTCCTTTTAGCTTGTGTTGTCTTTATTCAGAATTTGGTATTTTCCCATTAATTAAAACTGAAGTCTCTGAAGGCAGGTGTATTCTAATTGGTTTGCCCAGACCACCACTAAGCTTTTTTCTCTACTGCCGTCTACATAGCAGGCCTTAAGATAAAATGACCCTTGTTGTTGTTGGGAGTGAGAGCAGACATTTGGTCCACGGAAGAAATATTCATTGACAGGGAGGCTTATTGGTAGAGCAATTTTTAACATAACTGCACTACACTTTTACAATATGAGCCTAAATGTATAAGATTTTATGTCCTCCAAATATCATAGGCATCTTAAAACAGTTTGCCTGATAACACCACTTGAACTGTCATTCTCAAAAATTGACTTCTTTCATAGCAAATCTTAAATATCCACCACCTAATTCTTCAGGTCTTATTCAGGAAATTTTAAACAGGGGCACATATAACAGTGGTTAAATTATATTTTATATTAATTTATTCTTATAAATTTATATGTTAATTACATTAATATTACAGAAAAAAATAAGACATACAAAATGGGACCAAGTTATACTGACTTTTACGACAGCAGTTCTGCTCCTTCAGGGTGAGGGAGTAAGGAGTGGGTCTGATAATGGACTGCAGATGTTTGTGCTAACTAGAAGACAATTAACCGCCTTCACAGCAAAGGAGTAAATGCTTATACTGTAGCTAAAAACAGCTGCTTCTTCCTTGTCCATTCTGAAAAAAATGAGGAACTAGGGATGGTTTACTGTTACCTGACTGGACACAGGGGAAGGGGAAAGCAAGTGAGAGAGGTGGTCCCTTACAGAGAAGGGCAAAAGATCTTGCAGCTGCAAAAATGTTGGGGTATGTTATATCTAAAAGATAATGCATTCAGATATGGGTCTTGTGATTCCTACATCTACACAAAACATGTGTATGTGAGACCATTTTTGTCTTCCTGAATACTGTGTGCAGTTAAATTTTCTTGAGCTTATTTTTATCAAAAATCCATGTGCATTTATCACAAACAAGTGGGAAAACTATTTGAAAGTTTCATATCAAATGTCAGTGCACAACTAAAATCCTGGCTGTGTTGATGTTAGTGGGAGCTGTGTTATCAACTTCAGTGAAAACAGAATTTCACTTTGTATATTCACACATATCTTATCTCCTTGCAGAAGTGAGGGCTGGAAGGAAGGAAGATGAATTGCTAGAAATGAAAACAAAAAGCTGCATAGGGCAGGTGATGAGAGAGCAAGTTAGTTAAAATGGAATGAGAGGCAAAGAAATAAGAAAAAATAATGGAAATAAGATTAGGCAAAGGAAGACTGAGAGGAGAAGGAATAAAAAAGAGAATTAGAAAAGAGTTTTCTAATATTCTGTGGTGGTTTTACCCAGCTAAACAGCCGACCTCCACCACAACCGCTCGCTCACTCCCCCTCCTCAAAGAAACAGGGGGAGAAAATACAATGGACAAGGGCTTAAGGGTTGAGATAAGGGCAAGCAGGTTACTCACTAATTATTATCACGGGCAAAACAGACTCAACATAGGGAGATTCATGTAATTTATTACTATAACTAGCGAACTAGAGCTGTGAGAAACTAAAAGCAAACTAAAAACACCTTCCCCCCATCCACCCTCTTCTACCTCCTCCCCCCGAGCGGCGCAGGGGAACGGGGAATGGGGGTTGCGGTCAGTCCGTATCGCTGCGTCTCCGCTGCTCCTTCATGGTCGCTCTCTGTTCCCCTGCTCCAACGTGGGGTCCCTCCCATGGGATGCCGTCCTTCCCGAACGGGTCGTGCATGGGCTTCCCACCGGCCGCAGCTCTTCAAGAGCTGCTCCCATATGGGTCTGTACCACGGGGTCTGTCCTTCAGGAGCAAACTGCTCCAGCATGGGTCCCCCACGGGTGGCAGCTC
>VXAL01014830.1:0-10317 GCA_013399475.1 Chauna torquata
GGACATGCACCTGTGCAGTGCGGGCCAGCCCGATGCAAGGGGCTGCTTTGCTGCGGGCCAGCAGCGTGCGTGGGCACGGCGGGGAGGCGACGCACGGCGCGACGCTCGCGCTCGCAGCGGTGCCGGGAGGGTCCCGGTGGGAAGGGGGGAGAAAGCGTTTCTCCTGACGCCTCATGGGACTTCGCCATGCGCTGACTTGTCCCCTGGCTCCGTGTCACCCTCCCGGCCGGGTGCTGCAGGCAGCAGCGAGATGCCCGGTGGTTTTCCCTTCCCCATGCCCAGCCCCAGCCTCTGCCGCCCACCCCAGGCTCCAGCCCCACCAAACGCGACCCAAATCTGGCCAGCACAACGACTCTCCTCCCTCCTCGTGCAGCTCTCCTTGGCCTGGGCAGCGCTCAGTGGCTGGTCGCCCCGCTGCCACCCCACCAGCGGCCACCACGGCTTCCTCGCCAGCCGCGCGCAGCCTTTTGTCCCTCCTGGAGCTGCCGCAGGGTCAGTGGCAGGGCACAAGCACGCCGTTGGCACCCCATCGCCTGCCGGAGTGGTGGCAAGGACCGGGACCACCGGCAAACAACCCTGGGATGTGGGGGGGGTCCTGGGCACGCACCTCCCTCTGCTGCTGCAGAGAGGAGCAGGGAGGGGAGAAAGCACCGCCGAGGAATGAAGGCACGCAGGTCCCGGACGGATGAGAAAACGCAGAGCTCTGGGGCGGGAGGGGACGCGGTGTCTGTGCCTGTGGCCACCGGTGCTCCCGCGGGCTGGGGGCAGCGCGGGGGCAACGGGGAGACCCAAACGGGGCCGTGCCCGGCGAGGGGCAGGACCCGGCTGGGGACACGGGGGCGAACGGGCCGGGCTGCGTCCCAGCTGGCAGCGAGCGGCGGCGCGGATACAAATGTGGTTTGCTTCTGCCTGTCAGACACGGGCGGAACAAGATCCAGAGGCTGCAGGCTGAGCCTCAACAAGCTCAGGCTGGAAGCAGGCTGAGGTTTTCGCGGGGAAGATCCCCCCCGGGGGTGCTCTCCCAGCCGCGGGCCGCGGTGGCACGACCCCGCGAGGAGCCGTGCGCTCGGCATCTCTGCGGCCCTGATTCGATTTGCTTTCCCCAGCTCGGGGAGCGAGGGCGGCCGGATCAGCCGCTGTCCGTTCTCATCCCGAGGGCGATTGTTCAGCGGGGGCTAATGCGCTCTGACTAATCCACTTACAAAATTAATTTAGATCATTTCCCTCGCGTCCCCAGGTGGATGAATTCCTGTTTGAGGGGCAGGTGCCGGGATGGAGCAGGAGCCGGGCTCGGAGCTCTGCCACACGCCGCTGCCGCGACCACGAGCCAGACAAACTCCCGGCAGCTCCGGGGAGTAATTTACTTGCGGCCTTTACAGAAAAGCTGGGCTGAAAGTTCAGCTAGAAAATGATTCATTTGCTAGAGGTTTCTCGGCCCCGCCCGGAGAGTATTGAGCGGAGGCTGCTGGCCCTGCGGCACGGGAAAGGGCGCAGAGAGCAGATCCCCCGGCTCCGCTGCTCCAGGCTGGGGAGCTCCTTGGAGCCAGCACCCGTGGGTGCTCGCACAGCGATGGCAGGGCATGGCCAGGGGGTGTCCATCGCCGTCGGAGAAAGGATGATGAAGACCAAACGTCTTCCACCTGGACCCTGGGTGCTGGCGGTGATGGGCATCGTCCCTGGACCAGAAGCGAAAGGCAGCACGTGCTCTGCAGCGAGAGGTGCGGGGACACTCACCCCCTCCCCTGCACGCGGGACCCCACCCTGTCCTCAGCTGGGCGCTGGGCAGGCCCCCGGCCCCGCTGCAAACCCTGGGGCCCCTCAGCCCGTGCCTCAGTTTCCCCTTGCTTGCAGAGGAGCCCGGTGGCGGCAGTGCCTGCGTTCCAGCACTCGCTGGCGCTAACACCGCTTGCAGCTGCGGTCGCTCCCAGCAGAGAGGGGTCCCAGGGACCAAGGGAACGGGAGCAAGCCCCGAGAGGTCCCATGCAGCGAGAGGGGGTGCCGGGAGGCCCCGCAGCACCTGCGTCCGCCGCTTCCCAGGTGGTTGTCCTCCGTCCCCGTGGCAGGCGGGAGAGGAGACTTTCCGGAGAGGAAGCTGGCCAGGATGGGATTTCTGTATTCCATAAACATCCAGATAGTGCAGGAGGCGGCTGCAAACTTAGGGCAGGATGGGATGAGCAGGGCAGAGGGTTCATCCCAGGAATCCCAGCCCAGCCCCGGTCCCTGCTGCCGGCACAGAGCGGGGAAGGGTGCTGCCGACTCGGGGGGTTCAACCGCAGCCTCAGGGTCTGATAAATCGGGCACGTGGCTGCTTTGGGGGCAAGCATGGTGGTGCCTCTCCAAAAAACATTGGATTTTTGTAGCTATCACCAGTGAATTCCCAGCCCTGGAAAAGATGCCTTTCCCGCTGTGCCATCCCGGTGAGGGCTGGGGGGAGCTCGGGAGCTACTCTGGGGGTCCCCGCTCTCGCACAGGACCCATGAGGCTGCAGCTGGGTGCAGGTGATGGTGTGGGATGCGGCCACTGCGACTCTGCCCTCCGAAAGCAGCGGGGGGAAGAAAAGAGGGCAAATTCGGACATGCCACCTTCCCCCAGGAAGCCGGGGGGAACCCGGGGTGCTGGCAGCTCTGGACGCCAGCGCCGCGCCGTGCCCGGGGGGCAGCAGCTGTCCTGCCCGGTAGCTGCACCCTGGCTTGTGTCGGAGCAGACAGATTGCTTACTCTAATGAGATGAATGGCTTCATTAATCACCCCGTGGCTCCGTCGTGAAATATGGAGGCAGATATGGCTCCAGCATTACGCCGCGCTGCGGGGGCCGGCGTGCCAGCCCAGCGGGAGCCGACATGCGGGGTGGGCAGGGGGCACGGACCCCAGAGCTCCCAGTGTCCCTGAAGGACCTGGTGCCTGGGTGCCTGGGGCTGTGGCGGGCTGGAGCCGGGAGCAGCCTGTCTTGGTGGAGAAGGGGCTGGGGAAGTGGTGCTGCTTCGCCCAGGGGGAGGTTTATGGGGGAAAGAGGGGTTTTGCACCCACCCACGTGGGCCACAGTTTCTCTGCTAAATATGCAAGCTTGCAGGGCTGAGGATACCCCAAATCCTGACGGGACAGTGCATGTGTGAGGCAGCCCTAATCCTCCCCTGGACGTTCTCTGTGCGCGTCACCTCGCCGCGCGTGAGCTGTCACCTCTTCCCCGCGTGCCCCGGCTCCTGGACCCGGTGCGCACAGCACCCGGCCAGCCCCAGCACCCTTCCGCATCCTGCCCCGGCTCTGCTCGCCAGGAGACCGCAGCGGGGTCGGGACACGGCTCCATCCCGGGGAGGACGGAGAGCTCCGGCCAGGGTGCCCCGGTTCCGCCGTGCTGGAGGATGCTCACGGGTCCCGCACGAGGCCAGGGGACGTGCAGGGAGGGAGGCACACACACCAGGCACACGCCAAGCACACATGTGCCAGGCTCACACACACCCGACAGCTCTGCCGTGTATCTAATGCAGTTCTTTGTGCGGCTTTTGGGCTGTATTTTCGGGCTGGCTCCATCCCTGAGACCACACAGCCCACAGCCCCTCCGCATGAGCCGGCTTTGCAAGCTCGTCTCCATCATCCAGCTCGTTAATTGCAATATCGAACAAAACCCTGCTGAGGACAGAGCCCCGTTGACATGTCCTCCAACAACTGATGAAGCTTTAATTGCCCCTCGGTCTCCTGGGGCACCCGTACGGGGTGTGGGGTCCCCTCCCAGCCAGGCTGGGCGAGCCGAGGGGCGTTGCAGGGCCATGGGGGGGATGCTTGGTGGGGATGCTCACATGGAAGGGGACGCATCAGGGGCCTGACGTGGTGCCTGGAGGGACAGGGACAGGGACAAGGAGCTGCCCCCCTGCTCCATCCAGACTCCTCAGCTCCTGGCCCTGTCGGTGGCACCCACTGCCGAGCACCCTGTGTCTGCAGGGACACCCAGAGCCGCTGCCTGCAGCTCCGTCTCCATCCCCCCGGTGCCCAGCCTGGTCCCCCCGTGCTGCCCCACAGCCCCGCTCCTGCTACCCCGGGCAGCGCTGCAGCGAGCTTGGTCCGGAGGGACAGACCCACGCCAGGGCTGGGTCCCCAGTGGCTTCGTGGGCTGTTCGCTCCCTGGTGTGGGGGGCTGAGCTCTCTTTGGTGTCTGCTGCGGAGGTGCGGCCGGTCCAGCCGTGCCAGACAAGGAGCTTCTCCTCTGTGCACAGCTGACGGGGGGCTGCAGCTCCAAAAAACGGGTCCTCCCCCCCCGCGCCTGTCTGCGGGCATCCCGTTCGCAAGCAGCGTTTCCCAAGGGGCTGCTCCGCTCGCGGCCCTGGGGATGAGGGTGTCAGGCTCTGCTCTGACAGCTGGGAAATGCAATCTCTCCACACCCAGGCTTTCCGCCGCAGCTTCCCCGGCTGGGTGAAGTTAATTAACCCCCGCCGTCACCCCTGGGAAGAAGCATTATTATCGCCATGCCCTCGAGGGAGGCTGCCACGCAGAGCAGGCTCTGGCTGGGCTGGCAGCCCAGGATGGGGAAACCTCTCCCGAGCGTTTTCGGTCCCCAGCCCGGTGTGTGCGGGGCCGGGGCTGCGGCTGAGCCCATCTCGGTGGGTCCTGGTGACAAGGATGGGGTGGCCGATGGCCCTGTGTCACCGCCGGGCTGTTGAGCATCCCGCTGCAGGAGGGCGCTGGGCTGTGCCAACGCAGCCTCCTCCTGCCAAGCCCCGCGGCTCAATTAGCCCCGTAATTAACTCCCTGGCAGGGGTGCGCGCCTGGAGCCCAGGCTGGGGACAGCGTGCTGGTGCCACTGCTGTCCCCGTGTGTCTGGGCCTCCGGCAGTGATGCTGGGGGGATGCTGCAGCCGGCGCAGGATGGGGCCAGCCCATTGATGCTGGGTGGGGGCTGAGCCCTCTCCCCAGCCGCGTCCCCTCCAGTTCACACGGTGGCCGCAGGATGCTCGTCCCCTCCCCAGCCAACGCGCATCACAGCATCCCACAGAAGGGGGAGGAATTGGGGGGTAAGTGTTAATCTGCCCCCCACAGCTCCCTCCAGGCTTGTGCAGAGCAGGGAGGGGGCCCGGGAGCCCCCCCAGAGCCCTTGGCGCCCAGGAGGGCCCGCGCCGTGCTGCTTCGGCTCCCAGGCGCGGCAATTAAGAAAAGCCAATAAACAGAGCTGACAGCAGGGCCCCAGCCGGGGCTGCGGGGCCGGGAGCGGGGGGAGCCTGCCCCAGCGCTGCAAATTCTATTTATGGCAATAAATTAAACGCATCCCGGCCGGCTGGCGGGGCACGGCCCCGGCCGCGTGCTGGCCCCTCGCAGGGCAGGGCTGCAAACGGGTGCGGAGCTCAGCAGCGTCCCTGGGCTGAGCAGCGCGGGACCAAGGGGCGTAGGGGTGCCCTGGGCTGGGGAGGGGAGAAATGTCCCCCCCCCGGGCGGGAGCAGGATGAGCAGGATGCCCCTGCTCCTCAAACGGCCCCGCCTGGCTTTCTGCTGGTCTTTGGGGTTTTTTTTTAGCTCCTGCAGCTTTTTCCATTCCCCCGGCCTGTCCCTGGGGACGGAGGGGGGGGGCCGGATTCCCATCCCTTTTAAAGCCACTGCTTGCGTCCAGCTGCCACCTCGCCGGCACCCGTCTGTCACCGCGCCATCGTGCCACCACTGTGGCTTTCCCGGGAGGGGACAGACGGAGCCTGGCCGCAGGCGCCCGGCCAGGCCCGCTCGGGCTCTGCCTCGTCCCCCCGGCGCGGCGGGGATGCTGAGCACAGGCGGACGGACGCACGGACGCCTGGCCGAGGCCTGGCTGTATTCTACAGTGCATGTGTCTCCAGTGTTATTAAGCGACTGGAGATGCGGCCCTGTTGGAATAACAGCCAGAGCCGATGTCTTCAGCTCCGACCGGCGCCGGCCCCCGTGGCCAAGGGTGCTCTGGGGTGGGTGTTGGCACGGCCGCGGCACTGTGGGTGCGACACGGGGATTTCGGAGCCAGCCCGTGCCCCAAAGGGGAGCTGACGGTCCCTGTCGCACCCGGACCGACCCCATCCTGCAGCACAGAGCTGCTCCCTGGCCGTTCAGCCAAACCACAGATGCAGAGAGCAAATCCCCGCGCCGTTATCTGCGGGAGCCTCCAGCTATCGCCGTGATAATGCCAGCCCCAGCTCTGATCTCCCCGGCGAGGGCTGGAGGCAGGGCCACGGCGGAGCCACCTTGAGCCCCTCGGCAGGGGACCTCGTGCGACCGACGGCACCCGCGGCGTGCAGCGGCGTTGCGGGGGCAGTTTGGGGTCGGGCTCATTTTGATGCCATTTCCCCTCAAAATGCTGGGTTTTGCCGTGGCTCCCAGCCAGACGATGGGCTCGGAACCCCCCAGGCCAGCGAGATGCCCAGCGCAGCCCTGCCCGGGGAGGAGTGTGCGGTTGTGCAAGGTGCACGTGTGCGTGCCGGGGCTGCTCCTCCTGCCGCCCGTCCCTCCCTGTCCCCGTCCCCGCGCGGGGCTGTTCCCGGGATGCATCCACCAGCTCTCGGCGCGTACAAGCCGTTTCATTCACCTCCTCTCCTAGCTCTCCCCTGCCTCCCTCTCAGTTCATCTTCCCCCAGGGAGGTTTATTGCCGTGTTAGCACGGAGCAGCAGGAATTTCCCTCCCTCGGCCAGCAGTCCTCGCGCTGCTGTCCCCTGCCCTCATGCACCCAGTGGCATTCAGCCCCCTTTCATGGCTTGGGGACATCGTATGGGGGCAGCCGGTCCCCCTGGTGACGCTGCTCCAGGAGGAGGGGGTCAGGGCTGGGTGTCCCTGCCAAGGGCACGATTTCAGCCCCTCATTTCTCAAAACCCCACCGTCGCAGCTCCAACCCCGCTGCTGTCTCTGTGCACCCTGGCTCATCGGCTGCTCGGAGCAGGAGGGTTTTGGGAGCCCTGGTTTGCACCGGCGGTGCTCGGGGTATGGGATGTCCCTGCCTGGGGCTCGTGCCGAGTGCTGGGGCATTGGGGATGGTGGCCGGACCATGGTGGCCGGAGAGTCACCGCGCCCTCGCCTTGCAAGCTGGCAGGGTGGCTGGGGAGCAGCGCGTGGTGGCGGCGGGTTTTGCCGGGTTTCAGTGCAAAAAAGCTGCTTGCTCTTCTTTAAAATTCCGCAGTTGCGCTTGCTGTCGGGGCTGTGAAAGGCAGGAGCAGACTCAGGTCATTTTTATTTATGCAAAGAAATCAAAGGCGTAAATAAACCCGGCTGGGGTCAGCGCGGGGAACCCAGCTCCGTGAATTTATCGGCACGCGGTCTGCTGCTCCTGCCCGGCACTGGCGCGGCGCTGGCAGGGCTGGTGCAGGCACTGGCGTGGCTCGTGCCGGTGCTGGTCTGGTTCGTGCAGAATCAGCGTGCACGGCCAAGTGTGCCTAAGCGTGGCTTTCCGGGTCACCCCCCTGTGCCAGCCCCGTGTCACACCACGTGTGGGGCTGATCTGCCCAGTGCTCCCAGTATGCCCAGATGGCATGAGAGCCGTTTGCATGGGCGTGGGGACACCCGAAAAAAGGGGTGACCGGACCCTGCCTTCCTGCAAGGCGCACGTTGCAGCCCCCAGCAGCCCCCCGCACCCCCAGGTGCTGAGCATCCGGCCAGAAAGGGCCGGTTCTTGCCCCAGAAGGAGCTGGGCGGGCTGGGGACTGCACAGGCACCGTCCCCTCTGCTCTGCTCGGAGCCAGCCCTCCTGGGCTCTCCGGCTGATGCTGGGCAAAGGAAAAGCAGCACTGGCAGCGAGAGGCAGCACCTGGATCGCTGCCCTGTCCCTGTCCCCGCTGGGGCGTCCCCAGCACCGTGCACCCCGTGTCCCAGGCTGGCAGCATCACCCGGTCGGGATTTGGGGTCTGGGGGAAAAAGCCCCCAGCCCCGGTGCTGCGGTGACGCTGGGGACATGGCGGCGGTGACCACCTCAGCCCCCCCGTGTCTGCTCTCTCCCCAGGACGCCCTGCTCAGCCTGGGGGCCGTGATCGACGTCTCCTGCCTGCGGGACGCCCTCCGCGATGCCGTCCTCTCCCTGCTGCCCAAAGTGGTAGGTGGGGGCGGGACGGGGGCGCGGGGCTGGATCCGGACCCCTCGGGGTGCTGGGGTGGGGGCCTCGCTGTGGCTTCCATGCTGGGAGATGAAGTGGAAAAGCCCATGGGCAGACTGGGCTTTGCTGGGTATCAGTGAGCTCCCCCCCGGTGTGGATTCTCTGCTGGCTAATAGTGAGGTTGAGCCACAGGTCAGCCATTTTAAGTACAAAATCGTTCTTGGGTTGACCCACGCTAATCTCATCCTCTGGGCCTCTGCTGATAGTGGGGAGGGAGCGGTGCTGAACCCCCAGAAGCTGCAGGACCCCTAATCTTATTGTCACCCAGCGCGGCCACAGAAGGTGGCACTGCCACGGGGACATGCGGCTGGGGCCGGTTCGGGGCTGGCTGATGGTTTTGCAGGGCTGAGCCCCCGAGCTGAGGTCGGGGCCAGATTTTGCTCCAGCCAGAGGGTGCTGATGTGTCCTGCAATGGGGTGAGGGTGGCCCTGGGGTGCTGGTGGCCCCGGGGTGCTGGTGGCCCTGCTGCTGGAGGTGGCCGGGCATCCTGCAGACATCGTGCCAGCGTCACGCCACCAGGACCCCCAGGCGGAGCCCTGGGGACTGCAGGGGTGGACTGGATGTGCGTGTGGGTGCAAGCGTGTGTGAGCAGCTCTGTGTGCAGGTGTGAGTGCTTGGGTGGTGTGCAATTGCGTGGGGGCGTACGGATGTGTGTGCATGCACGGTGCAGGTGAGCGTGCGTGCACGTGTGTGCACGGAGGCATGTATCCATGTGTGTCTGCACAGGAGTGCACGTGAGTGCGTTGGTGTGTGCATGCGCACGCGTGTTTATGCACACACGTGTGTGCGTGCGCGTGCACGGCACCTCCTGGCAGCAGCCCTGTGCCAGGGACCCCGTGCTGTGCCCGACAGCACCGTTCCCCATCGTGCCGGGGGGACCGGGGTGCAGAGCCCCAGCCGAGCAAATCTCCCCCCTTGCACCCTGGCATTGCCTCAGTTTCCCCATTTGCTCCGTCCCCCTCCAGCCCCGTGTTTCCCGGCGCTCACCTCCGCGCGTATCCCTGCCCTGTGGCTCTCCCAGACAAACCCCGACTGCTGCCAATGTTACTTCTGGGCTGCGAACACGCAATTGCTGAAACCCTCCGCCCGGAAAGTCTGCTGAGCCCGACGTTTGCCCGGCGATAACGGCCCAGGCAGCTCAAGCCCATCAGATAGGGAGCAGCTGATGCAGAACGAAACCGGAGCGCTGGCCCCTAATGTTTCCGCGGCATCATAACACTAAATCACCCCGCCGCGGTGACACGCATTATCTCCCGCATTAGCTGCCGATAGTGGGATTTCATCGCGCGCCGCTGCCGTGAATTACCCTTCCCTCCCTCCCGCTGACCTCCTGGGGCGGCTGCGTCTGCTGGAGCGTGCTGCGTCCCCGCGGCCGCCTGGCGCTGGCTCTGCTGTCACCGTCGCGCTTCTGTCACCTTCTGCCCACGCATTGCGTGAGGGCTCGGGGTCCTGCGCCATCGCTGGGGGCTGTTTGTTCTGGTCCTGCCTGCTGTAAGGTGTTGGGGGTGTCAGAGCTCTCGGAAAATGCACCTGGGGAAACTGAGGCACGCCGTGCCAGTCCTGGGGCGGCTGCCGGGGGTGTGAGAGGTTTGCGGAGCCAGAAGGGTGGGCAGGGGAGGGTTGCAGGGGGAGCAGCCCCCGGCCCCAGGCGGGATGCTCTGCCCTGCCCCATCCTGTGCACACGGCCAGATTCCAGGAGGGCGGTGAGGCTGCGGGGGGGCAGCTGACGGCCGTGTCCCCCCCCCCTCCAGGAGCACGTCTACATCTACCTGCTGGACGGAGACACCCGGCTGATCTGTGACGACCCCCCCCACGAGCTGCCCGCGGAGGGGAAGCTCAGGTGAGCCCCCCACGGGCCCCTCTGCGGAGGGGGACCCCTCCGTGCCCCCCCCCTTGGAGCCGTCTGGGGAGGCGAGGCCCCGTCAGACTCTCCCGGGGCTGCCGGACGAGCAGCGTGCAGCGCGGGTGCGGGCGCTGTGCACGCCTGGGTGCACCCAGGGCAGCAGGTTTGCTGCAGCTCCTCCTGCAAAGCCGCTGCCGGCCCCTCCAGGGGCGGGTTTGGGGCCGCAGGGACCTTCGGGCCACCCCGGAGCCGCGCCGTGCTGCCCCTGCCTCCCCGCTCTGCTGCAAGTCCTGGCACCCGCTGGGTCGCAGGAGGTCTGGGATGAGCAGCAGCAGCAGCGCTGCCGAATGGGTGGGGAGAGGGGAGGGGCTGGTCAGCCATCCCCATCCCATCCCATC
>VXAL01014832.1:0-23582 GCA_013399475.1 Chauna torquata
GCGGAGCCGCAGGACGGGGCGCGCGCCGCAAACACCAACCGGTGCTCTGCGTTCGGATGGGACGCGAGCCTCGTTCAGCGGCACCGACGGTCAGGGGGTTTCACTTCTTGGAGCTCAGACCTAAGCACGGGCTTCTCCCGTTGCATTGCTTAATTCTTGATGTTTTTTGAAGGGAAGTCTGCTTTCACTGCTTTATTCCATTGCACCAGCGACTCCCAAACGCTCTCCTGAGCTACACCACCCAGAAAGCCGGGGCGCTGGTGAGGCACCGGCACGCAGACTGCCGCGCAGCGCTGAGCACCTTCCTGCAGTCACGCCCAGCAGCAAGGGTTTCGGTTTAACACTGGAGACTGAGAACCAGCCAGGCCTGCCCGACGCCCCCAGGCCTGCAGGAAGCCCCCACCACAGGCCCTGACTCCCGGAGGCTGCCGGCCACGTCTCCGCGCCCCAGCTGCGTCGCTGCCAGCCGAGCATCGCCGTCTGCCACAGCCACTCATTAACTGCTGCCTTTTCTTCAACCAGCGGCGTTTCAGTCCCCTCTCTTTCCAGATCAGAGCGCTTTCGGTTAGGTGCGACTTCCCTTTAACCTCATTTCCATATGGAAATGAGAGCCTATTTCTGGTACGGTGCAGAGTTTGATACAAGCTATGTAAGACTGACAGCTTGTAAGGCTGTATTAAAAACACAAAATGCATAGGGTTCTTCACCTTGAAGGGAACAACCTCCTCCTAACCCTGACAGTCCAGCGGAGGGCTCTGAAAACAGAAGTGAGAGAATGGAAAATCCTGGGCCAAGTCAGCTGCAAACCTGCAAGCAGGCAGGTCCCAGCCCGGATCCCAGAGCCCAGCGGAGAGCGGCGGGGCAAGGGGCACAGAGGGCCAAAGGAGTCACGAAGCGACGAAGGCCAACCAGGGGGAGCGACCAAGGTGAACCTGGAAGCCACGCGGACCTGAGCAGCAACGCGGGGAAGCCACGGACCTGGCTCCAGCCACCGCTTCTGTATTCCTGCTCCCGAAAGGAGTTTGCTTGAAAATTGTAGCAGTAAATACATGGAAATTCCAAGTGGCAAATGGAAGCAAAGGGATACGGGAAGCAAGACACAGCCACGGGTGCACAGCAGGGAATGCAACTGGCTTCACGTTCCGGAACAAAGCAACGAAATGCCAGCACCTCTCCCCTGAGAGCACGCTGTCCGTCTTGCCGGGCGATACGCTGTAAAGCAGACAAAGAGGGGGAAAAAAGACAAAAACAGACAAGCCCGTTGTGCACCGGCTCACACGCCAATACCCCAAGCCCCTCCCTTTTTAAGCATGCCGGGGAAAAAAGAGGAATGATCTAAGCACTAGCCCAGTTTGCCCCGACCCCACCACGAGATCATTCACACCCGCAGCGTTTGCCAGGATCAACACCTCCTACAGCTGCAGAAGGAGCTTTTGTTCAGAGGCGCTCGGCGCAGGAAGCAGCACCGAGGCTGCAATGACGGATTGGAGCCGCCGCCAGCCTGGGGAACGTCACGTTCGGGGAAAACAAGTGCTGCGAGGGACAACATCGAGAACCGCCGGAATGCAAGACACAGAAACCAGCCAGCCTGATGCCACCGGTGCCTCAGCCAGCACCAGCAGCGCTGCTGCTGCAGCGGCTTGCACCAGGTGCTGAAGTGGGAGGAAATGTTTTTAGAAACGTGTTACTAACCCCGCTGCAAAGCATGGCCATTTGCGTACCGACTTCTGGCACGACACACGGATGAGGGCACCGGCCGCGCCGCACGTCCGCCATCCACAGCACAAGTGGCCGTCGAAGGCCAGCGCTCCGCGGGCGACCCCAGGGCTCTGCCGGAGACCGTCCTGCCCCGAACCGGCAGCCACGGTTTGGCCGCCCAGAGCAGCCCTGCGCGGGCTCCGTGGCTCACCACGAGGACCCAGCCCAGCGCGGCGAGGCGAGAGAAGCCGTCGAGCACCACGAGCCACGCTGCACAGCCCAGTCTCGCACCCCGCAGCGCTTCCCACGTGCCTGCATCCTGCGCACGCGGTCAGGCCGTCCCGCGGCGGTTAGGGCAGCAAGCAGAGTCCTGCTGCAGCGCGGGCAGAGCTGCCCAGAAGTCCAGCTGCTTGCTCGGCTTGAGTTTCTACTCGCAGGACTTACAAGCGGTGAAGACCAGGAACTCTGCAAAACCGGTGCCCAGGGCCAGCGCGAACAAGAGGGCCAGGACGTGGAAAGGGAGGGAAGCGCTGCCCCGGGGCACCGGCTGCAAGCAGGTGCAGAAGGACACTCGCCAGGCAGCCCGGAGGAAGGCAGCCAGGGACTGCTGCCTTCCCGAAACTGGAATTCATCTCGGACTGACCCAGTTCTTCCCCCGTCCCCCCAGCCGGATAATGACGACCATGCCGCATTCCTCCCCACGCTGAGAGCTGCGCCAGTGGGGAAACGCAGGGATGCTGTGAAAACTGACAGCCACAACGACAGCAGACACGATGTATTCTGTCCGCAGGGCCGGGGAATGACGGAACCACTTTGGTCTGCTGCTTCACTGCGGACCCCCGAGCTACACATCCGTGAACGTCTCCTGACTGCGGAGCCACGGGCCCCAGGTGCAGCACAAAGCCCGTCTCACCGGGGCGGGAGGCAAGGCCGTGCGGCCGGGACGGGCAGCCCGGCGGGGTCTCAGCAGCGGGGCCGAGGCACGCGGGTTCAGCTGCACGCCAGCGGGCAGCCCTGCCTGCAAGCAGAACAAGCCCCATGCCGTGGGCGCACTCGCCACGTGGCAAGGAGAAGGAGAAGCCGGGCAGAGCGGGGGCACGGCAGGAAGCGAAGCCGAGCGGTTCCTGCAGGAACCTCTCCGAATGCGTCAGGCAGCCAGGCCCGCAGGAGGAAGGGGCCGCTGCTAACGGGAACCGAGCGCACCATCAACCGCAGGCCCCGCCAGGAGGGAGAAGCGACGTTTGTTCCCCTTCGGCAGCTCCCCAGTGAGCCGGGACTCGAGGTCGGAGGCAGGCACGGCCACCCGCAGGGGCACGGCACTGCCTGGGCTGCAGGCGCCCGCGGTGCCGCAGGCTCAGCAGCCGCGGGAGGCCGCCTAACTTCACAGAAGCGGTTAATCTTTAAATTTTAAGCGATGGCAGCTTTGCGACTAGCTTGTGTGCAAGTCTGAACTACTTGGCAGCGTCCCTCCGACCAGTACCACAACGCAGTTATCCGAGCCATCGGCGGCTTCAGGTCCCCGCTACGAGCGCTCACAGCTGAGGTGGGTGAGGGGAGCTGCGCGTGCTGAGCACCGGACTGTTTCTCCCCATTTTTAGTAATGCCCTGTCAACAAAAAATGACTGCACTCAGCCCGCGGGCAGGGCTGCCCAAGTGTGCCGAAGATCCACGCCGGCAGCGTCCAAGGAGTCCAAAGCAGGCCCCGGCTCTTCTTCGGGTGGCCAAGAGCCTCTACAGCGAATAAACGATGTGAAGAAAGGACGCCACGCTGCTGCTGCACTTTACTGTCCTTTTCCACAGCAGAGCGAAATTGTGGACCGAACCACAGCCCCCACGTCCGCCCGCCAGAGAGCTAGAGGGAGGCTGCAGACTCGCTCGGCAGCACCAGCCGAAACCAGGCACGCCTCCCTGAGCTTCATCACTGCGTAGGAAATGCCTTCAGCAACAGGCAAGCCTCCAGCGACAGAGGGGCTCGGCGCGATTCAACCCACGGCAGGCAGCCGAGACGTGCGCGTGCCCCCAGGGCACGGAGATGCTCCACCAGACCAAACGCGCCCGAAAAGCAGCGGAAACAATGCAAAAACTACAGCCTGTGGCAAACGCTGGGCTGGCTCGCAGGGTGGTCTGCGACACACGGCAGCGGTCAGGATTTACAAACCACTTCTTACCACATCTGCTCTCCTAAATCAGATTTCACAATTTATCCCAAGACTGGAGGAAAAGAAGGATTGTCCCCCAGATGGTTCCAGGAAAGATGTGCCACAGGAGAGTTGCGGTTGGGGCGAGCTGAAACTTTTTTTTCCAAGCATTTACAGAGACTCACGCGCTGCAGGGGCCGAGTCTCCCCCTATAGAGAAGATTATTAATAACGACCGAGTTACCACGTGGGGACAGAAAACATGACCAAAGTCAAAACCAAACCTAAGATAAGAGCTGACGTGGAGGAACTTCACAGGGAGGAAAAACTCCAGCAGCAGCTCCTCGAACCAGCCACCTCTGCCCCATCGCCTGCATGCTCCCCGGACCCAGCCGGGCTTCGTCCCGGCCCCACCAGCACAAACACCTCCAGCCGAGGAGTACCTCAAGCTTTCAGGCGGGTTTCGGCCCTTTCCTCTGGCGCGCCTGAAGGTGTTTGCACAACGTAACTGCCATTGCCACACAGCCGTGCCCACAAGCGCAGGCTGCAGCCCGGGTACTGTCGCGAGGACAGAGCGCTCGCTGCAGGACGGGGATCTCGCGCACCTCACCAGGATCCGTCCCCGACACCCCACTGCCGCGGGGCCCACCCCGAGCCTCTCGCTGCCGGCACCGGGCGCTGCGCTGGCCAGCGGGAAGCTGCCCGCGTTGCCCACCCAGGAGCCTGCGGAGCTCGCTGCCGGCACGCTCGGGTTACCCGAGCCCCGCATGCAGCCCGGCGAGCCGCGGCCGTGACCCGCAGGCTGCAGCTGGCGCTGCCGGAGGCCACCCGCTCCCGTCCCTCCCTGCGGACCCGGAGGGGAGCCCGCGTTTTCCAGTGAGCACTGCTGGGAAGCGATCCGAGGCAAGTGAGCAGCCTGCCTGCTCTCTCCGCCCCTGCGGAGCCCCTTCCTCACCCTCCGCCTGCCAGAGGCTAGGCCCGATGCCAGGGCTGGGAGATCGGTTTCTGCTTTTGGGCTGCGTGCGATGACGACCCTGATGTGAGACACGCGGGGGCCCAGCTGGGTCGGGAGAAGCTCCCTTCCAACCACCCCGGCGCTCGGGAAATTCCGCAAACCCGAAACCCCTCGTGGGCTGACACAAAACAGCGGAGCTGAGCGAAATCATCAAGTTGCGAAGGGTCAAATGCCAGCACGGTCAAAGCGCCGACGTAGGGACCGCGCACCAGTGCCCAGGAGCGGGCCCCCAGGAGAAGCAAGCCCACCACGTCCCCCGGGCAGAGGAAGGCACCCCACGCCTCCGGCCCTCGTGCGGGGCCTCAGGTTGCCCACGTGTGCTCCGGGCTTTCCACTCATCCTCGGCTGGAGCCACAGGCTGGCACCCAGCGGGTGAACTAGGGTGCAGAGCGGCTTCCCTGCCGCGCAACCAGGATTTTATTCTGAGCACCTACAGAGCCCCCCTCTTCTACACCTCCACAGCGCCGACTGCTCAAGGCTGTGCCGAAAATAGAGACTGCAAGCACTGCATGGGCTCCCGGGGGACACCAGTCCCCAGCAGTCGGTCTGCTGCCCCGCTTCGGTTTTCATTCAATGACCTCAGCACTGAGTATCTCACTATCAGCAGCACCAACGTGGGTGCAGAGAAAACCAAGTCAAATGCGGGCAGACTGCGTCCTGTGGACTAAGCAAAAAGAAGAGCATAAGTGGAAAAATAACTTGTCCTTAATACAGCAAGGGGAAAGAAAACAAGAGGGAAACATTCACACTGCAAGAAAACAACTGAACAACAAAAAAAGAAACCACACACAAAACCAAGACAATAAACAAACCACCCTCTAGTCCTACATCAATCCTGCACAGAGCCAGCACCGCTGGCCGAGGCAGCGCTGCACGCTGGGCCGCAGGTGCTGACGCACGCCGCGTCCCTCCAGCATCGGAAGACGGCTGCAGTTTCGTGTGTCCGTGGCGAGCGCTGCCACGTGCCCTGGACGGGGGCAGCTGCACGGGACGCAGCGACGGATGCCAGCAAGGTTGCTAAAAAGTGAATCTTCCCCAGTCTCTCAAGCTGAAGGGACTGACTTCAAATAGATGCAGGGGCTTGGACCGCTTTGCCCTGATGCAAACTGCAGCACGGAGCTGGGCTGAGCGCGGGGCGAAGGGGAAGCAGCTGTGAGCAGCCTGGGCGAGCCCCAGCAGCCCCCAGGGAAGCCCAAGCCCTGCGAGCCTCCCTGTGCACCCCTGCGTGCAGGCGAGCGAAGCACGACCCCGTCGCTCCAAGCCTCCCCTGGAAGAGAACGGGACAGCCGCCCCCGCAGCGAGGAGCCGGGGACACGGCCCGGCTGATCCAAGCGCAACAGCTTTGTGCGCAGGCTCCTGGGCGCGTTCCGCTCGGAGCGTTCGTCCCCCCCCGCAGCGGGACAGTCTGCTGCACAGCGGGGTCCCGCAGTCGCCCCGGTGCTGCACGCAGCGGTGCGAAGGAGCCCGTCCCTCCCGGGGCGTGCAGGCCTTCTGCCACCACTTGCAGAACTGGGCTGAAGATTCGGGGTTGCTTGCAGCCACAGAGGCAAAACCTTTGCTGGCTGATGCCACCGAGTCCCATGGCGCTGGACACGTATTTCTGAGACACTGCCCAGGGACAGATGCCAGAAATGGCAGAATTGGGCACGGGGATCCGGGGGTCCTCTGCTGCTTCACGTAAAAGAGAGCACCACACGGTCCCCTCAGCCAGTGCAGCAGGAGAAGGGAAATAACACGCATCAGACGCTGCGCTCTCCTGGGGCTTTAGGCAAAGCGATACAGATTGCCCCTTACTGCAGCCACTTCCTACTTCCAGCTTCAAATCACTCAGAAGAACTTACTTCGGGTTACGACAGGGATGCTCCATACGACGCCAGGGTTCTGCTCCCGGCCCTCGCGCTCGGCTCTGCGGGAACATTTCCATCGCGTTCAGCACCTGCAGGGCCCTGGGCCCTGCTTGAATCCGAGGCACCGTGCAGGCTGCAGGAGATCCCCGGGCACGCGGGGGGAGGCCATTGGCACCCGCGGTTTGAGATCCATGAATAAAGGTCTTGAAAACACATGGGACTAAATCCCCAAATCATCTCTCAAACGTGGGTTTGGGCACTGCAGCACCATCACAAGCACGTGGCAGGGCTGCGCAGAGCCGGCACAGGAGCGGCTTGCCCGCAGCAGTGGGGAGGAGCAGGGCCTGGGTAACAGCAGCCCACCCGGCCACGGGGTGCGGGACACCGCGGGGTCGTACGGGGCTGCTGGGGGGAGCGCGGGGAAGGGGGCGGTTGGGGCGAGCTGGGGCGCAGGGAAACCAGCAGGACCAGGAGGCGAAAGGGGCTGGCTGCAGGGAAAGAGGCTGGGTGAGCGCCGTCTGGCCAGCACGGCCCCTGCTCTCCTCCTGCTGGGCTTCCAGCTTCTCCCGGGTGAGGGGCTCTGTTCTGTCCGTGTGCATGGGGGTCTCAGGGCCAGCAGACCGTGGGTGAGGAGCCCACGAGCTGGCCGTAAGCGCCAGCACCCGGTCGGTAGCGCCAGCACTGCCGCGGTCACCGCCCCGCGCCAGGCCAGACCAGGCAGCACGTGGGTTCACGGCTCGGGAGGCAGCTGGGCCGCAGGGCCGTACCCAGCGGGCAGCCGGCTCCTCCCGGCGCTGCTCTCACATCCCCTCTCGCAGGCAGAGCGCAAGCTGCCCGCCAGCCACCGCTGTCTGCGCGACCGTCAGGTACGCAGGGGCTGCGCCTGGGTAAGGGAAGACAGCTGAGAGACTGCACCCTGTGCAGAAAACCCCGGCTTCCTGTTCGGTCCCCTTCAACCCACAAGTTTTTGGTTGTGTTCTTTTTTTTTTTTTTGTAAGAGTGACAACAGCAAACAATACCAGGAACACGACTTTAGTTAGCAATGCGAGGAGACCGGCGGCGCAAGGGGAGCAGCGCGCAGGCGCAGCGCGCCCACGAGCCCGGGGGCACCGCAGCAGAACGCGCTCCCGCAGTTTCCCCAGATATGACGTGTCACCAGCCCCCAGTTTATTTTTGTTTTTTTGAAATGCAACAATTCAGCTCGCCGATTCCCTCTTCTCAGGAGAGATGCCAGCTCGATCCTGTCTGGAAAGTATCCTTCTGCTTAAGAAAGCTCCGTGCTGCAGCAGCAGAAACTGCTGTAGGATACAGGGCACAACCGACAGGGAGCCGCTGTAGTTCAAAACCCTCGGACTGAAACCTGCTCAGATCCTGATGAAACGGAGACGCCACGCACGTGGGGAGCAGCACAGGAACAAGGGTCCCTACTGCTTTCTACCCACGGATGCTGACCGGTCACAGAGCCCTTCTGGAAATTTCAAAGCCGCTGTGCCTCAGTAACACCAATTCACCGCAGTGCCCCAGGCAGCGACAGGGAAGGCGGCCCTCCGCAAGCACCCAGCCGCCTGCCGGGTACGTTCGGATCAGCAGAGACTTTCTGGTCTCCAAACTGTCACCGCGTACGGCACCCCGGCCCACGCCACGGAGCAGCGTCAGCGCACGGGCTGCGCGCCTCTGGGGTCGACCTGAGCCGGGGAGCGCAGCCCCCATCCAGGGCTGCTCGGCGAGGCCCGGAGCAGAGCCGCGCAGGGAGGGGACCCTCGGCACCCCCAGACCTGCCCCTGCTCCCCGCCGCCACCAGCCTGGTGCTGGAGGCGGAACCCGACACGCCTGTGCTGCTACTTCCACACTGCCGACCCGAAAGCCTTTGAAGATCAGGGAAAGATTCAGCGTCAGTTCTCCTCAAAAAGCCTCCTGACCCCACCAGCCCATTCCCACGCGGGGAACCCTGTGCAGCCGGGACGCGCGGTTTCTGCCCGCTTGCCCTTCCCCGCAGCCCCCAAAGCAGGTCTGGGTTTCCGAACAGGACCTCCTGCCGATAACTCAGTTTATCTGCCCCCAGCCATGCCAGCCCAGCTCTGAAATGAGCTTTGTGAGCTCACAGCTGCCGAACAGCAGGAGCCGGGGCTGTGACGACCCTTCTTGAGATCCTCAATGAAGTTATTCTGCCGAGGCTCAGGGAGGCTGTGACCACGGGAGGAGCTGAAACGGGGCCCCACCGCCCCCCCAGAGCACAGTTGCCGCACCAGGGACCGCTGCCGGGCTGGTGGCACGGAACACAGTGCGGTGATGCTCGCTCCGGCACCTCCGCGTGCACGGAGCACGCCAGCCTCACCCGGCAAGCGGGGCCGCCAAGCGACACGGCGCGCTTCACGCTGGGAAACACCGGTCAATCCCAGGATTTACATTAACCCCTGGCAGTGTCTCCGTCTGGAAGCTTTGCAAATCCTGAAGCCCTGCCCCACGGCCCTGACCCGAGAGCACACGCTGAGCCACCAGCAGGGCCGCCCCGCGCAGGTCTCACTGCTCCAAGCGCGCCGCGTGCCCTGCGAGTGTCGGCGAGCTCGCCGGGCGCTGCTGCCTCGACTCAACCGCGGGTCCCTCCTCCTCCTCCCCGGCTTGGCGTCCCCACGGGGCAGGACGCGCCTTCTTCCCTTCCCGCCCCACAAGCTCCATCCTTTTCTCGCCACCCATCCTCGCCCGTGGTTCTGGGGCTCCCTGCCCCAGCTCCCATCACCGCACTGCGTTCCCCTGGCAGCTCAGCAGGGCCGCACGACTCCTCCGCCTGCCTTCGGTACGTCCCCGGCCCTGCGGGACTCCGCAGAGCGCGGCGGGGCGAGGCTGGCAGCACAGAGCCTGCCCGGAGCTCCCAGCCCCACCTCGCTGCCCCCGGCACCACCGCCCCAGCGGTGCCACCTTCGTGGAGAAGCAGCGAAGGGCGCGCATCGACGTCCACCCAAATCTCCTCTCCCCCTGCCTCAGCCAGGGACTGAAGCGTGCTGCGTTGTAGGTGGAAAACTGGTTTCACACAGATCGCGTCCAGGAGAAAACGGACTTGTGAAGAACAAATACGACATTAACTGACACGTGTGTGCTTTCTAAGTGCAAAGAGCTGCTCGAGAACCCTGGCGGTACGATCCAACATACACTGATACAGGCAACGGAGCAGGGAGAGGGGGACGATCTCCACCCCTGCGGCAGCCATGGTCCTGGCGATAGCGGCATGCTGAGGTTTACGAGCAACCTTACACCTCACGCGTCGCCTTCCCGGGTCTCTATTTCCCCGGGTGAGCCTTGCCCTGCCGTGCCCACGCAGAGGCAGCTCCCACAGGGCAACCACCAACAGAACAAACCCGTCATCCCCAGAACAGCTGTGCACTACACTTCAAGCTGGCTGAAGCGAGCATTCATCAGGACCCAGTTGGTGGATACCTCATTCCTTCTGGTACACACTCCCTAAACTATTAGGACGGTTGCCTCAGAGGAGCTGGATTATCCACCTTCTCCGTCTGTACACAGAAATATGTAAAACCAGACCTACAACTGGGCCAACAGCTGCAAGCAGTGGTTGCAGACTAAACACCCGCGATGCGCTCACGGGCGCCGCGCGCAGACGGCCGCTCCCTGCTCCCACCTGCGCAGGTGCCCTGTTCCCCAGGCACAGCACATGTTTCTGTAGCGTTGCTCATTTTCCCATTATAATCAAATCATCCTCATCTTCTGCGATGAAGCTCGGCACAGACGGCGCTGGTCTGCAGCCCAAGGCCAGCTCGCCGTGAACCTCCCAAACCACGGGGACCTCCAGCCGCTGCCTCCAGCTGCCCTGGCACCACGCCGACATCCAAAGGAGCCCGCGGAGGGGAAGGGGGCTGAGGGATCGACACAACGGCGAGGGGGCAGTGACGGGAGAGGACGTTGCAAATAGCTATCCCACCTCCGTAAAAGTTGTCCATGGAGGAAAACAACAGAAGTGCTCTGAAGACGGACCTCAACTTGAAGCGCAGGTGCTTCAGGTCCACCACTCCCACACAAACCGCAAGTCCGATGGTCCAGGTTCTGCAATTACCCTTTCGGGCCAAGGATGCGTCTCCCTCCCATGGGCTGACAAAACTAGGACAAAAGCTGTGACAGCTGTGGGGAGAGAGAGGGGGGTGGTTTGCCCGGTTTTGTGTTTGTTTTTTAAAGGGTATTGTCCTTGAGCAACACCCAGTGCTCTCACTGGAGCGTGGCCACAGATAACCCTTCACCCCCCAAAGTGAAGTCCCGTCCTTGGGCAGGGCATCCAACCCCGCACCGCTCCAGGAAGTCACGCCACGATCCTACTGGGACGGGAAGAACAACGCGCTTGCTGTTAGTTCCACACGCTTTCTAGACCTTTATTCTCACGATTTTTACTTCTCGCTTTCCGCATGCGGATTCACAAACGGCTAAACCCACGAGCCCTGACAGGGAAGGGCAGCTGTTACGGTCGGAGCCAGGAGAGGCTGGCGGGAGGACTCCAGGCAGCGCTGAAACCAGAGCACCGCTGCCCCCGCGCCCGGGGCGGCTGCCCCACGCGCTGCGGCTCCCGAGCTGCCGCAGCCTGACGCACAATCATTGCTCCTCTCCCGCTGCTTGGCAGGACTTCGTGACTATCAGCTGTTCGATGACTGAATAGCCTCAGCTTTCCACGGCTCTTCCCACTGCATCCTTAGCCAGGAACAGATTTCTTTCTCTAAGCAAGTGATTCAGAGGGACCAAAGCCCCTGTACTTTCATGGAACACTTGTCTCATGACTCTTTCCAACGAAAAGCCTGCAGCGTTTCAATTTCTCGAGAAACGGTACTCGCAGTGCCGTCTGTTCAGCCCAGTGTGCTGAGACAGCGTCAGATGACAGAGCACGCTTGTTCTCGTTGGCCTGATGCCACCCGAGATGTCTCACATCCAGCAGGAAGGGCCAAGATATGCCCACAGATGCTTTTGAAGAGCCTTTGAGAAAACGTGGCCACTTGTTCATGGGCAAAGCCTTCTCTGAAAAGGCCGAGACCACAAAGTGGAGGTTATGACCTTGTCCTGGGGAGGCCTGCTAAGCTTTCACACCGACTACACATGGTCCCAATAACCTTACTACTGTACCTCTTACTGCACCCGTGAGTACGGTGACAGCTGCCTGCCTTTGGAGTTTCACAACACTCAGTCCACTCTTGCCAAAAAAATCAGTTTTCTGGGGTTTATTTCATTTGTTCTCCAACTGGCCTGGCACAGCCTCGGGTCCTGGAGGCACTGGGGTGCCAGTCTGCCCTTTCCTGCGCTCACCTCCAGTGCTGCAAAAACCCCAAACGCAGCAGTGTCGCTCTGTACTCGGCGGAGAAAGCAGCACTCATGTCAGAGGTAACGCTGATGCTAAATGCCCTACCGAGGATCCATCCCCGTAACACCGCTTCAGAAGACGACTTCAGTCCAACCACTCCACAGCCTCCAAGCCCGGCCTCGTCCTTCCCTCAGAGGCACGAACCGAGGGGGTCCCAGGACCGAAGCCCTGGCACGGGACAGCTGTCCAGAAGGGCCAGCACGGCCTCGCAACGCCGCCACCGCGGGGCTGGAGCCGGCCGCAGCCCCAGCGCGCGGAGGTGACGGGAGGAGCAAGGCGGGCACCCCCTGCAGGCGACGGGCACGGCACAGCCACGGAGCGCGGCACCAGTCCCCAACGGAGGGGCTCTTGGAGCTCACGTCCTGCCTCCTGCTCCCGCTCCCAGCCGTCCCCAGCTGCAAACTGGGAGGCTGCAGGTGGAGATGAAGCTCCGGTGCATGGGAGCGGCACGGTGCCAGACTCAGCCACAAGCGAACTCTCCAAACGGAACGGCTCAAGCAGCAGCCTGAGCCATTCCTTGGAATAGCTCATTCTGACGAGACATGAGTCTAAAACATGAGACAAACCTCGAGTACATGCATCAGCGTTGTAAAAAATGTCCAACATAATCATCCCGACATCCTCAATGGTGAGGAATTCCCCCGAGGTGCGACACTTTTGAAAGGCAATTCTATAAAATGAGAGTTACCAAGAAAACGTGGTCAACAAGAAGACAACCCCACTCTCCACTTTGCTGACTGTTAAAACGATCTCAACTGCCAGCACTTCGGGTGAAAAAACAAAACAGGGATGTAAAGAAGATGTTAAGGTTAAAACAGTAAGGATGCAGATAATTACGTGAAACAAAGCAAAGAAACCTCCAAACAGCCAAAAACCAGTCCAAACAGAGAAGAAAATAAAGAGGAAATACACAGAGCATCGTCAAGACAGCTGAGAGAAACTTGGAGAGCCTGAAGCCAGAGGCAGGACAAGCAGCGTAACTCACTGAAGCAGAAGCAGGAATCCCCCGAGCAGCTGCAGAAGCTGGGCAGGTCACGGCTCCGCGCCGCGCACGGCTGCTGGCAGCGCGTTCGCTTGCTGCCCTTCTCCCCGGCCTGAGCACGCGGGCCGGTTCAGCACAGTCTCTGCTTTACAGAAAGTCTTCGAGGAAATCATCGGACGGGATGCTTTTCCACTCACAGAGAACTCATCACGCTGAGCTGTCAAGGAAAACGGCACTAGAACAGCCTGGGCAATTAAGAACGCACGCAGTAACCAAAATCAGACAGGATTTACCCTAGAGCTGAAGAACAAAAACATGAAAAACCTCCCCTAAGGCCTCTATCACTTTTTGTTCCCAACTCATTTTTAAATACACTGTTACGAGTAGAGCTCTTCCTCTGATTCACAACCACTGTGAAATTACTTTAATGAGCCGCCCGGGACAACCCAGCAGACGACAGTGACGGACGAGCAGCATCCGCAGAACAAGTCTGTCAACTCTCCATGCGTTCCCGAGAAGCTCTGAGAAAAGAAACCTTCCTTTCCTCGGCTCTGCCATCCCGCCCAGCCCACCGGGCCCTTCCCGTGCGTCGGCCGGGAGCAGACCCACGCCGGGCAGGGGCAGGAGCCCCGAGGAGGAGGAGGATGGGGCAGAGGGCCACGGGCAACAGAGGCGGTGGGGAACACTCCCCGTGAAGTCCCTGGGACGGGAGCTGAGGGCAGTGCGGCTCTGGAAGTGCTGTGCCACCGCCGGCAGCTGCTGAGCCCGAGGAGAAGCGGCACGGCAGCACCACCACCGGCTCGGCGCGGGGCCGGCAGCTTCAGTGAAGGCTCAGCCCGCTCTGGAACTGCCTTTTGGTGGCTCTCAGCTGGACCATGTGCAGCCCCAAAGACAAACACCGAGTCCCTGAAACGCCTCGCGTCCTACAGCGCGGATGTGGGCAAGCTCAGCGTCCCCCCGTGGCCCCCCTGCTAGCAGCTCCATCACGCTGCTGTTTTGCCCAATAATAAAATAATCGTGATGTCGATGCAGCAGCAGCACCGATGTGGGCGATGGAAGAAGCCTGCTGGAGCAGCCCCCCTCTGGCCAAGCTCCTCTGCTCAAAGAGGCAGCTGGGAAGGAAGCCCAGCACGGCTGCAGCACGGCCTCGCTTTTGGAGACGAGGCCCGCGCCACGGCAGCGCATCCAGACGACACAAAACCTCCGGGTTTCAGCCCGGCACCCAGTTATCCACGCCGGGCTGTGCCAGGTAGTAGGGCACTGCCACCACTGGGACACTCACAGCGCATCCCCCCCGGCGACCGCCGGGGCTGCCGCGTGTCAACCTCCTCACCGCACCTCCCCGCGCTCACGCGTCCTCGCCCGGCGAGACTCGAGGGCCCGCGCGCAGCCCCCGGGAGGCCCTGGGGTCACTGCGGGGAAGTCGGGCGCCCAGGAGAGGCGCGCCGGGCGCTGAGCGGCTCCACAAATCGCTTCTGCGCTTCAAGGTGCTGGCAGCTCCCTCCTCTCAGCTGCGCATCAGCAGCAAATGCTAACAACAGACAGTCCTCTCCCAGCTCATTAGGGAAGGCTGTAATTAACGTTATTCCCAGACCTACTGCAGCCGTGCCTCACCACACAACCCCCTCCTCGTGTGGTTTTCGGTAACTGGTTGTCCACAGCCCTTCGGCCTCCAGCTCCCACCACGCGCCACGGCAGCGCATCCCGCCTGGAAGGGACGCCGTGTGCCTGAGGGCTCCCGGCCGCTCGGCTTGCAGAGAGCCGCTGCCCGGCCGTGCTTCTGCTGGGGCTGCTGCCTGCCGCTTCACTTCAGCGCCCGCTGCCCCTCCGACGGAGCCGCGTGGGATCGCTCCTCGCCTTTTAGGGGAAAAAAAAAAGCACTGCCTGTGCCCACGGAGAGCTAGCAGCAGACTCCACTGACTCCCAGTTATCACAGCCCGTGCCGCTCGCTAATCTGGGTTTTAACCACATCGCCAACCGCACTGCAGCTCCCAAGGAACGAGGCCAAGTTTTGCTTATCCAATTTAACATCTCAAATAGATCTAACTAACGGGAACCATCCCGCTAACACTAGATGCCCAAGTTTAATCTCCAACACGGACAGAGTACGTGCACACGCAGGACCTACTTTAACCGGCACTGCCTGCGCAGGAGCTTCCCAAGGTGCTTCTGTCGGTTGGTACTGACCTACGTGGTGAAGCGGCACCCGCTTTCTGAAGTCGTCCTAACGTAGGTGCCCTCACCCACAAACACCCACGTCATTGATACCCTTGCCTTGTTGATAACCCGTAGGAGTCACTCCCGCAGACAATTACTGTACAAATCTGCACTTCTTTTTGTCTCGGGGCTCATTCTGCTCGTTAGGAAGGTAAATTGGAGCAGTCTGTCTTTGGTACGCTGTACTGCACCAGGCATGTTGCCTGACCTCCTTCCTAAATAGGTCTGCTGAGTTCACATTTATCTCATCCAGGAGCTTATCCCTCCTCACTCCTAATCACCTGGCTTTCCACAGGAACCCCTGCTATACCAGCTGACAAAGTCCAGTGTCACTGAAGTGTACTGCTTCTCACTCATCCATCCCACGCATGTCAAACGATGCGCAACTCCACCAGAACCACGGTTTTACTCAGTTCTAAATAAAACCAATGACGCAACCCTTGCTGATACCCCTGCTGCCACCACAACCGCTACTCCAGAAGGAGCTGAAGCAAACAATTGTCCTCCCGGCTGCGCCCTATTCAGCGCCGAACAGAGATGCTGTGTCTGCCGGCAAGCGTCAGACAGCGTCCCTGCAGCTGCGCCCGCCCAGGCTCCAGCTCCCCTCTGCTCCCACCGGAGGCGATGACGGAGCCGTGGTGCTGGGTGAGCAGCACAGGGCAGCCCCCGCAGCGGGGAATGGCTGGACGCAGGGAGGAAGCACCGTGCGCCCTCGGCGCCGTGCTGCCTTCCCGGGGTTCCGGCTTGCCCTGGGGAGGTTTATGTCCAAGCTCACCAGCCAAAGACCTACCGGATGGAGCCTGAGCTTAACAGCACTGATGACGGCAGCCGTGCTCGTCACTGCACCAGGACACACCGCTGTCCTGCAGCGGCACAGACTGCCCACGCTGGCATAGGCGAGCTCACGCTGCAGCGCCTGCCAGGGCGTCCCAGCCCCGAGGAACGCGCCGCCAAACAGGGACCTGGTCCTAGCGCAGGGCCTCCGCGTTCCCAGCGCGCCCAAACGCCCTGGCCAGGCCTCGCACGTAATTTACTGCGGACTTCTCTGGGTTTCAATTAACAGACGCACATCTCCTTTCTCAAAACACTAGATGCATGGCTGCAGGTGTCTAAAACAGAAGCAAAACAAGAAACATTAGGCAAGGTCCCTAAAACAATGTCGAACATCGTCTCCCACTCCAGAAGAGCAACGGATACACGAAGCACCACAGCAGCCGCGCAGCAGAACTCCCTCGGGACGCCCCGTGCTGGGTGAATTCAGAAGCTGCCCAAGTCGCGGCAGGGTGAACGGGCACCACCGCCCTCTCACTTCACCTCCAGAGAGGCTGTGACTCAGCCGGAGCAAAAAGCGCGCTTATCTGGGCCATCAGCGGGCTTCGGAGAGCTCTGGTTTGGAGAGGAAGGTGACGCAGAGACGAGAGGCAACCAGCCTGACTCGCTTCTGCTCCACTTCCTACAGCTACCCACAACAGAAATGTGTCTAACAAACAAAGAGACAGAGTTTCGGTTTTTCCTCCCCAAAAAACTCCCTGCTGCACCATTTTGATCAAAAAGCATTCAGAAGAAAATAGAAATAACATGCAAGACTTTCCAAATCTCAGTTACAAGGCATCGGCAGCTGCCAAATACGCGGGCTGTTCCCTGCAAACTGACACGTGGCCACTTCTGAGCCACGCCATAAACAAAGAGTGGACTGGAATCAGCGCGAGAAAAAGGCCTTTGCTGCTCGGCGGTGGCTGGCGCTCCCGGGAGCCCTTCCAGGCACCCCGGCTGCACCCCCCCAGCGACCGCAGCCACCTCGGCTGAGCCCTCTGTGCCTCGGCTTCCGCAGCTGCAAAGCTGGCAGGGATGCACGCGCCCTGGATATGAGGGACACGCTCCTGAAGCAGGATGATCCCTGCCCCGCGGCGTCTGCGGGCTCTCGAGTACCTGGTGCGATGCAACAGGGGCATTCAGTGCATCGCAGCCTCAGAGGGGAAAAGCGAAGCAGCCTGGCCCGCGAGGCTTCATGCTGCGATCGTAGCGGACGCGGACGGAAGGAAGCCCCTGGCTGCGGCCGTGCCCGCGGGGCCACCGCACCGGAAGGTTCCTGCTGCAACGTCTCCTTCCCACCCCACGGCCAGGGCTCCTGCGAGGCCACCGGCAGAGCCGCTCGGCAAACGCCAGGGCACACCCCAGAAGCGGGCCGAGCCTTCTTCGTTTGTGTGTTTGCTTTCAGCATCTACAAAACTGCAGCTGCTTTTCATCACAGCACTAGAAATTGGGAAATAAAACTCACTGGAAACAAAGCCTTCAGATTCCTGCTCAAACTTAGAAAAATACAAGCTAAAGTAAGAGAAAATTTTTAAAAATTTGCAAAATTCTCACTGGCAGCAAACAAAATATTACTAACAGTGAAAGAATTTGGTTACAACATATGTTTCAAATTGGTGTTTCCTCCTCACATCCATCCACTCTGCGAAACCATGACACAAGTGGAAGGCAGCTCGGAACTCCAGCCCATCCCTCGGCCGCAGGAGACTCCGGTCGTCCACGGGAAACTCCTCGCAAGAGGCAGGGACGTGCGGACCAGAGTGCTGAAGCTTTCACGCAGTTATCCAGCGGAGGTGGTGTTGCTCCAGGGCCAAAAGCGCTCACGCCACACTGACACACAACGCCCTGACTCCCCGCGCGGGAGGAGGGTCGCCCACAACGGGGCAGAGTTTTCCATCTCACCTTGAGCGACGCTGCGGGGTTCGAAGTTGCAGAGGTGAGCCGGTGGAAAGTTTTACCCCGAGATGCTTCTTGCGCCGTACTGAGACTATTTCAAAGCATCATCCCACTCAGTGACTTTAGGGGAAATGCAGCACGCCGAGCGCACAAGGCAGCGCAGCGGGGGCTCCTCTGGAGAGGCGGAACGCCGGCCCTGCGGCACAGGGGGATGCTGGAAGCCGCGCGACGGACACCCCAGAGCGCCCGCAGGCGTGTTGGCGTGGCAGTGGCAGCAGCAGAGGACAGGCTGTGGCCTTACGGCCGGGATGGCTAGCACGTTCACATCGACGTGCCAGCCACGCCGTCCCGCCGACAGGGCAGGAGGAGAAACAGCAGCGGAGCCCACACCTCACAAGCGACGGCTCTCAGAGCCTGCTGCCTCACGAGTGTCAGGGTGACGGCAGGATTTCTCCATTCTGATTGACAAAAGCAGAATTATGGAATGAATCATGGGGTGGTTTGGGTGGGCCGGGCCCCGCGAGCCCCCAGCCCCAGCCCTGCCGCGGGCACGGCCCCTCCACCAGCCCAGGCTGCCCCCAGCCCCACCCAGCCCGGCCCTGGGCGCTGCCCGGGACGGGGCACCCGNTTTATGAGCCCCCTCCAGGCACGGGGAGGCCGCTGTGGGGTCTCCCCGGAGCCTTCTCCTCCCCAGGCCGAACACCCCAGCTCTCAGCTGTCTCCGCAGCAGAGGTGCCCCAGCCTCCGGGCATCCCCGCGGCTCCTCGGGAGCTGCTCCAACAGGTCCGTGTCCTTCTTGCGCTGGGGGCCCCAGAGCTGGACGCAGGGCCCCGGGTGGGTCTCACGAGAGCGGAGCAGAGGGGGACATCCCCTCCCTCGCCCCGCTGCCCACAAGCACCTCAGGGAACGGGCAGTGCCGACACCTATGCCAGACAGAGCGCTCCCTTCTGAACCGCCTGCCCTACACGTCAGACCCGCTGCTGGCTGAGGGCTGACCTAGTCCCACGCCGAGAGGGGAACACGGAGGCTGGCAGGCATCTGCCTGCCCGGGCTTTGACCTGCAGCACACAGAGCGTCTCTTCCTGCACGAGTCTGACAAAAGAGACCGAGACGAGCACGATCCCAGCATGTGGGACGGAGGAGCCGCAGCTCCCAGAGCACGGCTGGGATGCTCCTGCACGGACTGACCCCCTCGACAGGCAGCGCCGGGAGATGCTCGTGCTCCCAGCAGCCAGAAAACCAGACAGCAGACACGCAGCTCCGCACGCGGCACGGCACGGATTACGTCCTCTCCTCCTGCGGTCCCCTCTCCAAATGTTTATGTGGCAAACAGAGCTCGCCGGTAGCAACCACTGGAGGTGGCTCAACGCAGGGGGTTCCTGCTAGATGCGCGCACACCGCGGTAACCAAGCCCGATCAGACCGATGAGTCACCTGGCCGGGGCCGCGCACGGCACAGCGAGGCGCGCCTCTGCTGCCAGCTGGCGCTGCACGGACGCCCCGCAGCAGCGGGAGCCCCCGGGCTCCCCGGTGCCCGTGCGGCGGGGCACAACGGGACCGGCCGCGAGAGCTCCCGCTGCCAGCAGATTGGCTTCAGCCCCTCCTGCTTCAGCGTCAGCCGCGCGTCCGGCCTCCTCCCCGGCCTTCCCACACGGGCGGCCCCACACGCTGCCTCCAGAGTCACTTTCGTGAAGGAGAATGACATGAAATCTTCTAGATGCAAGCAAGAATTAATACACATTCAGAGCACTCGAACAGCAGCCGACAAACTCGTGTAAAAACTACCAGGGCAGCAAGGAACGAATGCACACCCAGCAACAACACCACTCCAGAGCTAGGCCTTTAAATGAAGACTTTTTCCCCTCTGCTGCCAAGCCATAAAATCAGAATTTTGCTTTCACGCTGCGACAGCTGAAGATCTCGCTACAAACACGGCACAGGATAACCTGATGAGAAATGCTGCATACGGCGGGAGCAGGAGGCTCAGCAGGGCAGCTGCAAATTCGGACACAGCTAGAAACAACAGTGCATTCACAATGGTTTGCTCCGAAATGCGTGTTTCCCAAACCCCCTCATTTCTGTTGTTGTTTTCTAACTCCCCACAGGGAAGGGGCCGTGCCTCACTCAGTGCTCCATACAGAAAACCCGAAGAAAAGCCCTTCGTCAACACCGGACACGTTCTGAAGCTGCGCTATTCCTCCCAAGACCCGGACTCGCGCAGGCCACAGGGGACAGAGCGAAACCTCCCGGCTCCGGAGGGCAGAAAGCAGCCGGGAGGCCTGGCTCCGCAGCGCGGCCGTTTCCCTGCATCGGCAGAGCTGCAAGAGCCGACAGACCTGACAACAGACACTTACGGAGAACAACGCGAGCTACCGTGGCACGACAGGACGAACGCTCACGTACGGAAAGAGCCGCTCCCTCCGCTGGGGTGCTGGCTCCACGCGCAGCCCCCGAAGCACGCGGCCCCCCTCCCGACGTGCGGGGATGCGATCGCAGCCGGCCAGGCACGGGGAGCCGGCGTGCGGTGGCCGCGGGCGAGACGCCCAGGTGCACGGCAGGGTGCGATCCCGGGGCTCGGCGCGTCGCAGCCCGGAGCCCTCACGGGCAGGGGGAGAGCGGCCGGATCCGCGCCCGGTGTGCGCCCACAGCCTCCACCCGGAGGCTCTCACGCAGCGATTCCACGGCCACGCAGCGCTTTTCTTGTCAGAGATAATGACCTTTTTTCTCGCACCTCCAACGGAGCAGAGCACCAGCGGGACAGCCACAACCTCCGGCAGGTCACCGCGATCCCACCTGGCGTGACGGCGCGTGCAGGGGGGCCAGGCCCCTTCCGCAGCGCGCCGCTCCCCGCTGGCGGGAGATGCCGACCGTCACCCCGCGGGGATGCGCCAGGCTCCCACGCAGCACCCGCGCCAGCCCAGCCAAACCCCACTTCCTGCCTGTCCCCTGCCCGCGCAGCCAGCTTCACTCGCTTTCAGTTTTGCTCCCGCGAAGGCGTGCTGAGCTGCGCCTGGGGACGGCGCAGAGCGCCCGGGGTCCCGCATCCCGGCAGGCCTTCCCCTTTTGCTGTCCCCAGCCGCAAACCTGCCCGACCACTAACCCCATCGGCACAGAGGACTTGCGGCATCTGTGACCGTGGGCAGAGCCGAGCCCCTTCCCTGCCTGCTCGAGGGGCCCGTCCGGCTCGGCTGCAGTGGGACCCCCAGAGCCCACCCGCGACAGTTTCCCCTTCCGGCACCAGCAGCACTTCGCTGGGGCGGCAGGGAGGTGCCGCGCAGGTTGCAGCCCTGCCGAGACCAATCCGACCTGTAAGGCAATTAGTCACTGGCAGAGGAGAGCGGCATGCCCTTCCTCCAAACACTATCGAAGCTCCCTCCAGGGAGGGGGTACGTGAAATCAGGACAATAAACGGCAAATAAATGTTGCCAAATTGACCCCTAAAATCAGATAACCGGTCACGAAGACACCAGTCAGTCTCCACTTCCTTAGCAGACACATCCTCGGGGCTTCTTGCAAGGGTTCAGCAGGTCGCTCCGACACACAGCTTGCTCCAAACTGCCCATCGCCTGCGTGGGAGAGCTCCTGGACGCTTGCAGACCGGGATGGGAGAGGTTTCTGCCTTCGCTGTCACTGTCAGGGCAGGCGTCTGCAAGGTGCCGGCAGTGTCGTTCCTGTCCCTTGGCTGAGGACATGCGAGCACCCAAACTCCCAGCACATCACCCGGCCGAGGTCACCTTTGACATGGCCACCCCAGGAGCCCAAGACTCAGGCTCTGCAGTGGAAGCTCCTCATCGCGTCCTGAACACGCCCCTCCTGACCATGCAGCCTTGCCACACGCAGGGAAGACAGCGGTTCGTCCATCCTGAGCAGGGAACCGAAGCCTCTGTGGCTAGAGGCGATGCTCAGACATTACCAGCAGCCACAGGTAAAAAGCAGACCTGCCTTGCGTGATGCAGAGCAGACCACAGCCACGTACTGGCACGGACAAACAGCCTGGCTGCGAAGCCACCCACGTGGGCAGCACCCAAGGACCCCACGGGCCGAGAGGCAGCGGGGCCCCGCACGCCTCCAGCCCCGCTCCACTAGTGGCTCCGCACAGCTGCGTGCAACCAGGAAGCGTCCTGCAGCCTTCCACTACAGCGCTAATTAAAACCTGACCAGAGTCTAAACGCTCTGCGCTGGGATCAGCGCTAATGGCACGGTACCTACGCCTTCTGGTTTGAGGGCCTCTAAAACGCCAGGCCAGAAGCCGAGGTCGGCAAGCTGGGGCCAGGCACAGGACACTGTTCTTACTGGGCCAGGTGCCTCGGCTGGCAGCGGCTTTTTATACCACCAAAAACTGCTAATGGTTTTCAAGTCAAGGCCGGATGTTTTGCCAAGATCCATACTAGAGCCAGTTCAGCACAGTTCTGTACCTACAGAAGAGATTTAAAATAAAAAAAGGTGAATGTTTAGGTCAGAAGAATAAACACTCATTAATTGCGAGGTGTCCTTTCTAACGCCCCACTGAAGTTAACCACCGCACTGTGGAACACTGTCCACCTTCCCCAGACAAGTCCCAGAGGGCACCATGAAGGTGCACGGCACTTATTTTTCCCTTCTGAAACTCTGGTTTCCAGAACTCAGGGGAAGGGGCAGATGACTGCAACGCTGGCCTGCTCCACCAGCCCCGCCACACCTGACGGCTGCTGCTACAGGCAGGCACCACTTCTACACCGCCAACACGAGCTGCAGCCCACGAGGGAGGCCGAGACGCGCAAAACGGTGCAGGGGGAAACGCTTAGAGGCTGCAGAGGCAGCACTCAAAGAAGCCGCAGACAGTACAACCACACGGCACCGTCCCAGCCTTCCCAGTTCACTGCGGGTCTCGTGGCACGCACGTCCAGCCCGGAGGTGGCCTGAGGACAGCGGGGCGAAGCAGCTCCTCCATCCTTCTCCCATACCACAGGATGCTGCAACGCTGGGGAAACGCACCCGAAATAATGATGGAAAAACAACACACTGTGTGACCAGATACTGCTCAGAAAACACACTGAAACTCTTAGCCGGGCTGTCTGTTCCCCAGCCCAAAGGCTTCCCTGAAACTGCACTTTTGGTCCAGCTCTGCCGCAGAGCAGCATCACACCACGCGGCCCAAAAGCTTCTGCTTTTCACAAGCGGAGCCACCAGTTTGCTCTGGAACAGAAGAAACACGAGATCAATGGCCGGGGCCGAAATCCCGGAGCGTGCCGGCACCGAACACCACAAGTACTCGCATCCGCACAACCGGGCGGCCGCGCTGAGTTTTAACTCAGCTCTCGGCCTCCAAGGTTCCCGTAGCGACCAAAACCGGGGCTGAACGAGGCGCTGCGCGGAGGAGGATTCCCGGATTCCCTCTCCTCGGTCCCGGGCGCGCGCGCTCGGCCCTTCCCGCCGACAGCCCCGCGTCCCGCGAGCACGCGGCGCGGAGAACGGCGGCTCCCGCGGGGCGCTCCGCGAGGCGTCCCCCGCTCGAGGGGAACTCCACGTCCGCCGCAGCGCCAGCGGTGACTCGCACCGGACACGGCTGGCGGCGGGAGGGCACGCGGGACCGGGGCACGGACCCCAGCCACACGAACGCGGAGCGGGGCAGGGCAAAGCCCCCCCGGG
>VXAL01014839.1:0-10325 GCA_013399475.1 Chauna torquata
GGCCCCGCTGCCCCGACGGTTTCCAAAAAGCAAAGGCACCCGTTGCCCGCGAGGCTGCAGAGGGTGCCGCGCGGCCGGAGAGGAACAAAACCGGTGTTGGAAACTTACTGAGGAAACTGGCCGCCCAGCTCCACCAGGCTGCTTGTCCCTACTGGTGGGAAAGTCTATAAATCTCTAATAAAGAAAAAAAAAAAAAATCCCCTCCCATTTTATTCCTCCCCCCTTCCCCAGGATTGCGAAACCAAGAGGGCAGCCGGGGCTTGGATCTGCAGCATTTCTGAGTTCCTACGGAGTCTGGGCTTCCTGCCACCAGCAACAGCGGCTCTGGGGGTGTGGAAAAAGGGAGGAAAAAAAAGGGGGAAAAAAAAAAAGTCCTGTTTATTTTGGGGGATGAGAGAGAAAACTTGCAATGCACAAGCCGTGGGGGGCGGGGAGCGCGGCTCTGGCATCCCTGCAGCCACCACGCACTTTGCAATAGAAAGACTTTTGTTGAAAAAGCTGGAGTTTCTGGTGGGAACGCTTCGCTCCTTCCGTGCCTCTCCTCCCCACCCGGGCAGCTGGACCCATGCTGAGCCCCGGCAGGGCTGGGCCCCGCCGGCCGCTCCTGCGCAGGTGCCCAAGTGCTCTCCACGACCCCGTTTTTCCAGCCCCGGTCGGCTGCAGCGAGGCTGGACAGATCCTGCGCTGCCACAGCGCTCAGCTAAGGGCACCCCAGGGCACCCAGACCCCGTCCCCCTGGGTCTCGGCCACCCCAGGGTGCTCGGGGGCACCCCAAGGTGCCGAGGGTGGCTCTGCCCCGCTGCGGCAGCGGGAATTACCGGGGACAGGCTGGCAGAAAAGCCTGACCCAGATTCCCCTCCAGCCTGATCCCTCGGTGAAGTCATAATCCTTGGAGGGCTTCTGGTCTTTTTTTTTTTTTTTAAAATACATCCCTGAGAGTTGCCACGGAAACGATGGTGATGCTATAATTTCAGCATTATAGACTTCAGTGCAAGAACAGTAGGGAGAAGGCTGAAATATGGACGAGCTGCACTGGGGATGTATTTAGGGGAAAAATAAAAAGAAAGCAGCACTCAGAGCAGCCCGCTGGCTCATCGGAGGGGCAGGTGGAGAGGTTCAGGCGTGGGGCAGGAGGGTGCCCACCCCTGGGTGCCGTTGGGGCAGCGGCTGGCATGGGTGCTGCCGACCCCGCAGGGCTTGGGAGGGCACCGGAGGCCACCCCACTGGGGCACGGTGTTGGGTGCCAAAGCCCTGCACGGCCCCGCAGCGCCCGGTTTCGGAGCAGCCTCAGCTCTGCCCTCCGCAGCGCAGATCGGCGCTGGCACTGCAGCACCCAGCGGGCCGCAAAGCCAGCCAAGCTTGCGAAGAGCAGCTACGCAGAGCTGGCCGGTCCTTTCTGCTTCAGCGGGCTGCCATCTCTCCTCCCCGCGGCACTCTGCCCACATCAGGGCCGCGGGCAGCATCCCGTCCCCAGCGGGACGAGAGCACGGCCAAGAGCAAACCCAGCTGCTGCTCCCCACCTCTGCAGGGCCAGGAGACACCTCGGGGTGCTCCCAGCTCCAAGCCAGCACGTTTGGGCCCCGCAGAGCCCTTGGGCTGGTGCCGGTGAGCGGCAGGGTGGGTTAGGTGGGACAGGTGGGAGGTGACCTGCGACCATGCGGGAACCGAGACAGAGCCCCGGGGGCTTCAGCGCCCAAACACAAGGAGCCTCAAGCCCTGCTGCAACACAGGAATAGGAAAAATCACATGAGCACGTGCTAAACCAGTTTAAACAGCGTTTCCATCTCCCCTCCCGTGCCCCTTTCAACCCCACCACCAGGCACTGAACCGGCACCCGCAATGATGAAAAATTTCCGAAAAGATGCACAAATAAAAATAAGGTTATACACAAACAGCTCTGCGCAAACACCGCCCAACGGCCCATGACCCACAGGCTGCCTGCGCTGCGAGGGCTCACGGGTCCCAGAGGAAGCCAGAAAGCCCCGGCGACGCCGCGCCCCACGCGCCCCACGCCACGCTCGCCCACGCAGCTGCCAGCGGGGAGGCGAGGACAAGGCGGCCCGCTCCAGCGCGCAGCACCTGGCACCGCTTTGGTGCACAGGAGCCGCCTTCAGTCCCGTGCCGGAGCCGTGGTGCCCGGGCACAGCTCAGCGAGGGGCTTGCGCTGGGGCTCCTCGATGCAGAGGCCAAAGGGTCCCCCAGGTCGAAGGCTTGGAGAAATCACAGCACGGCATTGCTGCAACGTGGCCTCGGCGCAGGGCAGCTGGTGGTGCACAGCAGCGACGGGACCCCCTGCAACGCTCCTGCTCTTGGTGCGCAGCCTCGGGCTGGGAGCAGGCCTGCAGAAAGGCGCGTACAACCTCCGGGAGAAACCCCTCAGAGGGTTTTGTTGCAGTCCCCAAACGGGAACCAAACCCCAAAGTCGCCAGCCCTCGTGTCTGACCTGGCAGCCCTTGAGACACCAGGGTTGCTTTCAGCAGTGACCCAAGCTCCATATTTAGCCATGAAGGTATTTATCTTAGCGAGGCTAAAAACAAATCTGCATTTGCATGACAAAAAGACCCCATTTGCTTTGTACATGTGTAGTATCACTTCGAGAACACATGCAAAGCAGCCTTCCTCCCCTGCCAACCAGAAGGTGCTGAAGGTCACGCGAGCGGATGCCGAGCTCGCGGTGGCTGGTCTTCTCTGCTGGAAAGGACGAGGCAAGAACATCCTCCCTCACGGGGAGCCTCTCCCCACCTTCCCAGTTACAAGTGCACCTCTTCCGGCTGGAGCAGCCCTCTCCACCGTAAAGCAATGCATTAAGCTCTGCTTGCTAAATACACGGTCACTTCTGGCCTTGGAGACCGCAAGGACCAGAGGGCAGTCAACGCTTTCTTTTCCAGACTCTCGCTCTTTGCTCCCAGAGCCAACAAACCTGGTCCCCACGGGGCAACCCGCCCCGAGCATCTCTCCCTCAGAGGAGGGCAAGCTGGTAGGAGGCGAAGGGAGGTGAAGGGAGACGAAGGCGGCTCCCAGAGGAGGAGGACGGTGCCACTCGTTCCCACGCTCACCTGCCGGGCACGTGGGCTCGCAGCGCAGCACCGTGCCGTGCCGCAGCTACATCATTGTTTTGGGACAAAGTCCCCTGGCGAGTCGGCACCACCCAGCACAACGGCAGCTCCCCGACTCCTCCTTGTCTTGCGCCGGTGCAAACCACCACAGCATGTGCTGCTACCAGCACCCTTTTTGCTTGCAGCAGGGGGACGTCACCATCCCCACAGCCCGATTAAAACCCAACCCTACAAAACCTAGCACAATGCAAGCATGCAGCAAGCACGGGGAGCACGCCAACCCCCCAAGGCACCAGTGCGCCCAGCACCGCCCCAGAAGACAGATGCCTCTCTCCCCCTGCAGTAAAATGCCAGCTATATCGAGAGGATTGATGAAGGGAGCAAGAAGCAGCATACCAGCCACCAGCTGCCGTGGGAAGAGGCTTGGCTGCCTTCACAACCAGCATCCTGCTCCAACCATTTGTTCTGCTTCTATTTTAAAAAGCGCAGGGTCTCGGCGCTCCGCGTCTCCCAGCCTCCCCACCGCCGAGGGAGGCGGCAGATTTCTGCAAAGCAAAGAGGTAGCGACGGCTCCGCGAGCGATCTTGGCAGCGTCGCCGCACAGGGCTGGGGATATTTTTGAGCGAGCGAGTAGAGAGGTGCTAGTTTTCCCCGCGGCGTGTCGCAGGCGCGTGGGAAGGGCGGCCGTGCGGAGTCAGGGAAGGTTGGGGACTGATCCGTGATTGATTGGTGCCTGAAACCCGGGAGATGGGGCTCCAGCTCCTTGCAGAGCTGGCGCTTCAGCCGTGCGCCCAGCTCGCTGGTAGGTGCAGCATCGCCCCAAAGCAGAGGCTGGGGCCAGGGAGGCTCCTGCCATGCCCCAGCCTGCTCCCACCCAGCACCGAGCCCACCCCAGCCCTTCAGCCACCAGAGCTGGAGGCAACCAGAGGAGAGCCCGGCACGGCGCCGTGCCCAGGCTGCTCCTCACCAGCAAACCAGACCAAAACCACCCAGAGCCCATGCCCAGCCAAGCCCTGCCCCAGCGCAGGATGCCAGGGCACGAGGCTCCTCCGCCTGGCTTTCGGTCCCTTGCTATCTGAGCAAACTTGCCTCTAGCACAGACTTTTCTCAAGGGCAGGGACCGGTCTCCAGGGAGCCCTCGGCGCATTCCCAGGGAAGGAAGAAGGAGCAAGTGCCGAAAGCCACGCTCAGGCAGCGACGGATTTTTAATAACCCACAGGTTTTCAGCCACCCAAACCCGCTGTCCGGCACCAGGATCACCGCTCACGCAGTGACGCGGACCCAGGGGTGCTCCAGGCATCGTGCGCTGGTGGACACTGCACCCCGGGACAGCGGTGGGCACAAAATGCTTGCAGCCGGGCGGTTCCTGCCAACACCCGCGGCTCGCCTGCACACCACCGGGAAGCAGGACGGGCACGACGCTTGGACAACGCACAGCAACAGGCTGAGCATCGCCAGCTCTCCCTACGGTTACGCAGACGCATGGCCCCTCTCTGCCCTGGGAACGCTCCGGAGGCAGGATCCGTGCCCTCGGTGGAGCTATGGGAGATCTGCGCTCAGCAAGCGGCCACACCGTTGACCAGCGCTCGTCGGGAGAGGCGCAGCGACGGCCCCGTGCCCCGAGGGTTTGGAAACGAGCTCTGGGCTGCTCGGCACGGGGACCCAGAAGCGCCGAGAGCTGGACTCTGGTCCTTGCTATTCCTCACTGCTGTGCTGCAGCCCCTCGCCCCCCGACACAGCCCCGAATTGTTTTTTGTCTCCTGCTCCAACAAGATGTGTTTAGTGCAGACCACCATTACTACTGTGGTTACAGGACAGGATGTTCTCTCTGACTGCACTCGTAAAAAAAAGTCTAGCCGGTCAAAATAACTTGTCCACATTTTTCTTTTTTTCTTCTCCCCCTCCAACCCTCCCTGTCAGTGGAAACTTCTGCTGCGGCCCCATGTCCCAAGGTTACTGCTCAGGGGTGGGGGAGGATTTCAGGTTTTACAACTGAAAAATTCCAGAGAGAAACCCAGAAATGTTTCCAGTTTTTTACCAAACAGAAGCCATTCATTCAATTTTTTTTTTTTTTTTTTAAACGAGTTTAGTGCAGCAGGTCTTCAGCAAACCCAGGTTTTTCATTCCCCCCCCGATTTTGACCACTTCAGTAGAATACCCTCAACGAACACGTGAACTCTTTGCATTATCCATTTCTGTTTTGAGGAAAACCAAACCAAACAGTTTGACCCCCCACACTTTCCCCACCTGCACGACACGGGATGTGTTCCTGGCTATTTGTTTCTATGGCGCCTAGCAGTTTTTCCCTGAAGTCTTCCAATAATTGGAAAGGAAAAATCCGCCTTTAAAAACTTTTTTTTTTTTTTTTTTTAAGATGAAAAGACACTTTCCAAAAGGATGGAGAAAAGTCGCATTGTTCCAAAAGGCACTTGCATTTAAAAAGGAAGATGAGAAGTTTCAACCTGAGCTATTTATAACCGCTGCTTATACCCACCAATAACACCTTCCCAGCCCTACCGCGTCCCCCGGGCAGGCAACGCCTCGTGTCCCCGCGACAGCCCCCGGCGCCACGCCGCAGGGCGCAGGATGCGGCCCTGCACACGCGGGTAATCCCACCCATTGCACCAGGAGCCGCTCTGCTAACCTTCCGCACGACCCGGCGGTTAGCTGGCAGCCCGCGCGACTTGGGAAGGGGCACTCAATATGGCAAACACCACTGGAAAAATAGAAATAAAAATCTTGTAAGGAGATGGGGAGCTTATTATACAATCACCCCACTTATTTCCATGCAATCACCCCATTTACTTCCAGCAGGAAACTTCAGGGAACGACGCAGCCCCCCTGCCCTTGCTGTTCGGACCTGTGTTAATCCCAGCTACCGCCGGCACACGGGGAGGTTTGGAAGCCGCGGTTTTGCCATGTGTGCTTCAAAAAATGGCCAACGTGGCACCGGCACCGCCTGGACGCCGTCCCTCGCCATGCAAGCCGGACCCCTCCCACCCTCTGAGCATCCCCGCTGGGAGGGGGCACCCGGGCAGCTGCTCCTGCTGGAAATGATTTTTTCTTGCACAGGATGCTGGCTGGGAGCTGTTTGAAGTTCTGGAGAGAGAAATGACTCTTCCTTCTCTTCCTCCCTGCTCATAAATAGGTCATTTAATTGCCACCTTCCCAAACCCAAAACAACACTGACTCAAGGCACAAGGTGGGAGCGCTGCAATTCCATGCCAGCAAATGCCCAAGAGCAGCCCGGAGGCACCGGTGCTGCACGGCGGGGCCGACCTCGAGCCGCTTGCTGCCCGCTGCGTTGTCCCTCCGAGCCCCCCGCAGGACCCAGCATCAGGGCAGCTCCAGCACGGACGGCAAGGACCTCTGGATTTAAATCAGCACTGTTCAGTGAACACAAGGAGGGTTGCGAATGCAGATGCTCCTCTACGTGTACCCAGCCTGCGGTGCCGGTGCCGGCCGAGCCCCCGGAGACAGCAGTGCTCCAGCACAGGCACCAAGGAGCTCTGGGAAAGCCAGCATGTAGCTGCGCACCGGGAAAACAATACGTGCCCTGCTCACCACGGAGCGCGAGTCAAACGCATCCCTGGCGCGGGCCAGCCCAGCCGTTTCGGGACAGCAGCCCGGTGGCTGCTGGGTGGCGGCCGCTGCCTGACACATCCCCACGCGGCACCGGCCGGCCCGACCAGCTCGTCCCCGGCACGCACCGAGGCACCCGCCCGGCAGGCTTCAAGGGACTCGAGCGGCACAAAGCCCCCCTGGGCACCGCGGCGGCACGCGGCAGGGCCCGGGGGCTGCTCCGGCATCTCCTGCGCTTCAGGGCATTTGGGGGTGCGACCCCCCAGGACCTGCGCGGGCAGCGAGGAGCCCCTGCACCATCGCACGCAGCACGAGCGGCCGGGCGCTCCTCCCCACCCGCACCCGCCGCCCTGCCGTTCCGCAGGGAAGAGGCTCAGCTGCGGCTGGAAAGCACGGGGGGCAGGAGGGGGCAGGACGCCTCTGCGACATTTTTGTCTAAGAGCACAGTGGGCAGAGCAACAGGCTCCGGCCGGACTGCCCCTCGCTGGGGAGGTCAAAGCTCCCTGCAAGCACTGGGGGCCGGGGCACAGCCCCCCTGAAGCGCTCACGCACAGAAGTATTTCAGGAGGAAGCACGGCAGAGGGTGACTCAGGAGGCGAACGGCTCGGGCACTCACCTGCTCCAGGGCCGCCCCGTGCCTTTCGCATTAACGAGCGACCGCACGCCAACAGCATCGGCGCGGGCATCGCGCGGCGGCTGATGCGCCAAGCCTCACCACAGCCGGCCCCACGCTCGCCTCCGCCTGCCACGCAGCCCCCAGCCCCTTCAGGAAGGGCGCAAAATCGGGACGATGTTTCCTTTAAAACTCTCCGTGCAGCTCAGAAGCCCCACTACCCCCCACCTTCTTTGCAAAGAGAAAGCAAGCCTACGGCCCTCCCCCAGAATAAATCCCTCTGAATCGATTTCCCGTGCATTTAACAAGCCCTCACTCCACACGGGCACTTTTTTTTATTTAAGTGATGCAAGCTCTTGTCCTTTTTGCCAGTGGTGGGGAGCGACAGCAGGGAGACACCAGGAGCGAGGGCAGGAGAAAGGAGAAATTAAAGAAAAACCATGAGCAAACAGAAGTGGAGTGCAAGATGAAAAGCGACAGCTCTGCAAAGGTAGAGCTGCTGGCAGGCAGACGGCTAGATCCATCTTGAAAGCAAAAGCAAACTGCTGCTCAAACAAGGCAGAGGGAAAACCTAGAGGTCTTCCGGCACTGCCTAAGCTCTGATCAAACAAAATGATTAACAAATTTCAGCTCTTTATTGAAAGCTTCTCTAATTAGAAGAAAAAGGGAAAAAAAAATTAAAAATAACAACCCTGAGAGGCGCATCGGATGGAAAAGTATCGAACGCCGCCTGGGAGGCGTGAGGGGCTGACCCGGCCCCTCGTCCCTGCCTGCCGCCCGTCTCCCACCCGCGGCACCCGAGGGCGCGGGCGCGCTGGAGCCGTGCACGCAGGCAGCGGCCGCAGGATTGCACCTCTGCTTCGCCCGCCCTGCTCCTCCCTGCCCCCTGCACTGACTCACTCGCTTTCTGCTCGCCACTCCTGGCCCGTCGCTACAGCCGTACCTTCCTTGGGGAAGGACTGTCATCTGCAATCCAGTCACCTCTGAACTCCGGACATCTCAGCCTCTAGGAAGTGCCAAAATAGCTATAAAAATAAGAAGAGTCCCTGGCCCGAGGAGCTTGCCCTCCGAACAGATGGGACAAGCTACGGGGCGAGGCAGAGGGATATTTTTAGCTCTGGTTGCAGATGGGGAAGTCCGGCATGGCGAGGCTCAGCCAGCATCTACACGGCAGCCCGCACCGCTGCCCGCATTAGCTCGCCCCAGCCCTGTTGGGACGAGCTCCGCGCACACCCCCGGGTTAGCACAGGGATTTAACGGGACATTGCCCGCTCGCTTCCTGAGCCCCGGGCACGGCCTGGCCACGGCTGCTCCGCACGGCATCGACGCACACCAGCACAGTTTGGGGGACGGAGCAACACCAGCGACACACGTCCCTCTCCTCTTGAACAAGGGGGCTGCCACAGCAAAACGTCCACAGCTGCACAATTCGTGGTGGAGGGGGACACGGAGCGGCATCCCACAGCAGCTCCCTGCCTGCACGCGCCAGGCTGCCACCCAGGGATGTGCTCCAGCTTGGAAAAAGCAGCAAACAGGAGGGACGAGCAATTTCTGCCCCTCGCCAGGGCTGCGAAGCTGCTAACACATTTTCAGGTTTCAATGACTTGCAAAGGGCCATGCAGGATGCCTGTGGCAGAGCCATCACCGAGCCATCCCCTTTGGCTCAAACCCTCGTGGGCCCCAGGTGAGGACCAGGAGCATCGTCCCCGCCACGCCGCCCACGCGTCCCGAGCAGCCGGAGCCTTCACCCGGACTCAGCCGCCCCACGGGGCAGCTGCCGGCCAGGGATGCCAGGTCGCGCTCGTACTCTCAGTTCGACACTTTGGGCTTTGTTCTCATTTGCACAAAGACGCTTTTACACGGCCCTGGAAGCGCAGAGGGACCTCGGAGTGGATGTGGTTTATGACCATATTTAGGCTCCTTTATGTTGCCAGAGTTGCACTACAGGGCCACGGCGTAAATGAGAATCAGACCCCACTTGTTTCACTTGGCAGCCTGGGAAAAATCCACCCCAGGCCACCCCAGCACCATCTGTGTCCCCACCCTGCCCGCTCGGAGACGGGACCGGGAGCAGCAGCACTTCCCGGCCGCAGGCTGCGCTTCTCAGGTAGTGTCCAGCGAGCGAGGAGGGGCACCGACCCCCCCACCCCAGCACAGCACAGGCATGTGGGGAAGCCAAGGGACTTGCCCAAGGTCACCCAGCTACAAAGCCGGCACTTCCCAAGGTTCCCCAAATCCCTGGCTGGACCGAGCAGGCGGGGGGGACACGAGGGGCCCCGGGCTGGCTCATGCTGAAGGGCAGCACCCACCAGAGCTGACAGCCGTGCCGAGCCACCGGGCACCAATGCCTCTCACCGCGATCCCGCTAAATCCCCCCCGAGGCGGAGGCTGATGCGATTCCCTGCGCTGGCAGCGCTGCCGAAACCCGAGCACCGCGGCCCCCTGCCCGCTGCGCCCCAGTGGGGACATGCACGGAGCCGTCCCCAAGCACCGGCCCCCGCCGCCTCGGGGACATCAACCACCTGCTCCCAGCCCAGCACAAGTGCGGATGCCTCAGCCTGGCAAAGCCATGACAACTGCAGAATTTGAAGGGCAAGGGGAGGGGGAAGGAAAGGAAAAGCCATGAGGCCCTTCCAGAGGTCCATGACCTTCAGGAGCCCGCGGGCAGCACGTGGTGGCAGAGGCCCCCACTGCCTGCACTCTTAACCAGCACGTCCCCGGAGGCCACCAGAGCTCGTGCACTCCCCGGGCTGGGGCTGCGAGCACCAAACCAGCTTGGAGAAGGAAAGAAAACATCGAGAATAAACCTTACCTGCACCCAAAAACTGCAGCTCCTCGCCTAGAGGAGGGGACACAGCTGTCCCAGCCCACGGGCAGGTGGCAGCAGGCTGGGGGTGGCGCAGCCCTGTCCCCAGCAAGATTTGCGGCTGGTGACCCCAGGACGGCGGGTGACAAGTGCCCACCTTGGCAGAGCGACGCCGGCCCAAGAATCCACATGGGCATGCGGGTGCACCCACCGCAGGCTCAGGGGTTTCAGAGGGGCAGGACCAGGCCTTCCCCAGCCGGGGGGGGGG
>VXAL01014849.1:0-27099 GCA_013399475.1 Chauna torquata
TGTGATTCTGTGGTGTTACTACTTAGTACCTGTATGCCAGTCTTGCACAGACCAGGATAGAAAAATGGGTGTTTGGGAGCAAACATACGAGGGACAGAAAAAACTGTCCACAAGCAGCAGTAGTACAGAGAAGCTGGCAAGATAATTCAATGCCCTGACAAAGCCTGGAGCAGGAAGGAAGTGGGGTATAAAGTGGGGCTAAACAATGTCATGATTACTTTCCTCAGAAGTTCACATTTCTCAACATTTTCAATAGATCATGTTTTACATGCTGAGACTCTCCTTAGAACAACCAGACTTTCCAAACACCTTGACAGTGTCTCAGAAAACTGGTTGACAAATGGAAGCCAAAGGAAGTCAAAATACACATCCTGCCAAAAATACCTGCTTTTAATTTATGCAAGAAAGTAAAATCCATGTGGTCACCTTCCTTGTAGTTACAGAAGTTTTGATGATCTTCTCAGTCCATGATGTTACAACTGATCTATACCATCTACCCCCTTTTGCTGGTTACTCTCTACTATAGCCAACTGCATTTCCGTAACTTTCAGTGCTGTTCCTGTCTGACCAACTCTACTTAAATATGTAAACCAAGGCAGACAGTCTTCCTTTGTTTTTCATGCACGAATTACCACAAGTTCCCCTGCTCTCCTAACCAAACCAGGATCAGCCCAGGTCAACACTGCTATGCTCCATATCCTCAAGAACTTCAATTTTAAGTCCCTCCACACATCCCTTTCATCTGAACACTGCATCTCTCCAACTCTCTCTTTTTTAGTGCAAAATTTCTCCCACTCCTCAGCCAGAAGCATGAGCTTCTGGACTGGATAAATGGATGGGTAAGACTCCTCAGAATTCAGAGCAGAGAAGTTATGGGAGTCTCACACAGAAGGTAAGGGTTGCGGCCAAGACTAACCTGCTCTAATGTGAGACAGCAGCGCTAGCTACTTACTATTCACTTTATGTTGTGCTGCCAGTAGAACAAGCATTTCCTCCTAACAAAACACAGCACAATCCTCCACAAAGTCTAAAGAACATCCAACTAGGAACCAAATTGTGTAGTCAGCAAAACTCATATGGCTTGTATGCCACCACTTTGCTTTCCTGGAACGTAAAAGCTTATTCTAGTTGACTTCCATTAGCATAGTTTCCTTTTCCTCATTAATACTCAATCCTCATGCAAGCATTCCTCCCCCATTAAGGAGAGGCATAAAAGAGGCTTCAGAGAAGTCCAAGATGGTGTATTAATATGAGCAACATCAATAAAATTCCTACAATTTCTTCCTACTCATAAAATTGCCATGGAAAAAATGAAAAAGCTTTTCGCAAGCTAAAACCTATTTTTCAAGGTCATAGTTTCTGAGCTTTCACATGGCTTAGCAACCAAAGCCATTCCCAGCCTTCTTTCACCTCTTGAAACACCCCTGCAACATGACGATCCTAGCCAAACCACTGTCTCTACAGCTTCTATAGCTGACCTGTTCACACCACTACCTTCTCTCACCCTGTCACCAAGGAAAGTATTGCACATGCTTCGTGTGTTTCCACATGTAGTACTGTTTCAGATACCTTGCTGGTTTGCCCTGCTGGAATCCAAATTCATCATATCTGGCACGAAGATTTGTAGCAAAGTTTACTGCGCCATTAGCGCATTTAACGTTTATTAAGAAGCACTCTAATTGGGGAAAACTGGGCAGGGACAGTCAGGGCTATTAGTGCTCTTGAGGCCCTGGCATTTGGGAGCAGGACATCAGTTTCCCTCCTGTCAGTCACAGGTCTGGACCTTCCTCTCCAGCAGTGCCCAAGAAAGTAGCAGACTGGTTTCCAACCACCACTCGCAGCAGCCCTGTGATGCACAGCCTGCCACTGCCACGTGAAGATTTATGAGCGCACCTCCCGGCTGACAGAGAACAACACAGAGGCTTGCAAGGTCCTGAAATTAAACCGTTCATTTCTCTCAGCAAGCAGAAATATAAAGTGTATACCACCTCTAGATTGTGATTAATGTCTGGTTTTGTCAATTATCCAAAAGTTTTGCTTAAGAAAGAATTAGCTACTCAATTTAGATTAATACTCAGGAATATCCCTGTTATTATTTCATAGTGGAATGACAAACATCACATGCCAGGGATCCTTTGTCACGCTGATTAATCATCCTAGTTACCACACAAGTCCCCCACCCTATCATCCACTCTTTCCAACTGCTGGGCATCCATGCCAGAGCCCTGGAAATGCCTCCACAGGGACCAGTTAAAAAGGGATGCTGTGCTGTGTCTGTGTCAAGCATTCCTGCAAAGAAGTCTTTTCCCTAGAGGAATCACTAAAAGCCTTCAGGAAGGAGCNGAACTGAAATTTTTTTTTCCAGGTGTTCTTAAGTATCATATTCCATAGCATGAATTCTACTACTTGCATCTCCACCCAAATCAGGAACAGCACTTGTATACTCCATCTCTAGGCTGCGATTCAGCCTCAGAAAAGCATAAATCTTATTTCTAACTTCAAATGACTATTGAGGCCCAGAAGGAACTTCTGTCATGCAGAAGATCAGTCTAGAACATTACAGACTGAAAAGCTTCCCCAACCCTTTCTACATCAGGCTTCAGCTCCTGCTTGAGCAGTAGTATTTTTATTTATTTTGTTTAGAAACATAACTGGTCTTGATTTGAAAGCAATAAAAGAATGCTGTTTCTAATCCTGATCAACCTGCCATGACCAGGCTTGTCAGTAACACAAGACTGACAATATTGCCAACTCTAGGTAGTAGAATAAAATAGAAAAAAAATAAATAAAAATAAAAGTAGACAAAAATGTGTACTTTTTGGTTTGAAGAGACAGTACATTTAAAAAGCAGGTTAAAAAAACAGCAAAAATGTCCTCAGGACTCTTAGGTTGTTTTCAAAGAGCAATTATTGCAAGTTTTTAGGACAATATCTTAGTGCTGGTGGAAGAAAAACCGTAATCAGAGTCCTGTAGCAATGGTCAAAAACTGCATTGATCTACACATTCCCTATAACATTTGGGAATTTATTCACATTATCTGTGTGGCAACATACTAAAACAAGCGTCCATGCATGCATAAACTCTTTCACAATCCTCTCTAAATTAGAGCTACAATCTCCTAAAATACCTACCCCAATCAGTATAATGCTGATACAAACACTCCAGTGATCAGTGTAGAATTTGTAATTAGATGAACGCTGACAGACAACACTTAGTCACGTTATTAGTTATTCAAGGACTTCTTTGGTGCAAGCACCAAAGCAGCAACTAAGTAACAGCAGAGCTGTGAGCAGAACACCAGAGACAGCTGTAGAACACCGATCACAGGAAAATATTTTGGTGGGACTGAGTGTCAGGCTGGCCGATAAAATAAAATGTGTTGACATCAGGCAACATGGAGACAGGAACATACAACACAAAGTAGTGGGAGATATTTTTGGATTTCAAGACTGCAGTTAGTGCAACAAAACTCAGTTTCGGAGTATTTGCTGTTCTAAAAATAGCATGTGCTGTTTGGACCAGCTTTCCTTTGAGAAACCAAGAAGCTTAAGCAGAAATCTTTCCCTACAGTTTTTGTTCTGCCTCTAGAATCTGACAGTGATTCAGAATCATTACAGAAGCATTTAATACACGGTTTTATTTAAACTTACTGTCCAAATCAAAGCCGATTACAAAACTCATTGGTCTTTGCAGTTAAGAACAAGGGGATAGAACAAAACCTGCTAGAACTAGCAGCACCCCCTTATTCTACTTTTTTTTTTCTCTAGCACTAACTGTTGAACACTTCTGCTCCATGGAAGAGAGAAGAGTGAGGACAAATATGAAAGGAAAGCAAATTCAGAGTTTATTTTTATCTTGGCTCCTTGATCTCTAAAGACTTTTTTTCTTTAAAAACAAAAATCTTTGTATTTTATTACAGAATACCAAGCTCTTTGAGGCTCAAATGACCTAAATATGTTATGAATTACTATCCTAAATTGATATACTTTCTTTTATCCAGAAATAGTATCTGAAAATGAACAAAAAATCTGTCCATATTTGTTACCGCTTAAACCCCATTAACTTCTACAAACAAGTGTGCTCTCAACCAGGCAGACTACAAGAAAAGGGTACATTAAAAAAACACAAAGCCCTCCCTAAGCCTCAAAATTAACTCTGTAAACCCCAAAGTAGTTGTATAAACATGTCTGATTTACAATGCTACATCATTTGTCCCCTTGTAAAACTAGGTTTAAAATACTGCCATATGATGAAAATACAGCAATTTACACTGGCAACCTCACAAGACAGATACTTAATCCAGTTTTGTAGAGCAGGATCTCCAAGTGTTATTAGTGCTACAAATACGATACTGCTTGTGCCATAAACAGCACTGACTCCAGATAGAATTATTACAGGTGCAATAACTAGAAAGGTACCATTATTTTAAGTTTAAATTCCTTGGACCAGAATCTTTTTCAGGCAGCTGAGACACTTTGAAGTTCACGCCCTGCATGAGCAGGTTCTTTGCATAATATACTTTATTATTTAAAAAGATAAAGAACAACAGAATTATGGTCAATAATGAGATTGTATTTCTTAATGATTTACAGTAATAAAACAGTCGTAAACAGCTAATTATATAACTTGGTTAGCTGCATATAATTATACTCTGTAAATATGCATCAAGTAAAACTTGATAGGAAGAAGCTTACAGAGTACATGATTTACCCTTCTGGATGGCAGCCACTGCTCTCCAACAGTTGCCATTTTATAAGAGTATTGTTTTCAGTTATTTCAACAAGAAAGTGTGAGATATCCAGAGAAGCACCAGCCTGCCAGCATCAACTGACACAGGCCTAAGTAACTAGAATGGGGAAAAGACCATTAAAGTAGTGAAATAAGTACAGAAACATACAGCCAAGTATTAAACCTCTGCTGACTAGCACAGGAGTGCGTGGTTTGGCAGTCTGACATGGCTCTGCACTCCGCATCACCAAACTGTAGATTTGTTCCTCATCTCTGCCTCTGCACACTTATTTCACAGCCTTAACACTTTTTTAATGTAGTTGTTTGCTGGTGTTGTGAAAACAAGCATGTGCGTACTCAGCTGCACTGAACAGGAGATTCACATCTCAAGTGAGAGAACTCGAAATGCTATTCCCACTTAGTGATTACAGCATGCAGCTACAAAACAAAACACGGAACTACTGCCTGCCCCAGAAGAAAAATTACAATCCTGTATCATCAAAATAAAGTCAACAAAAAGCACTAAATGGACTAAAGTACGCTTCCATATGTCACTATGCTTAGAATGCATTCTCAACAGGAGGCTCCATCACACTCTTCTAATAGGCCTTTTATTATGGTTGCTATTACTATTATTATTGTACCTTTCTCCCAGCCTGGACAAGCGGTACAGGCAGCAAGACTGATGACACAGCCCTATCCAAGCAGGGAAACAGCAGTGGTGCCACACACTAGCAAGCAATAACACAGCCTTTTTGTAATCTAAAACACTTGCAGCCTCAACTATCTGCTGTGAGGTATGAAGGCTGCTACTATTATACTTGCAGTGCTAGGTTTCCCCCCTCTCAACTTGCTCCCTTAGCAGCAAAAACTAAACCACAATGCTGTTTGCCCACAAGTTAGGTGGCAAAAGGTGTTGATGCAACACCTCACATGGGTGCTCAATGTTTCACTATTTATAATCTGCATTTCCTCTGCAATAGTCCAGAGAAACAAACAGCTTCCTTCCTCTTCTTTTCCCTACTCCAAAACACAGAAGACAAATGCAACTTCTACAAGGCCATTCCCAAGGGCTTTAGGGCCTTGCTTTCTGCAAAAGATGCTTGGGTAAAGCCAATCCTTCCCTCAGAGCTGCACCGTAAGTAGGCTTTCACAGCTATCCTGCTCTCCCTGCTGGTCTCACTGCAACTCAGTGCAAGTGAAGAGCAAGTCAAATCAGATGAAGACAGCGTATTGCTTTCACTGGAATATCCTAATCCCACAGAGAATCAGAACTGGGTTGGTAACTACTGGGCTCACCCCCAGCCAGACAGGCACTCAGGCCCTGAACCATCAGGCCTGAGACCCACACCAGTGTCTGGTTTCCCATTAGCTAACCTCAGACAGGACACTGGTCTTCCATTCGCAGAGGCTCTCTGCAAAAGCCCTGGCAAGAAGTAAGCTGGCAAGGCGGGCCCCTGTGCAAGTTCTTACATTTAATACAAGAGTAAACAAATGAGCAATATCGCATCTCAAAGATTAATGTAGTAAGAACTCTGCAGGCAAAAAACAAAAACATTTTCACCTCACTTCTGATTTTCAAGCCATAGCCACACTGTGCGCTTGGCTAGGATGTGATGGTCAAGCTTCATCCTGAAGTACATTCCTCAGGTCCACTGATTTCTCAAACATTTGAAAAACAAATTTCTGCCTTCATGCCTGACCAGGAGGATCTTACAAAGACAACACTTCACAGCAAAACCAGAGAAATTCAACTTGCAGTATGTCTGCTATATACTCTCTCCCCATTACAAGAATTACTCCGTAAAACCTACTTACAAGGGGAAGGGAGACATTCTGTTTCTCATGTATGTCATTAAATTTAATAATCAACAAATCAGAAAGAATCCAGCACGTCATTTGTCCCATCCATTCCCTGAATCAGCTCTGATGATTGTATGCAGTGCTTTGTCCAGCCCAGATTTGAACATCTCCCCTGATTAACCTCCATATGTTCAGACAGTCCCAATCTCTTTGCGGAAGAAAAATGCATTAATCACTGATTACATTCTGCCAACAGACAGTATCAGCCTCCCCTGGCAAGCTAAATATTGATGTTCATCACTTTTGGCTACTGAGAGCAGTGCTTTGGAATTTCTAGATGCTTCATTTACCCAGCATTCAGAGCAAAGAGCTGAAAAAAGCCAGAGCATGCTAATTAAGAGCTAACTTCTGCCCTTGAATACATACGCATGCCTCTAAAGTCAATGAGGGCTATACTTAATGCATCAGCAGACTTAAGGTTTAAATAACATCAGAACAGGACAAGTATTAGTGGACCACTAAGGGAATTCTGCGCATGTGGGGATAAGCGTCAAGACCAAACAACTTCACTTAAATAAAAGCAGAATCAACACTTAAAAAATCCGAACTGTGGAACTAGTTCTAACAGAAGGGATTAGGCTTAGAGGCTGATTTTGTAGTTTCTTTTACTCAGGAAAATAACAAAGAGGCACACTACAGGCTGATATTTCGGGAGCCAGGAAGATCTGCAGGACCTCTCAACTTCCAAAATCAGAGCGTTAGTCAGATATGCAGTACAAAGTTACCAAATTAGAAAGATGGAAGAAGTTGGAAGCTAAATGAATGCCAAGCGTAGGGCCTTCATTTCTTTCTTTGCACTATGATTTAGGCTTCCTGTGCTATGCATGGCTATAATCCCTGAGAGAATAAATCAAATGTAATAAAACAAAGAGAAGGAGAATTCAAACAAATGAGTGCTACTGAAGCACTCTGACATTAAAGGAGTGTGGCAAGTTCTCATCGACCTCCTTTAAATGGTACCTATTTAAGTGCTTAGAGCGCCCTAGACAAGGTCTGAGCCATGCAATAGGTGATGGCATGTCAGGAAGTATGCTCTACTGGGAATCAAAATGAACCCCAGATATCTCTTTTATCCATGTCAGTGCATAGCAAGCAAGTCACATCTAGGAATTTGCAAGTAGCTGGTATTCAGCTTAAATGTCACAAACTCCAGCTGATAAACTAAAACATGATTTAGGGGAAGTATCATCTTAATTTTGAAGTATTCCGGCAAAAGACAGCAGTAACTGAACAGTAGGATACTTTGAGTTACTTCAGTATTCCTAATTTTTTTTTTTTAAAAAACAATTGCAGATACCAACACCACTTTAGTTAGGAACATCAAGCTATTTGCAAAGGAAAGTGGAAGCAGAAATATTTTAAGGATTGTTCAAATTTGAATTATCACACAGAATAGCTCCTGAAGTGCCTTTGGACTAAATACCGTGAAACATTTAGACAGCAGTCTTATCTCCCCATGACCAGAGAGAGCAACTGCTGTTGTGTCACACTAAACTGTCATATAACCTATAAAAACACAGAGTGGTATATGAAGATATGGAGTAGCATGTTCACTAGGAGAACTGGACAAGTAAAACAACACTTGCATCTTCTTTGCAGCACACTAGTTGCTCTTACTGCTGCCTACAATGGTACGTCCACTTGGCACAACAGTAAACGGGCATTCCTAGAAACTCTGCATTATTGATGAAACATATGTTTAACAACTTTATTCGGGACTGTCAAAACTGATGACCTAAAGCAAAGTGCTCACTTCCGAGGCATTATGTATTGATAAAAGCATAAACATAATAGAATTTAGAGTGGATTTTCTCTGCAATGCTATTCCATGACCCAAGCTAATGCTTAAAAAGGTTACTTGAATTATTCTGGTCTTATTCCTACAAGGAGAAATATCCATTTTTGGCAGTTTTTCTGGCTTGGAAAGGTGGGGGAGGAAGATAGAGGGAAGAAAAAAGACAGGAATAGACCTGGTCCATTTGTGCAAATCCATGGGAAAAACTGTCCGTATAATATACAGTCAAGTATATAATTAAATTGCCTACATGGAAAGTAATTTTGGATTCAGACCACTTCTAGGAATTACAGCATTTCTTAAAACACTTTATAACAGAAGCAATCAGAACTAGAAAGTTAAGTCTAAATCCTGAAATATAGATTAGTATCTATATGGGAAAAACTGTACTAGTATACCTAAAGTGACATTATATTAATGGAGTTCTGGCAGTAAAATTCTGTAGGAAGACAAGACTTCAGTTGAGAATTTTCAAAAAGGACTAAAAAAAGTTCCCAACCCTCCAAATTTCAATGGCAGCTGACACTCCTGAGATGTTGAACTTGTACAAGATGCCACATTATAGTCTTATAGGCACTGGGTAGCAGATGCAAAGTATTGCTGTGACCCAGGACTGTCAGAGTGTCTTCGCCTAGTTTTCAGATCCTCAGCCACAACGAATACAGCTTCACTTAACTTGCCAAGTATAACCTAGTCTGAAAGTGAAATTCAACACATGGCTTTCTCTCAGTAATGCTCAGGTCTGTGAGGAGAACCATTTAGGCATAAGCTTAGAACTGAAACACACCTGAATTAGTCTGAAATTGACAGTTACAATGAGCTGATACGTTCAGAGTAAAATGAAAGCAGTGGCCATATCATTGCAGGTCTGAATCCAGTCAGGATTGCTTTATTCATTCCAGCTTTAACTCATTCCCAGAAAGATGCTCTCCCATTTTGAAGTCTGACTATTTTCTCTCCTGTTTTGCAGGAATGAAAGACCAAGCTTTGCAGGTTGAACTCTGAGTTTTCAATTTGTTTGTCGTACAGGGCTGCATATGCTCCTACAGCAGCTCTGCCGGCCTCAGAGATGGTGATGGGTTTTTCCAGCTTGGGCCTCAAACCCCATGCCTCCTTTCAGAAAGGAGATGTCCAGGATACTAGCAGGGAAGGGCAACTGTGCTTCCCAGTGGAAAACTGGCCTAGTTATATGAAACAAGACAGGAAAAAGGCTCATCATTTCTTCTTTTGTCCTGCAAATCTATACAGAAGCCAACCTGACTTTGTCCACTTGTAGCAGGAAACTACCACCCTAGAAGCAACAAGAGACAACATGGGGTCACCACAATAGAACAGCTATTCAAATTTGTTGTTTAAAAACTATAATGAGTGGGCTGTTCAACTTATTTATTTCAAAAACGTATCTGGTATTTCTGATCTCAAAAGCAGCCAAATAGCAATACACGTTGTGATCCCTGCATTAACTCCAAACAAATACCCTTTTGTCCCCCTGGCCAGTGGCTAATTGCCAATTTGTTTCACAAACAAAACCTGACAAAAAACAGAATCCAGCTAGTAAGTGTAGAGGGTTACAAAATAATGCATGTGGTATTAAGCTTAAGGCAGAGCTGCTCTGCCAGCAAGCATAAACATACTAAACAATCCCACCTTTTCTATCTTCTGATCTGATTTTTTTTTTTTTCCAGTAGATTATTTCCCTCAAGGGCAAATGTATTCCAAACATTTAAGGGCTTTTACAAAAAGCCAGCACTGATCTCTGTGCTTGAATAATATCCCAAATGGACCCTCACTGGTAACATGATAACAAAATCAGTGTTTCAGTCAAAAGAGAAGAGTCTTTCTCCTTCTCTGTTCTTTTCTTTTTGTGCATTGATATAAAGATCAGAGTCATCTGCATGAATGAGATTTAGAATTCTGATGAAAACAATAAGATACTAAACACTTTCTGGCCCTCCCAAATTTGTATTCAGCCTCTCCCTTTGTTAAAGCTGTAATCATACTCCCATAGGTATTCAAGTGATTTATGCAAACAAGGTCTCTTCTGTCAAAAATCATAGCAATTTAATGCAGTCACAGGCTGTTTGGTTGTGTAGACTACTGGCACCAAAGAAGATGCAACTTAGTATTCTGATGCATGTCAGCTCTCTCATACAGATCAGATGGTCTTAGTAGTATTACCTCAGCCATTCTAGCATAGAATACTGTATCTATACACAACCAAACTGGAAAAATAAGAGAAAACAGCAGAAGAGGTTACTTGAAGCCACAGTCATAAAGAAATTCAGAAATGAAGCTAAATCACAGCCTTTTGCTTAATTGTAAATACAGCATTAGTTTGCCTTAAATTCTTTCTCCATGGAACATCACCCACTTGCATAAAGGCAGACAAACAAATAAAAACCTGCCATCTTTACCTGCTGTGTGAATGCTAGCTACTCCTCATGCACTTTACACATCCCTTTCATACATAGAAGTCACAGCTCCCAGAAATAGGACTTTTTAAATCTAGCAGTAAAAATAAAAAAATAAAAAACATTCATAGCTGTAGTGCTCTCTGGCTGACATTCTCATGATGTGCAATATGGTAGCTCCTCCATCACCGGGGGCCATATCCCATCTCCCTTGGGAAAGTTGTGCTGTTAGTTTCAGTGGACAAAAATTCAATCACTTGAAATAAAATGAGCAATATTTAGGCATGACTTACTCCCCCCCGCCCTTAAATTATTGACAATTTATAGACAAATCTGGCTGTGTTAGAAATTCTACTTGCAGTTGCACAGAAGATTATCTCATCTGTGCTCATTGCCACTCTCTCAAGAATGACGAATGGGTCTGTCTTGCTGGCTTAACACCTCTTTCCAAAACCAGTTTGATACTGTGAGTGAGGAAAAGGAAAGAGTTGATTAAAAGCTGTGATGAAATGCATGCAACAGAGAGCAGTATCCACGGTGCTCTCACACCTCCACCCACTTTCTCCCCAGGCAACCAATGGCACTGCACAGGAAAACCATTACATCATCAGGACAGTCTCTAACTGGCTATAATCTGGATGCAGCTTCTGACCCAAAATATGAGTCAGACAAAAATACACTATTCCAACTGTATGCTCTAATTGAGGTAGCGTATTACCAAGTACCTTACAGATGTGCAGTAATTTCTGCAACTCCCTTGAGTAAAAGAAAGATGAGTTAAGAGCTGACTGAATATTGTACACATTTTTAAGCCTGAAAAGATTCACAACACCTGCTTTGACCTCTTTTGTATTTACATTCCGAAGTGTTTGTGCCACTGAATTATACTAGCAGAAATGCTTGAAGCAATTTCCAAGGTGATCATTTGCCAAAAATGAATGTTACAAACAGAATTGTTAGTTTTGTACAGGTATCTTGGCATTGTTTGAGATGCATGCATATCCAAGTATCCAAAATAATACCAAATTACTAACCCCAAATACCACTCATCTTCACAATTCAAACAGCACAAGCACCAACAGAATTGGGTTTATGTTCAATGTATTAATATAAAATTTACTGAGTAACCACTACAAGAAATCAACAGTTCCTTAAGGATTTTCCACAAGCAGGAAAAAAAAGAAGTTATTTGCAGGATAAATCATTGATTGTGAATTATTTACTCAGCTCTAGTACTACAACTGTAAGTTACAAATGAAGACATTGAGTTATACAGCATGAGTACAAAGGGCTCATTCTGCCAAGTGAATGGGGACCAAATACTTGAGGAAGCTAGCATTCAAAACTGATGGGGCCAGAAAAAAAATCAGCTTTACTCCTTACTTCATTCCAGTCTTTATCACCTTCCCCCCCCTCCCCCCATACACACAACATGCATAATCCAAATATTTCTGCATTCTGAAAAAATGAGCCTTACACATAAGAAAAGCCACCTACGTGGATAAGTAAGACAGTATCTGTTTCCTTTTTTTCAGGCTGGCTTACAGCTCCTTAGAGCAAGAATCACTCACATTCAGTACCACAGGCTGCATATTACGGGTTCCCTTACTGGCTGTTCCATACACTGATGTAACCTAAATAAATCTGCTCGACAAACACATCCTATAACGGTGGGGAACAGTGGCTGTCCAGAGTTCTGCTGGTCTCAGCCAACACAGGTGTTATTAGGTACTTCTGTATTGTTAGTCCTACTTAAAAGAGAAATAAAATTTGGCTGATTTTGCCCTCTTTGAATGCCTTATCCAGGATTATACACCATGGAATCAGGTGCTGCAAACTTGCATTCTCTTCACAAATGGTAAAGGAAGGCAGGAGCTGTCTCACGTGCCCTCATCACAATGCATCTCTATATCTCCTCTACAGGACCCTGACACATCAATACTCATCTACTTGACCTCAGTTTAGCTGAGGAAGTTTTAGCTGTTTTTAACTTTCAGTCTTAATTAGGGAGACAAAAGAAGTTTGCTTAGATGTTTAAATAAGCTCCAGTGGTGAATAAGACATTAAAGAGCAGGTGATGGACTCTAAAACAGTGTCTCTGTGGACTCTAAAGCAGCATCTCTGATCTCCATCAGCCTACCCGCACTCCTTTCAAGTTCCTCGCTGGCCTGCCCCACTATTAACCTCCCCTACACACTGAGAATTAGCTCTTTATTCTCAGACTTTGTTCCCTCTCGAAGGGCTCCTCCTCTCAATCTTTACCCAAGAACCCTCAATGGTCTTTTATGAATGTGCATAACAAAATCCTTTTCAAAGTCAAAATAAATTATTGCCACTGGTTAGAATATAGAGAAGCTCCTGTTTCGACCATTTACAGCACTTTCAAAGTCTTAGTACTGATGCAGTTCTGCTTACTGCAGTCTTATGACTTAAGAGTGGTATTAAAAGCATATCGGAGAGACCTCTAGAGCTCCAAATATACCGCTAGATAAAAGCGAGCTCTTCATCCATGCAGAGTCCCAACACAGGAGCACTATGTGGCTAGATCTCCAACTCTCCAGTCTCTTCAGTTAAAGATTGCTGGGGTGTATTTAGTGGAGAATTAGCTCCTAATTCCTCCTGTCCTGGGATCTTCTGCCACAAAGATGTGTGACAAGGAAAACACAGTCATAAAAATCCACTTCAATATTAATCATTCCTAGAATTATATAGAGATGTAGGAAACCAGAAAAACAGTTTACTGAAACCTCCAAAAATTGAAAGCCATGAAATTGTGCAAACCTGACAAAGTAAGTGCAATATGATCTTTGTTAATTCTGGCAACCTCCACGTTTGTCACAAAGAAAACTGGGAAGTGCCTGAAGTGCAATTCCTTCCACACCCATAGGGTGCACCTACAAAGAGCAAAACTAGAAGCATGAGACTTGGAGTGAACTTTATTTGGAGCAAAACAAATGTAACAGAATTAACTAATTCAGAACCTAAGGACAAAACCTTATTCCCAGCTCCAGTACATCATAAAGTGTCACAACATTTGGCTGTCTCCTGTCAAGCAAGAGCAAAATACCGTGACTTCTCTCAGGGTAGTATTAAAGGACAGTGTCCGTGCTTAGTTAGAAAACTGGAAAAAGTCTTTTGTTTTGCTCAAAGTCACCCTGTCAAAGCAGCACAGAGGTAAGAGGCTGAATGGAATAATGGGCACAGGGAAAGGAAGAAATACATAAAATATATCCCATCTGCCTGGCAGTATATAATAAAAATTGATCTCCTTGTATTTCCGTTAATCATTGTGCTATTCTAACAGAAAGATATACATGTAAGATAGAAAAGCTCTTTGCCATATTATACTCTATTAGAAAACATTTCACTGATCATTAAAATACAGCCACAGAACATGCCAACACATGATGAAAACCTCGCATTAGCAAAAAAAGATAAAATGAACTGAAATCACAGAATTTGCTTTGAGGACTCAGTGTTTGCCCTGGATGTGAGCAGTACATCACATCTGAAAGTGGTAACTCCATCAGCAACCCTGAATATGCTTAGCCCTACTGCAGAGATTTTGGTTCAGCTTGGACTAGGTGGGAAGCACTGCGTTTATTGAGCCAACAGGACTTCTACCTACATAAATTTTCTCTAGACATCTTCCACCCAGGTACTGACCAAGCATAGTCTGTCACATTTGGTGACACAGGAGGCCGCACAAGTAAAACAGCTTAATCTGATCTGAGAGCTATCAGACTTCCCACCGCATGACACAGCGTTACGGTAAAGCTGTGCTGCGGAACATTGCATTCAGGCTCGGTAATCAAGTAAAACTGTCGTTCAGGATTTACTGTACTCCTGTGCATAGTTATCCATTATCTGTAACAAAGCTTGAACTTATTAAATTACTTCATATCTTCAGTATTATGCTATTGTTTATTATATAGCAGTACGAAGGAATTCAGAAAGAGTCATTTTCTACTAATGCTGAACAAGGAACATTATTAGATTAAGGACAAAACATTACCCTTGAAGCTTTTCTTCCAGCTTCGTGCTGCTGCAGAACATGTAGTTTATATGCTTCTCCCTGATGCCTCCTGCTGCAGATTTAAAGAGCCAAGGCAAATTACTCCCATCACTCCACTACCACTATGGGAGCGGCACAGAGAAGTAAACATGTTAATTTTGGTAACAAACCAGGAAAGTACATTGGTGCCACATGCCTTCCATCTGCAGAAAACAAAGACAAGTTGGTTCCCACCATACATCTATAAGACAAGACAGGCAGAAGCGTGCTATGATAAAAGGGTGTTTACAAAACAAGATGAAAACTGATACACATGTAATGGCAGCAGTTAGGTGATGGACAGGAGGAAAAACGTTTCAGACAAGGCCTCAGAACTCCTTTTTCAGTGTTTCAGAGATGATGCACAGACACATGGGGACAGAGGCACTACAGCCCAGGAGTCTCTGCCTTCACTCCTCCCTCACCTGTCTCACATCAGCAGGAGCCCCAGGCAAAGGGGGTTAGTTACTGACATTTGTCCACAGGTTCCTCTTCTAGCTGTTCCGCAGCGTCACTAGTTGGCTGCTCGTGCAAAGGAGTGCAGGAGCACACGGAGCACAGACCACAGCGCACAAACTTCGCATAAGTAGCTCTGCTGAGGGCCCGATCTCCTCTGCCACCTACAGTCACACCAAGAGAGCAACAAGTCATAACACTTTAATTCCCTGGTTCCCTCACCTTAACACACCGAGACAAACGGGGACGAAGTAGGAGAGGGGCAGAGAAGCCCAACCATGCCCACTTTCCACTTGGAAAGTCAGCAAGGTGATCTCAAACACTGCTAAACTCTGCTCTCCTCTGGGAACTCTGCCCACAGCTTTGTGATGTGGGGAAAAACAGATCTGCATGAAGGTGCCAATGATTCTCCCATCGTTTAACCCCATCACTTGGCAATGCCTACATGCAAGGCTACGGAAACAGTCTTTTCACTTGGTGTTTGCATGTGCTGCTACTGGCTTATTATTTGAAAGCTCAGGTCAGACAGCATTAGAAATCACACCGTTTGCCAACCACATTTGGAGTGCTCAGTATCTGTGAAGAACAGATACAAGGTATTTCTGTAGCGTTTTATTATAAGGATGACTTTTCAACCTTAACTAAGCTTTTTCTGACTTTTTCATTGTTTGATAAAATGAAGTGGGCAGAAGTTCTGCAATGAAAACCTTCTCCAATCTCAAGGTCCTAGTAATTGGTCCTTGGATTAAGAGGAAGGGTACCCAAGTGAACATTGTCAGGACACACACAAACTTAAGCTACTTTTCTTTATGTCCAGGGCAGACACTGCTCAGGAGGAAGCTACAAAGACAGCATACCAAGTGCAAAAGCCCAACTATCTTCTGATGGAAGGAGAAGGAGCTACACCAGGAGTCTGAAGGAAATGTGGAGGCTGTTTTGGGCTTTTATTTCCCCCCTCCCTGTTTCTTTCAGCATTTCATGCACCTGTATCCAACAGAAGTTTCACGTTGGTGCCATGTCACCTTAGATTGATGCTAGTGAAGTGTGGTCCCTCTTGCAACTTGGAGAAGCAAGTTAGAAAGGAAGTAAAATGGTTCTGGTAGACTTACTCCTTCGGCTGACAGCCACCAGCCTGGCAAGCACAGTAGCACCCAGTATTTTTGAAGCCAAAGAAACACTTTGTACACTCAAAGTCAAACACTACAAATGCACGTTGTGCAAATCATGAGGCTCACTGCATTATGATTAATGACAGTGGTCATTTTCAAGTCAGAATTGCAGACTCCTGGGTCCTCCAAAAGCATCAAGCAAATAAAAGCAAAGCCTAGCTCACAAGTTTTCTGTTCATAACTCCACATCTCAAAGAAAAGTACAGAAAGACATCAGAGCCAGGGCAAGAAAGCAAGCTCCTTCCAGCGCAGACACCAACAGACATTCATGACAGCAAGGGAATACGGTATCATCCTTCAGTCATTTTTCCATGAAAAAGCAGCATAATGTGTAACACTGTTCAGTACCCATACCACAACCATCTCAGCCACTGGCAGTTTTTGTCAGCGGAGTATCTTCAATCAGGCTCCTTAGAGCTGCAAGACCCGCTCCTAGCGGTTCTCCTTGCTCCCAGCAGATGTAATACTCACACAGCTGGCCAAAACACAAATACTTGCAGAAAAAAAAAAGTTACCCCCTGCCTGAACAGCCCCCCCAGAGGCTTCAGCTGCTTTTCCCTCCTGCATCTCCTGCAAGCCAGCACTGGAACTGGGCATCACAAGGGAAAAGAAAGGAAATGCATTATCCTGCTTCCCGTTCCAAGCTTCAGAATTAGGGACTAGCACCATGCAGCTGTGACTCAGCTCATTGCCTCTTCAGTCTGACACAGCTCCAGCAAGCTCTGCTCTGTGCCCTGGAGTCTTTATAAAGACTTGGATAACATTTTAGCTTGAGGTTGTGGCTTCTGTAGGCAGAACAGGAGGGTTTTAGAGGACCAAAGGATCCAGACCTAAACTTAACAAACACTATAAACACAGCCTACCACACCAGCATCACACCTTAACTACTTCGGTGCTGACTGCTCTATCACCAAAATATGAGTAAATTGAAATTGCACAACAGTGCTCTTAGAAGATTGACAACACCCTTAGCCTGCCCTTGCTCCCTAACACGAACTCAGTGAAGAAAGTCCATCCTTCCAAGAGACCTTAACAGAATAAAGCTATTTTGGAACATTTATACAAAGAAAGACCGTATGTTGTTTCAAAAGTAAAAACAAGGGACAGGAGTGGAAATATTTACAGCTTCTAGATTAGCATCATGAAGAACATGAGAAGGCGAAAACTGAAAGGAACAGAGTCTCTGACAGATGGAAGCAAAATCAAACTGCTACATATTACTACTCCCTGTGATGCACAAGAAAAGAGATGGGGCATTCTAAAGTAACAGACAGGGAAGTGAAAAGAGTTGCTGTGCACACTATTAAGATGCTGCAAACTCCAGACAAAATATGAGCAATGCCCTACTCTACCATCCTCGGGACTTTCCTGATTATACCATATGTTGGAAATGGACTTCTGTTCTTCACACAGGATGGATAGTACCTACTTGCAAAGCAAATTAGAGGGATCCACAGGGTAGAAACTGATTAACATAGAGCTCAGCACATTAGTTTGTTAGTTCAGTGCCACGTGCCTGACTCACACTGTCACACTGGTGCAACACTCTTTTGCTCCATTGCTGTGAGCCTCGAAATTGAACATCCATTTAATGCTAACAGCAGCAGCATATCCGGCAAGAAACTCCTGAGACAAATGAACACTTTGCACTGAAATATTGGACTTCTAGAAAAAGCACTTCTTCCATTTTACGGGGTTACTCATATCTCAGTCTCATTTGTATTTGAAAGGAAAGAAACTGGGATCACGCAATCTTTCAAACAAAACTCTGCTACCATTCCACAGTGAAAGGTAAATGCATGAATCTGTAATGGGCTGCTGATCAATTTTTGACAGACTGATATTCTCATGACAGATTAACAGGGCATACATTTGACAATTTATAGCACTGAAAGACATATGCAAATACATATACAGAAATAAACACTTTGGGTAGAATTTCTTGCCTAGGAAGCTTCCGTACAAAATACTTTCCAAGTATTATCTTGTCACAAATAGAATGTCTACCTTCTTAATGTACAATTGATGCAGAAGTGGGTATTTCAGAAGATCACCATTGTACTCTAGTTTTCCCTGCCTACGATACATGTAATTTTAATTCGGGAAAGAGAAATGGTGCCAATCCTGTAAGAATTGCAACAAAGCTAACAAAGCTTATTGTTACTAGTGTTAAATAAGGAAGTCCACCAGTAGAAACCCTGCCACCATAGTAGCAACAACACATACCCCCCTTTTTTTTTTTCCTTTGCATTTGTTCTTGACATAATTCCATGACCACAGAGTGACAGGATACCACCTGAGAGAACCTGATGAAAACAAGTAATCCTCTCCTACTTCAAAAAACACTCAGCATAAGAATATTTCTATCATTCCTTCACTGAAATTTCCACAAAATATTGGTTTGTTAAAACTCAAAGTTTAACAAAGGTTGCTGCAATTATGTGATTTATTTCAGCTCTAGTAAGCCTGGACAGGAAATACTGAAGTGTTTCTTGTTTTCCAGCCCTCTGTAGTTGTTTCTAACATACACGTCTAGATAAATAGTAGCACTCTTCACAGTCCTGAACGTCGTACACAACATTTCATTCTGGGAAGCTCTCTGGGCAGCATTAACAGGCAAAACAGTCTGTCTTTGAGATCTAACCACCTTCTGATAAGAAGGCTGGGTTGAAAATAATCTCTCAAAGGAACACTACCTTGAAGTCTAGAGATGAAAATTCAGATGAGGAAATGGAAAAAAGTGTAAAAGCTACTAGTTTGGTAGACAACCACGGAAAACTACCTCTTGGTAGTCTGATTCACATTTTGTAGAATATAATTAAGACAGCTTTGAAGGTATAGCACAAAGATACTGACTTGACATTTAAAGAGGCAATAAAACAAGTTTTCCTATGTAAAAGTTCTCTTGAAAATCATATAGCTAGAAACAGAACAGGGCGGTGAAAAGAGGCAGCAAGAGTTGCCAAAGCTTTAAATGGATAGAGTCACAGCACCACCGTATTAATCTAGTTTTACATATATTTAATTCCATTGCTGCACCATAATAAACCTGAAATAATACTAAATAAGACTCAGACTTGAAAATAATGTGACTTGAAAGCATTTCTTTCTAGGAAGTTATGCCTATATGAAGGCAAAGTACAGAGGCTAGTAACAATGGGAAAAGATTTTTTTTTAAATGCCTGTAGATTTAAGTTTTATATGACCACCTCAATATTTTGTGTTGAAATCATGCATTTTCCTGAATACCAGCTCCAGTAAGATATATCAATAACAATAACCATGTCACTTAAGTGTTATATTCTTGTTTTGAAAGTTGAACTAAAATTTCTTCTCCAAATAGCAATGGCAGAACACGTGCGCATACATAGATTCACAGATGTTAACAACTGCAAAAAGTTTTACTCAACTCTAAAATACATGATTGGTTTTTTTGTTTTGTTTTGTTTTTTTAGAGTTGCAGATTATCCTAAGGGAGAACAAGAACCAGTCCAATTACTTCTTGTGAGCAACCGGTCTGGTGATTTCAAATCTATTTCCTCTTTGTGACTCATTCACAAACCAAACCCATTCTTTGCCAATATGTACTCGCTGTCTGCAAATTATTCACTGAATAATTTATATGAAGGAAATTCACCCTAAGGGTTTGTCTGCAAGCTTGTTTGCTTTTACTGATCCCTACCTATTATCCAATGTGTTTGAGCAGGCTTCCAAGTCACACAACATTATTTCTACTCCCTAAGTGAATGAGTGAAAGTAAGCTGCTATATCAATACAAGAGGAAAAACAAATCATGAATCAAGAATAGCCAATTTTGTTTCCTGGTGAAATGTTATCCTTTGCCTAGCTGCTCAGAAGCTGACAATATTCCCCCAGAAAGTGCATCAAGGAGTGTGACCAAACTCACTAACCACAGCAGCAGGGCTTGCAGTGTGCTTCATCAAAAGGCAAATCCCGTTTCAAACGCACACAGCAGGAACAACGCTAAATTATAACACTAGTCTGAGAAGCCTCCATCTCAAACCTAGCTGAAGCACCATGGAACAGGGTAGAAATTGAGAGGCTCTCAGAATGGCTCTTCTCTCATTCCTGATGCCCAGAAGCACCTTGCAGAGAGTCCACCTCTCTACTGCAGAGGGCAAGACCGTACACTTTGCATACATTCAGTAGGCAGTGCTTTGGCATCACTGCAACTCCGCAGTTCTTTTGTGCCATGTTAGCACTGCTGTGCAAACAGTGAATCAGAAGAACCCCTCCCAAATAAGAACATCACATTCTCCAAAAGTGCACAGCTGTTCTTGAAGGCACTGCGTTCACAGAACTTAAATATTCATAAAGTTTGCTAGTTTAAGATTGTTCGTTCTGTATCTCGGCTTGGGTAGGAGAGTAGGAGAGCCAAGTAGAGGCCTTGGGAGGGACAAATGGGGCACAGTAATGCAAGGAACATACTCTGATCAAAACTAGGATTCAACTGACATTCAGGTAATTATTCAGGCAGACACTGCACCTATCAATTTACCAGCTACACCGAAGGCAAGACTCTACCTTTTTGTGAGCACTGGAGCCCTTGAGCCTGCAAAGCAGCAAGCACTTGGTTATTCTGATGCAACAGCAGCGACTCCCACACCCTGCTGCATTAAGAGCAGGGCATCCAGCACTTGGCAGGATTATGCCCGCAGGTGGAAAAAACACTTGGGCAATGCCATTTCCCCCGAACAGGTCTCACAGCCTTCCTGAGCTTTTGGTCCAAACCCAGACTGCATCACAAGAGAAAACTTTTTTGAATATATTTATGAAAATAATTATCTATGATTTAAATGCTATACACAGGCACCACCAGTGAAATAGCTACGTTTGCTTGTACCTTTTTTCTCTCACGTCCTTCATGTGTGCACATAATAGAAATTTTTACACTGGAATTATATAATGATATCAACACTGACTCCCTTTTCAGTCTACAGAAGATTAACAGTCCCTTGAGGGTTATATTGACCCTGGTTTCACTCTCACCAATATTTACCTCTCAGATCAATGAATCTTGATGCTGAACACAACAGAAGTCAATACCTGCTTATTACTGTTAGAATAAGAATTATTGAGAAGGTTTACGAACACAGGGTTGGTGCCTGCCAACACTACGGCAGTTAAGGCATCTGTCAATGTTTCCATTATGTCTTTTTTTTCCAGGGCTTCATAACTCACTACCAAAACTTGTCCCAAGTAACAACAAAAAAAAACGCTGTCTGAAGACTCAATCAAGCCTGTTCTTATAAAATATGTTCTGACAAGCATATTTTAAAGTTTCAGACTGACACATGCCAATATTCAAAAGTTTATAAATTTAAGTGCATAAACCTGGACTTTATATCAGATTAACAGATTTGGGGAGGTTGTTTTGTTTTTAAATATTTAGTGCAAGTTCTAAAACTTGATCCAAGTCTCCTTGCACTTCATTGTCAAGAGCTGATCTCCAAGGTATGCAGTACATTTGGTCCTCTACCTTCCCCCTCTCCACCCCNGCTCTGGAGCTCAGCTGTTTACAGGTTTCCAGTTGGAGACTTCCTAGCAGACTAGCAAGGTAGAAGTTCTTCGATCATAAGGACACCAGAAGCCACAAAATCCATCCATAAATCCAAACCCTGAGGTAGGAGGAAACAACGGCGAAGTTTTAAGAGTATACTATGGAAGGAAAGCATCAGGGAAGGAGTAGAGCACAGCAATCCCTGAAAATAAAGGTGTGGGAAACAGGCAGCTTTGACAAAATCTGTGGCAAACATGTAAACATTCTGTTATACCCATCTGGGCTGCCCATCCTTACTGCTCATGCTAGCAAGATCTGTCCTCACACAGATAAAGAACACCGACACAAATTTATACTTGTTCATGTTTTATTCCACTAGTAAGATAACAAATGTCTCAAAGCTATGAGCAACAGCTGAATCTACGTTAGAAATCCTACTTCCATGCATTGGTTGAATGCAAATTCAGACAAACGTCAAAATTCTCAAGACCTTCCCACCCTACCCATCCCACAGGTACGTTCATCTCCAGTGCATTCAGTAACACCTTTCTCTTCACCCACGATTTACATCAGCAGCTCTCAATGACTGAGAAATACTCTGCTTCACAGCCGAGCTTTCACAAGCATTAAGATGTATAAGGCATTGAAGCTTTGGACAAAAATCACCAGCATAACCTTAAGAGAAACATCTTAAGCATCTTCCAAGTGCCCACTTTCTAACTGCCTTAAAAATTGGATAATATATAGAGGGTTAAGTCTACACGTGATCTGACAGTCCTCTGATCAGTAAGTACACTATGTGGTGGAGGTTTCTCTATGGAGTGATGTCTGCCTTTTTGCTTAATAACCTGCCTACTCTTCAATCTTTTGCCAGAGACAGAAAGCGGTGTTTTTAACTGTTTGGTATAGTTAAGCAGAAAAACTCTGAATAGATTTTTCTAGTCAGTTAACCATATTCTTGAGGGAAAACATAAGGTAGTATAATTATTAAAGAGCACTCTCAGTAATACTCGCATCTTTATCACGTCAATCCTTTGCCAAAAAAAAAGATTTATAGCAAAAGCCACTTACATTTCTTCTTTGCAGAACAAAGCCATCTGCCTCAAATATACCATCAGCCCCTACTAGATGAATTCACACATACTTTAAAGCCCCGGAGTAACCATTAGAATGGAAATTGGACACCGCCTGTCATTTGCAAAGCTTTCTTAACTGGAGAGGCTTCCATTTGTTCAATTAAATGTTTGTATGTGCAATACACTTTATGAAATTTATCCCAAAACAGTGAGGACTGAAATAATATTGGAGGCAGATGGCACAGCTGTTCCATTTAGAGAGCCATCCTCAGCAATATATGAAGTGATGGACAGGACTAGGAAGCAGGAGTGAAAAAACAGTACTATGAAGAACATCATCCACAGATATTAGCAACAAGCAAACCGTTTCAGCTCCAGTCTTCTCTCCCCTGTTGTGCATAGCTGCTCGACTCACTTGGGTTTATCCAATTAGAACATACTGATTTAATTCAGGTAGTCGACCACTGAAGCCATGTAAGGCTTACCCTAAGGGAATCCATCCCTCTGTTTTAAAAGCTAAGGGAGTCTGAAAACCTGTCTGTCACATCGCAACAAGGCAGCGCATATCTGTATGGGCTGATGAGGCCCTGTGCATGCAGAAGAGACAGACACCAGGAGGAATAGAGAGCAAGTTCAAGCTGCCACTTATTTGCATGCCTCATGCAAAACGGAAATCATTGCACTGTGTTCCAGATGCTGCAAACCTCAAGATGCACCTCTAGGGCTCATAATTAAGACCGGCAAACCTTTTCACAGAGAAGGAGGGGCAGGGGGAAGCCAAAGCCATCCTAGCCAGTCTGCATCCATTTTGAGATTTCTGGGGTGCTGGCCTGCTCTACCATCTCAGTATCAGGAAGGTCACCTGTTCAAAGAAAGGGCATGCAGAGACACTTCCTTGCAGATTGACAATTTCAAAGAACCTAATGAGAGCATACCTCTTTCTGTACAGCACTGAGACTAGTGCTGCAGTAAACTGAATGAGAAAAGTAATCAAACACTTCTTTAAAAAGAATTTCCAGCCCTTGTGAAAGTATAGAGAATAAATGGAAACAGATTTAACAAACGGAAATAGGACAACAGGAAAGGTTTTCATGCAGAAAAGCACCTCTGCACTGGAAAACAAGGTATGAGGATTACACTGTCCATCACAAGCCAGCACAAAGCTCTTTGAAGGTTTTTACTTAGGCATCTAACAAACTGCTTGGGCCCTGGAGGAGGATTCCCAACCCCACATCAATGGCCAGACATTGACACTAGCTCCACAGGACTGCAGTTACCTCTTGTGTGTAGACTTAACATGTATTTTTGGCTGCTGATGTTATAAGTTACAAGCCCAAACTCTGAGAACTACAGAGGCCACAGGACGGGTCTCGCCTTCTTCCTTTCCTCCCCCTGCACCTAGCCACTTCTTTGCCCTTTAATCCTACAACCCGTCCACAGAGACCTCTACAGATGGAGTTCTGCTGGGAACTAACTTTGTGGCAGCTCAAAACTAAGAGGTGGAAAAGTGTTTTGCACAAAATGTCAGTGAGGTGAAGAAAGTTCTCAGTAGCTGCCGTGCAACAAACTGCAAGGGGAGTGAATGCTGAAAAGCCAAAAACTAGACCCCAGTTCACCAGAACATCCATAAATATCTGCCACATTTAAAAAGGTTCAGCTGGAGACTATTATGCCTAATGCCTTAAGAATTATTAGAGGCAAAAAAAATACTGCCAGCACACAAATAAGGGAGGTGAAAGGGGACAAAGAAATCCTTCGCTAGGCAGTGCCATTCATTTCCCATGACAGTGAAGGGGCACCAGGTTATACATTCAATACTGTATTACTTAAAACATTCTCCGTCCTTGCTGTTTCAGTATAAATGCTTCCCTCCCCAGCTCTTTCCCACTGGTAATTCTATAAAAGGCATGCCCTAAGGGACAAGTTTCTAATAACGGTCTAAACCTGCTTTCCGAGCACTTGCAACAATTGCAATAGCAATTTTAAAATAATAAAAAGTAAATTCATAGGATTCAACCTCTTCTTTATTTGCAGTGAAGTTTGGCTGTGCTAGAATTATTGCAAACTATATCTCCACAAAGAAATATCTTGAGTTTTTAACTCGCATTTTCTCGTAAGTCATAAGCACGGATTGCTATAAACAGCACAATGCATGGAAACTCCAGAAATTATTAGAAGTGTCCTACTTTACTGGTTTTATGCCCTGGCTTCATTTCAGCTACACCTTGAAGACCAATATCCACAGATGATGTCCAATAAATCTAAATACATAAAGCATCTAATCAATTATTTTCTAAAGACAAATATGGAAGCCATCACAAAGGTGTAAATGAAAAGCTAAACCAGGTGGAATCCAACTTCTGCAGAATACAAAGCTTCAGTGGGAGGCAGGCTTAAAAGCCTGCAGAACCAGAGGGAATTGGTGTACCTTCTAAGCACCACTTCTGTAAGAGCAGTTCTTCCATTCCTCCCTGCCACCCCTTCAGCCTTCTCTCTTCGTGGGGTACGACAGAAACCAGTTACACGCACAAACACAGCGCCTTGATATCAGCAACTGCCCGCTTTAAAATTCATCCTTCTCTACCCAGACAAAATATCCCCCACAAGGGCTGCTCAGGCTTCAGGTCCTCCAGTATATGCCCAATGCTTGCCAGCTTCTGCTTGCTACTTCCAGGGAAGGAGGGAAATTCAGCTCACAGCTGCCTAACTGCCACCCAGTAACTCAGTTCTACCCTCCTGAAGAGCCAAAAATGACACATCAGGGCACAAATTTGGTAGCTACAACAGATGCTACCCTGATTGGTGGGACTGAAGGAGATAAAGAAGAAAACTCCCCACCATAAGGCCTTGAGATGATGCAGGAGACAGGAACCAGACTTCTGACACATCTGGGAGACGTACAGTGGAACTTGCCTCCTCTATGTCTTGTCTGGGAGACTTTCTACTTTGCATCAAAAAAAAAAAATCCAGGAAAGCGGAGGTAGTTGGCAAAGAGCTCTATAGTTTCCCCTCCCACCCTAATTATCTCCAACCCACAGCAAGCTACCACAGTGACAAAATGGTCTTCCATTTATTATTTTTTACTGTCAAGAATTAAAGGAAAGGTTCAGCTCCTTCAAACAGAACTGGAATAAGCCTTTACCATGGGAATTGTAGACAGCAGAAAAACTAAAAATAGCTGTTTCTCATTGTTTCACTCCCCCGGGGAGGTTTATAAACCCTGCTGAAGCCTTGCTTCCCCTCTCCGGCCCTTAAGCTATAGAAGAAGCCTCAGTACGTCACCTCACAGAATGACCAGATTCCAGCAGCATTGCTGAGCCCTTTGCTGTCACAAGGCCACACTGTGGCTTTTACAACAAACACTTTTCTATAGCTCCAGAACAGCTAAAGAAAAGGGAAACAGCCAGGACAGCTTTTTATTTCACTGATCTTCTGATACCAGAAGAGTCAGCAGCAGATGAATGCTATAGTTACAGGGAACAGAAGAGTACCAAGTTGGTCAAGAGCCAAAGTCTCTTGCCTATGTACACATACTCAGAGCATAAAGGCTAAAGTCTCTGTTAGTCCATAGGAACTACTAAGGAATTAAGGAAAATTTCATGTCTACCAAGAGAACACACCTAAACTGCTCATCATCTGACTTTCTATTTCACCTTCTGGGGAACCTTGATATCTGGCCCTAGGCTTTTCCTTTACTGCCTCTATTATAAGGCTACTTGCTAGTTCATGTTGATGTTGATCCAGCAGTTAAGAGTAATGCAACATCAGGCACAGCTTGGGTGACATTTAGAAGTTATTTTACCCAGAGCTTAAGATATAGTTTCTTCAAGTTCTAAAGTCTGGCCCCAAAAGCTCCTTGCTTAAGCTGGAAAGGGTCCATCACCTTTCAGAGTCCCTACACCAGGCCTCAGTGTGCAAGTTCTGCCACATCTGCACAGCACTGAATTCCCTGTTGTAACAGTTCTCTGTTTACGGGTTACGTAGTTTTCTATTTGTCTTGGTTTTGGACAGAGTTAATTTTCTTTG
>VXAL01014854.1:0-23876 GCA_013399475.1 Chauna torquata
TATTTATATATATAAATAAAATAATGTACCTGCAGCCTGGTTAGTGCTATGGATTTCCTCCACTCCTCTCCTAAATCTGAGTGATAGGCTTGCTTCTGGTATTGGTTTTTAACTTGCTAAAACTAATACACAAACAGAAGGCAACAAAGGACTTCGGACTGCTTGCTATGCAAAATGGCCAAGGTTTCAAAATTTTCTTCCTCAAGCGTAACAGCAATTAAGTTTGCTAGCTTGCAGCAGGTAGCGGAGATTCACTTCTCCCTCCTATTTGACAGGCTTTATTTCTTGATCAGTTGGACCTGAAATGCTTGTAGACAGTGTGTCACCAGCATATACGTACTCAAATGCTTTGTTCCATTTCTCAACAAACGTTAACAAACATCTGTTTTATTTCTGTGGCATTTACCTACAGGAACACTGTAGCAAAGCACACCAAGGAAATGCGTGCATGCATGGACAGCATATGTTACCAGTAGTCATCCTTGTGAAGGAGATGACAGAAGTGTATCTTCCTTTTTCTTCTTCTCTTCACAAGCATAAAGGAAAACCACTCAGCTTTCATATCTCTACTTAAGGCAGACTTTGGTAGGCAGATAACCTGGCACTGTATCTTCATGCTGTTTTTAAAGAGAACACTAGACCCATTAAGAAATGGTGGCTTTTTCCTTAGCTGTTTTTAAGAAGAGCTATCAGAAACAAACTTCCCACGTGAAGCTCTGTCTCAGTCACCCTGTTGCTCCCAAAGTTCACCAGGCTGCTTTCCTGACAGCCCTCAGCATCAGAAAGCTGAGGTCTGGAGCCGCCAAGCAGCATACACCAGAACTCTTCCTCGCAGTGACAGGGTGCAGGGGATGTGCGTGCACAGTACTTACAGTACTGTGTCTGTTTGCAGCAGTGATGAAGAGAAATATCAAGTGGTCTTGAAAGGATGCTAGCAGGTGAGGCTGGCCTGGGAGCGTGTGCGCGCGCGCGCTCTGGCTCACCAAGCTGCGCCAGGCACAGAGGGAAGGCTGAGGTGCTTGGTGCGCTCAAAGCCACAGGGTGCTTCCAACCTGATGGAAAGGGACCACTGGCTGAACACCTTAAAACTATACAGACTTGATTTTTAAAGTGTCCTACTCTTCTTAAGCTCCGAGCAGATCTAAAAACAAACTGATATAAGCAGTTAATGCTGATACAGAATGCCTTTGTAAAGAGTTCTGTGTGGCTATGATGTATATGAAGCATACAGTGAATATGTGCATGTCTGTAACTTGCTGTAATCTGAAACTTTCCTTATTTTTGTATTGACTGACTACTTCATGAGTCAATTTTCTCCCCTCTTTCAGAGGGGATCACACTACTACTGAGTTAGAGGAAGGGAGAAAAATGTAACTTTGTGATATTTTGTGCTTTCCTAATTCTTGGCTTTTAGCTACCACTTTAACTTTCCATATATGTAATAAAGAGGCAATTGCTGGCTCTTCAGTGTGTGGACAAACGCTTTACATTTACCATTTGGCTGCTGCCTGCTCAGCATGACCTGAGCTTGGTCCAAACACTTGATCTCCCTCACCCAAATCCCCAAACTTGGTTTTTATGCCACTTGAGTATGTTCTCCTTACTTCTGTTTGAATACAACTCTTAACAGGGTCTGGATAAATTCACGTCTTTCATGGCATAGTGGTCAACCAGTTCTTGATTTAAATAATTAAAATATATTGACCTATAAATAGGTTAGTTTTCTAACGGTTGAAATCCTCACGCTTGCTTATTGAAAACAACAAGACTATGCTTGAGCAATGTTGATATTTTAAATGGTTGTTTAATTATCCAGTAAGATGGTTGTTTTCCTTGTCAAAATCTGAATACAGAAAAGAGGAATAGAAGACCTTCTCCTTGCTGCCTAGTTCTGTGACGACTTCTTTCAATTTTAATTATCTAGGCTGTGCTTTCTAAGTGAGACTAATTCCTAATAAGAAGTATTTCCCACCTCTGACACAGTGCTCTTAAAAGCTTGAGGAAATCTTCTTTTGCTTTTTTGTTAACTTTAGTTCATTACCCTTCTTTTAACTTCCATGGTAAAGCTTCACTTAGAATAAGTTAATGTAGTTTTAAAACAATACACAAGTGATATTCAGAGTTCTTTATAGGGTTATTTGGGACTGAAATGGTGCAAAAGAGAAAAGGCTGATGAGTGTTGCACATGATGAGTGAATGGCTGAGATACAGTGGCATTTAGCCAGGAGCTTGCTACCACAGAGAGGAGACTCAGTTATTACAATAGTAAGAATCCCAAATCTGTTTGGATAAGAGAGGCTTCAAATAATTGGTGTCACTGTTAATGTACTTCAGTGTATGTTGGAGGATGTGATTCAGACTTGGGGGAGAAAAGGGAATTTGGAATAGCTGATGTTCAGATAACTGAGACCATACTGGAATAGAGAATCCTGAGGTTTTTAGCTGCTTCATCCCAGATCATTAATCTTGTCCATTTTATGCTTGTATTGCATCCCACAAAACTTCAGAATTTCCAGAAGATGTTGAGTGTGGGTGGTTTTTTCTTTTTTTCGTGTGTGGTGTGGAGAAGTCTTTTCCTTCCCAAGCTGGCAGAAAGACTTAGTATCTGGAGTAGTTACTTGCTAACTCTCAATGAAAGGAATACTGAGTTTTAAACAACAGGCAATATTAATACTATGCACTTTGTGTGTGCTAGGTGTGCTTACTCAGTAGTGAATGCAGTATTGGAGATGCTACTGTTCTGTACGTGCAGTTCTCTTGTGCGTTTTGCCTGTTGACTTGCCTCCAAAAGGGGGTGGGGACGGAGGAACTGAATGCAAGTAAAAAGTATGGGTAATGTTTACTTGTAAAGTTTACAAAGGAAGATTCTAGTTATGGAGATTAAAAATAGTAAGTAAACAGACAGCTTTGTTTTGTATCTGCATTCTATAATAAACTTTCTTTAGAGGAAAAAGCTGGGAAAATGAGCATGGTATTTTAGAAATATTCATGACATCATAGCCAGCACAGTTGTGTTAGACTGGTCATAAATTCAGCCTACACAGTCTAAAAATCTTAATTGCTTTGTGTTATATATTCTGAATCTTCAAACAAACAAAAACCCAAAAGAATTCGGGGTGGGGGGGGAAGGTGGCAAGGCAGCAGTGATAACTTTTCCTCTCAGAATTGTTAAATCTTTCCTAAAGTAGTTCTTTACATGGAAGCAACTCTCTGTATATCCTCAGGCTTCCTATTCCACCCCCATTCTTGTTATTCAATGAAAAAGTTAGGTGAAGTTTTTCAGGAATTCTTGCTAGTCTGGAGATGCATTAAAATATGCTCAGAATTGTGATCTTGTTCCTAGATAATTCTTTGCATGGTAGTGGCAAACTTCTAAGTCTGTGACAGAAGAGTGGAGGATACCTACGCCAATAATTTTTCATAATTTATCACGGTATCTGTTATGTATCTAACCACACTGAAAAAATCTGACATAGTACCCTTTTAGAGCCATGTTACTCTTTAAAGGAATTTTTACAAATATTTAATGTAGAGCTGTTAAGACATCATTAAAAGTGCTCTTTTACAAATATTGCAGCATTATTTTTATTGTCTTACTTTTCAGTGTGGGTATAAAAAACATTGATTCCCAGCTGTCATGCTTGCTTTTTTTAACAAATGGTTGCCTGCAAAAATAGGCCTTGTTTGTTTCTATTGAATAGTAATTTCTGGACTACATCTTGGCAATGAATGTTCGGGAGATAACTTTTAAGCCACTGGATTTGAGGCTGGGACATTCATTTCGGCGTCAGCTGACATCCCAGGCTAGTTCGTAAATGAAAAGCAGTGGAGTTCAATTGCACTGTATAACAATAAAGCAGGACTACTGGCAACTGAAAGTAGAATTTACAGTAATGCTAACTGAGCAGATCAGACCGATACAACTACAAATACCCATGCTTTCTTAAATAGAGTGTTTTTGATGTTTAAGAATCTACTGTGCACCAATGCATAGAAAAGGCACAATCATGCACAACAGTGCAACCAGTTTTAGCTATTTACTCTCTCCAATTCCTCCTCTGAAATTATTTATGACTATTCTGATACCTGCAACTTCACTGCATGGATTAAAATACTTCCTAAGTCTTGATCCTTATTTAAAAGAAAAAAAAAAAAATCTGTATGTATTAACGGAGTCATGACACAGTTACAATTATCTGCTGCATAGTGCAAGGACAACTTCATCTGTGAATATTCTCTTTTTCTGAATGTAGTTTATACAAAATCTTAGAGCAATTGTGCAGTTAAGCCTAAATTAAATACTTGAACTCTGCTACCACATTGCACAGTCACAAATATCTGATCTCTGTTTTTGGAAAAACTCAAATGAAATGCTCTGGGTGGAACAGTGACAAGAATAATGTAATGCTGGACTAGTGTCTGTGCTACCATTAATGAAGCATCAATTTACAGTAGACTTGTTTAGTATGTATAATATCTTAATTGATGAAGTATAACTTGTTTGAAACAGGAACCATCACTTGCAGAGACCCCCCACTTTCCCAGTTTTTGTCTGTTAAATATTATTCTTGCCTCAAGTCTCTGTTTTAGATAACAAATGTTAAAAATCTCATTTAGCTTTGTTCCTCACGTATGAGCAAAGATAGCAAAAAGGCATGTGTAAAACTGATGTTATCAATCAACAAATACATCTTTAGATACATGCATGGTTAAAGCCTATCACTGGCAATAGCTAAACGTGGAATTGCTCATTTTTGTTACGTGCATATTTGCCTGACCCACTAACTGGAATATAAAACATGCTAAACTTTCTTTTTGGGGGGCAGGGATGTAGAAAAAAAGAACATAAGACATTAAATGTGAAATTTTGCACTGTGCAGAATAGCCACCTGAGTTTAAATAAGCATCTCAGCAAAGGCCCATCTTTGTGTGTCACACGATGCTTCTTCTTCATTCTCCGTTCCTATTGCAGCGTGAAACAGTAATGCAGATGAAAAATGCTCTTCAAAGCTATTGTAGTGAAAGCTACTGGTGTACCTGTCCTTTATGAAGCTGTTTTCTGCAAGATGACTTCTGCATCAAAGTATTTACTATTGCCTTTAACAGTACTGGTCATGAGACTATTGTTATGCTATAAGGAAGCATTGTAATAAAAAGCAAGTCACATCCAAGCTTCAGAAAGGTCTTAGCTCAAAATGTGTTGTAGACAACCAGAAGGGCTTGATGCTTACTGTCCTGAATTCTCAGCCACTTCCTAGAACTATCAGACATTTATTGGTGCAGCATGTAGCCTTGGTGTGGGCCAGCAACAGGAGAGGAGTATTAAAAAACAGAATGAGCCAGAGAGCTCCTTCGAACACTTTACATGGTACTTGCTTTTGCTCTTACTGTGACCAGTACTAGCAGTTTTCTAACTTCTGTGACTGTCAGGTCTAGAACGAAAATATAACTCAGTGTTGCTGAAAACGTACACTTTTTGAAAGGTCTTGTTTTCTGTTGTAAAATTTCTTTTTTTTTCATCCCACAATATAGACACTCCTCAGTGCAATACTCTGCTGACAAATAAGCTTCACTTAAATGGTCGTTGTGTTCATCCCGTGTAAGCTGTCCTTCATTCACACAGCATTATTAAATGAATGGAAGATTGTTCTTGCTGAAACTATAATTAAAAACTTATGTCCTAGGGAATGGATATTTTAAACACCACATTCAACAGGCAGCTCACAATTACTTTCATTAAATTCAGATTTATTTCAGGAAACTAGATGTAGATTAAATATTGTATGATCTATTGCTAGTGCTGATAAGTCTCTGATACATACCCCAGTAATCAAAGCTCTAGCATGCATCACAGCTGGTGATGTCCCTTTGTTTGACTGAAAGGGAAGACTCTACCTATGTCCAGACTAACAGCAAATACGTCACAGGGACAATATGAACTCAGTCTGCTCTGATCTGTACAAAGTTGAGAGCAGCACTGCAATTAATTGTGTTTAAAAAAAAAAAAAATTATTATGAAGAAACTTTATTGCTTATCCTTGCTATAATGCCTTGCATTTTTATCTAACATTGGCTATTTTATGTTTCTAATTTGCATAATAAGTTGTAATACAAAGAAAGACTTTAAAGGTTCAGCATTCCTGAAATGTATGACCTAATCAGGCTTCTATGAAGCACACAACTGTGAAATAGCAGAGGTGAGGTGAGAATGCCCTCATTACAGTCCTTGTACACTTGCATTCATTCCCAGTGTCTCCATTTGTGAGAGCAAAGGTTCTTTTAAAGAAGAAATAAAAGCAGTGTAAGTTCAGTGGCTTGCATCTGCTACATTACTGTAACTCTACATCCCACCAAGCTGACTGCTGATTTCAGATGTTATCAATACAAGAAGGGCAACATAAACAGATGATTTGAAGGGAAATACAAGCACTGTGCAGATAATGTTTGAGCTACCATGAAGACATCTAGCAAAGGTCTATTAAAACCTTTCATTTCCATCATGGAGATGGAGGAGATGCAGCCTTTAAAGAGAAATGTTGATAGAGCAAGGTGTTAATGCTATTTGCAGAGGACTTAAGTGTGGGGCAAACATCTATTCAGCTGAGTTGTACCATTTGGCACTTAACCTAGCAAAGGTTTTTGTGCACGTGTGGCTACCTGACTCTGAGACACTCTTCCATGCAAACAGCCTGCATTCTCTCTTCTCCCAGGAAAACAGGCTGCTGCTTGGATGTGGTTTGTGATAGCATAATGGCTAAGGCATGCTGATAAGCTTATTGGGGGTAAAGGAAGGATGGAAAAGATGGTCTTGCAGGACTAAGTTGGTTTCATTTATGCTCTCTGGCCCCTTGCACAGATGCAAGAATATCTTTTTGCTTTACAAACATGATTTGTAAAAATTTCTAAATTGGTCTGTGTGCTATTTGCATGTGGCAATCTTTTGTTTCAAGGCATTAAGTGGTTGTAATTGTTATGACAGGGCATTTTTGCATGAAAAACTGGAGCCTGTAGAATTGTGTGAGAATGACTTCAGAAGTTGCTTCTGTGTCTTTGACTACTGTCAAAGAAATTTGTCCCTGGAAATCATTAATGGCTTGTGAAATGTTACAGAGCAGCATAACCTTACTGAAATGGTTACTGCAAAGTTGTAAGCAGTTTGGTTCATTGGCTGAAAGTAGATCAGCCTGTTTAGATTTGTTCTGGCATAACGCAGAAATAATCTTTTAAGCTGTTTTTATCAAGTGTCAACTCTCTTCCCATATCATCTTATTACAGTTCAACTGGCGCTCCTTTTATTTTCCCTTCCTCCCCTTCTAAAACAAAATTAACCTGTTTTTAATGCATATGCAATATATGTTCTCCCTTAGAAGACAACCAGGTCAAAAGCGAAGCAACTCTGAATATTTAATACTTGTCAAATAATGCATATCTTGATAAAACAACCAGATAACTAAAACTCATTTTAAATTTGGCTTCCAGGCTAGGACTCAGTGAAGGAATTTTTGGATGCCTTCTGTTCTCTCTTGAATCTTTGCCAGTTTTGATGATGGTATTTCCATAAAGTTGTATTTGTTTTCTTTGAAGAATATATTTATTCCCTATTTTGCCTTAAATCCATATGATAGTTTTCCTCTTTTGGAAATGGAGAAAGAAGAGGTAATAGATTTCACTCCAAACCTCTGTCATAAGTAACACAAACTTGTTTGTCTTGGTGTTAATATTTAAGGGAAAGAATAAGACACAGCCAAACCCAAGAAGCTAAACATAAGGAATCTAGTCAGTGAATTCTAAGTCTTTGGAGTAGACTGTCAGAATGCTTTTTTGTTTCACTGCTGGGAGCAGGAAGAATGCAGTTTTCCTTCAGAACAATGACAGTTTGGTTGTACCCACCTACTACAAACAAAAGATAAGAGCTACTCAATAATAAAATGATAGTTTACTTCGGCTCCACTGCTTTTGGAGAGAACTAGCAGTTACTTGAGATAATCTCTTCAAGGAAAAGTCATTCCAGTTGATAACAAAACTTCCTTTAACAGAATTTAAGCCAGGAACTCTTTTCTGTGTTCTGTCCCCTACGGTTACAAATGCAGTCTATTGTTGAAGGCTTTGGTCAAAGTTCGTCTGTGATCCTTTCATTTCTGAGCTCTCCTAAATAGTTCTAGCCGCTTTCACTTTATAGACTGCTGTGTCATTTCTAACACAAGTTTTCACTTACTAAGACCAACTATAAACTGCTGAAAATAGGTGCCAACCTGAGTTAAGGAAACAGAGCCAGTAAACAGTAAGAAAAATACAAACAAATATAAGGAAATGGGTATTGTCCCACTCTTATAGGCTCACACCCAAGCTGATTATCCAGATTAAAAAAGTTTGCATTAGTTATTTTGACTGTTTCCCAGATTGACCAAACTGACTAAAGAACATGCTTTTCAGGAACACAGGCAGAGGTTTGTTCAGCTTTGCTCCCCCAAAAGTTAGCAGTGAAGCAAAGGGGGAAAAAGTCTTCCTAAGGCCTTGAAGATGAGATTCCTCTGCCTCAGAAGGCCTGGAGCGGTTCAGTTTTTCATAACAGGCTCTTGTGAAGAAATCAACTGTTGCTTTCAGAGCATTTACATGGAAGGTTACAAGTCTAAACATGCAAATGATTCCCTTCAGCAGCAGTAGTTGCTATGCAGGTGACAGGTGGAAGAAAGTTCTTGGAACTCTCTGGTGTTCGAAGCCAAACTCGTAAAGTTTATGAACCCATAGTTTGAAAGTACACCAAACCCCCAAATCCTGCCCTGGGCAGGGCTGTAAGGGGCAGCAGAGCAGCCAGAGATGCTTTCACCAGGGTATAAATCTAGAGCGGGATGAAGGATGGGATATGTTCTGCTTGCTTTTAAACAGAAGCAGCACGTGAACTCCGTGCTGTCTGAGCCTTGCCTGTGTTTATGTGCTAGGCGGTCTTGGAGTCTGCCTTGCTGCCAGACCAGCAGGCTATTCAGGCACGGATGTGGTGCATGAATGGGAACATTCATTGCCTTTCTCTTCTCGTGCTTCTCTAAGCCTCTGGGTGTGATCCTCTACTGTTGCCCCTAACCAGGAGCAGAGGAAGAGGCTGCCTCTGTCCTCCTTCCCCTCTACTCTAGTTCCCTTGCAAAACTAAAAGCAAGGTTCAGCTCAGAGAGCACTAATCTAAAATAAAATACCATTAGCCATAATAAAGTCCAGTGTATCTCCAATTTACTGAACTATCTGCAACTGGGTAGAAAGTCCTGATAAGATAGTCCTCACACCAGTTAGGGGGGTGGGGGCAAGATGTTAAGCAGATCAGAATCACTTTAGTCAGGTCATTTTCAAGGACCCGAGTATGTACTGCACAGATGCCTTCCCACATATGCTCAACCTATTAACTGCTTTTTAATGTCAGACACAATCTGGGGTGAAAACCACAAAAAGTGTCTGTTCTGAACTCGCATGTGACCACATCAAGGGTCTCTAATTGTGCCTCTCCCACAGCTAAGGATTATTAAGCCTGTTGGACAGGTTATAACGGCTGGCTTCCCCACAGGGCCTTGCAATAGCATGACAGTAATTTTCTACATAATGTTTTTACAAAAAGCAAAATATTCTTCTAAATCCTGTTTCCTAACAGCATGACCCACAGTTTCTGTTCAGCTAAATGCCATCCCCCATTCCCTACCCAAATAACTGCTGCAACTTTTTTGACATCTGACACTGAGGAGAAGGCTTCAGCACGCGAGTCTCCTGTGGCAGCATGAGGAGCTCCTGTTGGCTCTACCACAGTATCTGTAAAGCATTTCTACTTTTCTTTGAGCTTTTTTCTTTGTATATGTTTCTGTAGCCAGACGCATAGCTCAGTGTGTGCACAGATGACAGATGTGTTTATATTGCTTTAGAGGTGGAACAGTGTGTAGAATTACATTTTGCCAGATGAATGTGAAATATTAAAGTAGGCTTTCACATGCTTAGCTCTGACAAAATACATTTTAAAAAATGCTCCTATGTATAGCATACTATTTTCCATGACAATCTTACGTGTATATTGTACTACTGAAAGTAAGGTGCTTAAAATAAGAAAACAGGATATACTGAAAATCAAATTCACTGTATCAAGAAAAGAGAAGGGAATGTCTGTTCCCTCCCCTACAACAAATAGTAACACTTTTTTCCCCTCTATATATTAGAACCTGAACCAGTTCAATTCTCCCAAGTGACAGCTTGCTCTGTGATGTAAACCTGATAAGGACTTTGCACGTAAGCTTTGAAGAAAGTACTTATCTATAAATACTGTGCCTGTAATATGACACTTGTCACCTTTTTATTTATCTTAAGAACCAAGCAAAAACATTCAAAAGGTGTACTACAGATTATAAGGACAGTGTTGACAAGCCCAGAGGAAAAATGATACTGGTTTAATGCTTTGGGGGGTTTGGAAGACTGCAGAGTACAGACTGTCATGAAGCCAACTTAACATAACTGCTTCCTTTATACTCTAAGGATTCACAAGGGACTTCACTGCTAGCATACAGGAAATAAAGTCTGTTGTGCTAGAACAAGACTTTGTTTCTTACAATTTAGAAAACTACACAAAGTTTCCTTACAGGAAATGTTACAATTCATACAAATTCCCATATTTATTTGTAGATGAAAATTGCTATTCATGTAGCAGGAAAACTAGATGAAAACAGATGGCATAGACTTAAGGCCATTATGGGTATTGGTGAACAGACCTATATGATGCCAACAAATACAACTACACAAAAATGTACTTTAATGTAGAGATATCTTTATTGTCTGCTTTTCCAGTACTGGCCTAATTTTTTTTAACAGGAATCCTTGAAAATATTGTTACATGAAAGCTCCTCACTGAAGAAATTCATTCAGAGTTTATTTTAGGTAAAGCCTGTCTTCTGTTATACTATTCGACCAAGATAAACAGACTTGGGATATTTTTCCTTTAGAGCAGGCCACTGAACAATGAAGTAATCTGCAAAGTAGTAAAGAATCTTTCCAGACAGGGATAAAGTTTCCACGCGGCAGATGCTTTCTACGTATACAGTGATGGCTCTCTTTATTCCTAGAAGCCCAAGAAGAAGAGCAGATAGACAGACAGGAACACATGTTCCTGGTCCATTGCACAATATCTAAAAGAGATGAAACATTTTACAGAAGTAAAATGAGTTTTGATATGGTAAAGAATTACAGATGTACATATTGTTGTAACATTACATTTACAANNNAAAGCCAATTAAAAAAATTAAAAAAAAAAAATAGAAAGGCGGGGGAGCAAACCAAAGACATTATTTTGTAAGTAGCTGCCAAAAAGATCATCTTTTATTACATCTCAAGAAGGAGGAGAAGAGCTCTGAAATGGTACACAATTTCTAAGAAGGAAGCAGAAAACTCCTTAACTTAGGTATCTAACTAAAAAAGCTTCCATTCTCAGTCACAGCTTTGCATTGCATCACTTATGAGATTTGTGCACAGATTAAAGCATAATAATGCCAAAGTAGTTTAATTAGGATTATTAAACCTCAGATTCAGTTATAAACCTCTTGAACTTTGGCTTAAGCCAGCAAAACACCTGAGTTCAGCAAAAGCGTACTGAGAATTAGGACTGTCATCAAAATCTACTAGCTGATCTGCGTGACCAGAATTCTTTTTTTATTTTAGTAAACACTAGTACTTAGTATTTACCAAAATGCCTTCCCTATGTATGCTTACTTCTATGTGTATGTCATATACTTGCAGCAGAGGATCTCAAATTCACATGTAAAAGTTAACAGCAAAAAAAGTGGTCTTTCAAATTTAGACACTGATAAACTGACAAACAGCTTGCTTAAAACTAAAAGCTTTAAACTAGAGTATGTATTAGGTGCACTACTTGAGTATCAAAATTGATTTCAGGAAGGAATTTCTTAATAAATTTAAGTGCTACCATGTAATCAGCACTTTCTGCACAGCTGGGAGTTATGTGGAAATAAAGAGTTCTTTTACAAAATCATGGCCCTGTATCCTATGGACTTACATTTTTGTTCCAAGTTTACCAGCTTGTGAAAGATATTATTGGTGGGGAGGGGGGAAAAAAACCCATCAGTTTGTTTCAGGGCTGTAGCAAACATTTCAGAATGTTTCCTTCCCTGCTTCACGGCAAGATCCCACTGATAAGCTGGCTGACAGCACCTTGCCTCAGATAAAAGAAGATGCTTCTGATGCTACTGAGCTCCACACCCACTCCCATATACTTTCCTTTCTCTCTAAGATGGCCCCAGAAATCTAGTTTGGGGATGTGATGACCATAATGTAATATTTTCTTATCAGAATCAACAAAACTTAATATTGTATGTAAAGTTATTCTGATTTTATTGTTGATCTTAACTTTTTAATCATCCAAGACTTGCTGATGTTTTCTGACATTTTGAAACAACATACTGTATATGTTTTAATCTTGAAATACTTGTATAAGGAAACTGCAAGAGTGTAATTCTTTTATGTTAATTATATAGCTAGGAAGTGAATAAGCTGAACACACCCACTTTGCGTAGGAGATTTCTGAAATCAAAGTAATATACTCTTGTTTCAAGCTTCTGCTGAACTTGCTTTCAAGTAAATCCATGCTTGGGCTTAAAAACCTACTCTACAATCTGCTGACAATGAAAATCTTTTTTAATGTATATTTGGCTTGGCAAACAAGGACATAAAGCAACTACACTCTGCCTCTTAGCATTTCAAAGAAACTTCCATACCTGTGAACTAAACCATGCATTTTGCCCTATTTCTTGACAAGTTTGATTAATTTGCACTGATGTTGATCCTGTTACTGGTATATGGCTACTGATATCTAAATTAAAGCATGTTTGGGTATCTCTGTTTAGAAATAGCATTTGTTACTGTAGTGTAAACATAAGCGTAGGCACATGAATCAACCTGGAGTGTTTTGCTGAGTTTGCAGGGCCCAAAAAAAAAAAAAGGGCAGGGGAAAAAAAAGAGCAGAACCTGTTCTGTTTCAGGCAAGCATATAAGAAACATCAAAACTGTCAAAAAACTTATTTACTGCTTTTTCTTGTGAGCTGAATATTCAGTCTGACTACTGCTTTTAGGTTCAAAATTCCACTTTAAGTAGAGAAATAAAAATGTGTACCACTGCTAAACAGAAACTCTACTTATCCTTTCCTTGAGTAGAGCTACCTGAAGTACAAATACTGGCTGGCTGTCTTCATTGCTCCTCAGGACCTTTTGCTGCTGCATTACAGTCCTATCCCCTCCCTTGTCCTCTCCTCATTGTCTTCCACTTCAATGTCTCTGCACTCTGCCCAGCCCTCTGAGATGTCTCCACCCATCCTTTCTTCCCTCATCTTCTTTGTGCATTCTAGCCTCCATTCACTGTGGAAGCTCAGCCCAGCTGGCTAGAACGAGTTTCACATCCTTCCCTTACTTTCCACAGCTTGACACAAAAAATAATGATCACTGCTATGCTTTAGGTCAGGTGGAAATCCTAACATATTCTCCATCCCAGAAGCTGAGGATGGTAAAACAGTTTTTATAAAAAGCTGAATTATTATAATCATGGTCTTTATCAAGCCTCTGCACCATATTCAACTTCCATTCAACTTCTCTCCTTTACTAAACTTGGCTAAAAGCTCTAGTCTATTTGGTATTCTTGGGTCTGGGTGCACACACGAAGATAAATATTAGAATGAATTCCAAACTGTGTACTCACAAAAGATCAGGTAATGAAATAATATTAAGTAGGTCTGTTTGTAAATATATGCATAGCACCAGGTCAGTGTGGTCTTTAGATCTATTGCTGTGCTGAGGTACAAGCCAGAAAAGCAATAATAAAAAAATAAAATCATAATAAACATTTTTACTATATTCAGATTTGTAAACGACATGTTCAATTTATACCTTCTACTAACTGTTTATAACTTGTAAAATGTTTCTTAGATGCCCTTTGATTCACAAAAACTACTCGCATGGGGAAAAAGGATCAGGAAAATTATGGACTAGACAGCTCAAAAAAAAAAAAGTTATCTGATCATAACTCTTATGTCCTCTTCTTTCCCCTTCTGCACATATCCCTTCAAACAAGACAGCAGATGTGACTCCACTGGATCTCCATATGCAAAATGTCCATAAGATACTCTGCCTATAGATGTTCATATTTTAAAATCCTCTGTTTTACGAATCCTCCCCAGAAGAGATTCTGGTATAAACCTACTGAACCCAACGGACAAACAGATCACTATCTGAATTTGAGGTTGTGACCTGTAAGTCAGAACTATTGATCAACCTTTCTGATCATTAAAAATTAACCTTCAGTTAACCCTCAATGCGTGTCCAGAGACATGTCATACCTGGAGCTACTACAGTTGCTAATGTGTTGGAGTGGCAATCCCCCTCCAAAAATCTTGTCTGACAAGTTCTACTTACGGCTTCTCACACTGTCACCAGGAAGAGACAATAGTGTTCCCACTGCTTGGAATTCACCATCAGACACTCATCAAGAGGAGACATAGGGGAAACTTCTGAGAAAACAACCATGCCATGCTCTACGGCAGAGGAACTGTTACAGACCTGTAAGCTGGAAATGCTGCTGTTCTTTCCAGTGTACAAACTTCTCATGAAGTAGAAAGGAACTGAATCATCTACAACCTTCCCAAACCTTGTAAGAGAAGAAAGCTCCCCTAGTGAATTTCAAAACACTGTTGAAAAGTAAATTTTGGAGAATAATTGACGTCTTCCATCTTGAAAAGATCAAGGCTTTTGTTTTTCCCCTCCAGCAGAATCTGTTGGGGAATCTAGGGGGAATTATTAGCGTCCTGTGCAGCAGAAGCAGGCATCTATTGGGCAAGAAAGGACCAGGGCCTCTACAAGGTCAATCAGGCTATGCAGGGTAAGTATTTCCTAATGTCTATTTACTTTAGGTACAAGGCTGCCTGTAGAATATTTGTGTTTTATGAGATATGACTCTGAAGATCTCTGGTTTATTTGGTTCAGCCTTCCTCAAAGATGCAGCAGAAAGGGAGGGGGCGGGGGGTCAAAGACATTTTTTGTGTTGCCTTTTGTGACCTCTTGAGCTGCAACTGCCCGAGGACTTTCTTAGTCACCGGCCTATTTCACTTTGTTGCCAACAAGCTGTAAGGGATCGTTACAGAAGCCAGCATGGCAGGTCTCCTTACACTGTTTGCACTCACCTTTAATGAAAAGAAATTTCCAGATAACTGTTAAACTGGTTGCCTGTCTTCACAGCAAGTCCTATAAGCTAAATCTCACATACTAAAGTCCTCTAGCAATTCAACATAAGCTGTCTTTTAAACAGTAAACTAATCAATCTGTTTATTAATGGAGGTTTGAAAGTAAAGCATCAGTATTCAGCATTTAAACTTAGTGACTCTATAAATGTAATTTCATGTTAATCACTTGCATATAAAAATGGAAAAGTTCTTGCCTTTCTGTTTCAGATATTTTCTACAGCTGTTGAAAGAAAACAAGCTAAGCGAGCAGTCTGGCACACAGGGAACTCTGGCATGACTTAGACCATCTACAGACCTGACAAAACTTCTTACCCAAAGGTATTTTCATCAGACCCTTGATTAGGACCCTGACTTCTACAAGTTTCCACCTCACTATGGAAAGCAAATTCTGGCTTTGGAATGGATTTTCAAACATCAGCAAGAGATGTACCAATTAAAGAAAGCCACTAAAGGGCATGTAATCGGTGCATTATATATTTTTATTTTAACTGCATATTCTTAGTTGATGACACACACACAAACGTTGTGCTGTTGGTAGCTGGACTTGCTAAGGCATTTTTTTTTTTTATGCAAGTTATAATATATGAAACCTTACAAAAATCAGCTTTAGGAAAACTCTAGAAACAAGGGCAGACAAAAAAGCCCTTCACAAAAGCAGTAGAAATAACAATAAACAAACAATTCAATGACACATAAATAAGAAAACTAACAGGGGGCAGAACACACTGTCTTGATACAAAGAAACCTCTTTCATGAAACTACAAATCTGATCATAGAATAACCTGAAGGATCTTTCAGAAACAAGGGAAATGGAGCAGAGACTGGTTACAGTGACAGGGAAACTGAACAGTCAGATTTAGTGAAAGCTCTGCATAGGTCCTTGGACAATGAAAGGAAAATTATAAGAAAAATCATAACATACTCATTTTTATGCATGGGCTAGTTTTTAGACTCTTGCTTTCATCATGTAGGAGCTAGGGTTTTTGACATTTCAGTTTATTGCCTTTTATGATCTGAGAGCGTGATAACAAATGTGTGTGTTTTGCTGGCAGGGTTATTGGTTTCTGTGGCACAAGAAGAGAGAATCTGCAATGAATTCATTTGTATTCTGCCATGCAAATTACAGCATCTCATGAGCTCATCACCACTTGCTTGTTTTCAGTATTATCTTTAATAAAAACTTCACATTAATGCACTGTAAAGTGAAGTATCCAGTTGAACAATTTTTTCTTCACCTACACAAGTACCAAGTAGATACAAAAGTAGGCATATCTAGCTTCTTGGTCTCAGCTGCTACCATGTCCTGTCCCAAGATTCTCAGGGACCTGATTCAGCTCAGGGTATCCTAAACTGCACCTGGAGTCTGTGAGAAACAACCGTGCACATTACAGCCCTGTAGCTGTGGTATCAGATCTCTTAATATTGGAGACTCTTCTAATGAAAAAGTAAACAAACAAAAGCATCAGTGAACAAATACCTCACATTTTAATTGTAAATACATTTACATTATGAGCTCATGATCAAGATGCAAACATGGACAGCCAAGAAACTTGGGTTGTATTCATGGCTCTACAGTGGTCTCAGCATGGGATATGGGACATGGCACTTATTTTCTCTCACATCAGTATTTTCTACTTTAACACCAGGAAAGCACTAATTTACTCCTCAGAGAGGCTGCATCAAGATTCCTGTATATCCTTCTCAGTGAAGATCTCCAGGTATGATGAGTATTGCTTTTATTAGCATGCGTTTGCATGGATGGCGAACAGAAAATTTGTGACTTTTTTCATAGCGAATAACTCTAAAAGGTTTCAAAAGATAAATTGCTGGTGTACATGAAGGTACTGCAGTTATGATAGAAATCAGATCTTCTAGGAAACAGAAGTCCATTTGTTAATCAGAAAAAAAGAAAAAGATAAACCAGAGAATTTAAGGGAGAAAGGGATTTCTACTAAACTTAAATACTTGAGTATGTGGAAGGGAGTGTCCTTGTTAAATCTTTTGCTAGAATAGCTCTTTAGCTTGTCTGAAAATTCAAGATTTGAACTTCAAGGAGAATCACCTGAATATTTTTAATATTTTGTAAGGTTTTTAAAAAAAAAAGCAGGATTCTTTTCCAACAATTCCTTGTTATTGCTGTTATTGGTGGGGAGGAAGAAGAAAGTCAGGTTCTGTCTGAACAATAAACTCATTAAACTACCTACTCATTTATTCCTTTTGAAAAACCAAGATCTTATCCAGTTCATTTCCCTCTGCAACCTGTGTAAAACCAACTAAACTTCACACTATTTCCTGTTTGAACATACCTGCGGAATGCAGGCTAGGACAAAAAAATCTACATGTGTAGTCTGATGTAAATCAGGTAATTAAGGTAGAACTGAATTATACCTGGATACTCTTATCTTCTACTCTCTAAACCACTTGAATGACCATGAGTACAAAATAATAGTTACAGTGTTCTATAGCAAGAGCTTGTGTTCAAGCTAGTCAGCAGTTGTAGCCTGTACAATTGCCATGAAAACATTTTTAGTCTACTTCCGGGCATTTTATTGCTACAGTTCCATTGTTATTATTGCATAATACCCACACTAGGTGAGGTGCTCTTCAAAACAAGCAGAGACTTGTGTGGTTCTACAGGCAGATTCCCTAACTAGGATAAATAAGATCCGTGAATGCCAGAGTGGGGAAGAGATGTGGAAGAGCAATGACTTAAATTAGAAAACTGTGCAGTTGGTTTCCTAATGTGCACTACCTTTTTTCTGCTTTCAACAGGAGTATTATTTTCATCAGAGAATAAAAATATACTGGGAAGCATCACCAACTCCCTCATTTCCCCAGCTCCCACTTTAAAAAAGGTTGGAGAGAACGAGACAAAACTCCTACCTAGTGGATTTTCTAGGGGAGAAAACCAGTAGTTCCACAAAAACACTAGGGACTAGATCCATAACAGGATTTAGTTATAACAGCACTAAGCACTGTCACTTCTGCCTTCTAGGCGCTTAGTTGCCTGGCCCCACGTTACTAGCCCACCGTTCTCAGGAGCAAGAGACAAGGCAAGGAGCCCAGCTGATGTGCCTTGCATCAGACTCTACATGCAAAGTAGTATAGAAGTTCCCAGTTTCCACATCTCAGCAGAGCTCAGGAATGTGGCTACTTGATGCTGTCAAGACATAAACAGCTCAGGTCTGTTTCTGGGTATGCCTAAGGGCTTAACTGTTGAAAATAAAGATAACTGGGGTCATGAAAAGCCTCAGGAGTTAGGCAATAGCTTAGGAAGGAAAGTTTGAGAATCTAGATTTGGATGCATACAGAAATGTGCAAGTTTGACTATATATATATTTTTTGATGAAGCTAACCTTAAGTACCCTACTTAACTGCCCCTGTATTCAGGTGAAAGGTGGCAGTTCCGTGACTGGGAGGAAAAGGTATTTGGGGTGGTAGTTTCCATCCATATATATGATGTTTCTGCAGATACATGGAAGCAGAACGAGACGTGAGCTCAGCATGCTCCCCACCCTAGTTGCCAAATGTAAAATGAGAATCATAGAACCAATCAGTCGAAAATAATAATGAAGGACAGGTGAGAAAGTTGTACTAATACTCAAGTCTGTTGGAATGTTGGTGCTGGTTATTAAAACTTGCAATTAACACCCAGACTGTCAAGAAGACCAACCAAGCATCATTTTCTCTGCCAGAAGTCTGTGTGAAGAAATAGTGGCACAAGTGAGTCTTGTGAGAAACTGGGAGATGGATAGAAGATTGCTTAAAAAAAGAACAAGATCACCATGGCAGATGCAGGCTGGAGAATGAACTAACTCCCTACCTATATTATCATGGAGTCAGTCTGTTGTTGATTGCTGCTACTTCTAAATTGGCGTGAAGTAAAAGAAATTTAACTTTGTGTAGGTGAAAAAGCTGGTCATAATACAATTCAGCAAAGGGCTTTTGCCAAGTAAATGAAATGGTAGTTACCAAACCACACCTGTAGCTACAAACACTAGGTACTAGATGTCTTTCAGCAAGTCATTGTTGCTCTTAGTGTCACCTTGCCTGAGTGTCAACCTGACTAAAGAGCTTGATCAAAGAGCCATAAGAAATACTATCTAATCTCTTAGAATCTATTTAAAAGTAAGGGCGTATCTCATCTCCTCATATCAAAAACTACTGCTTATTATAGTAGCTTGCTTCTACTTAGAAGGAAAGGAGAAATGAAATGCAAAGATTAAATTCAGTCATACATACTACTAACAGTGACCTAAAATGAGCCTTTAATTGCAAATCTCAATGTGTCTTTCACTAGTCAAGCATTCATTTAATTAGAACTTGAAATAGGTATTTTAGGTTAGCTAAAACTGATATTTTGTACGTATATTAACATCTTTGAGGCTACTGCTGTACTAACTGCAGTTGCTATAGCAAGAATCCGCATCAAATACCTGCCTGAAACTTCTTCACAATGCAAAACCTAAAGGTGTTAGCAATCTGCACTGGATGCCAGTGGTTCGGTTCAGCTGTCAGGTTTAGTGAGACTGTTTAATTGAAACAGTGCTGTATAATGTATATGGAAGTAGTGTGACCAGGCTGTTCATTAGATTCCTGACATAGCTAATGAGTTAAGACTGATCAGTCTGTAGTTTAAATTGGGCTTAAATCTAAGCTAAGACCCCAGTTAATCTTTACTGCTATTGCTATCCTCCTTCTGAAATGTAGTATGTACAGGCACGTCTTACTGCCAGTCACAGAAGATACAGCTATAAGCTAGCTTTAAAGTAGTTAACTTGAATGGCTTTAGATGTTTACCTGTGCTCAGCAAAGGGTAATTCTACGTTGTGGCTGCAGGGTAGCTGTACACAGCACACAAGATACAAGGTAGAGGAGGGGCAAATAAGACTCATTTTCGTTAACACTAAGAAGTTAAACACAAATTTAGATGCCTTAACTTTGTTTTCTTTTTAGACTATATAACTTACATCACTGATGGTCTTAATCTGATGTTCTTACTCTTGCCTGTTTTTACTGTTTTCATCTTAGAAAAACAAGAGTAGATCAGACGCAGTGTAAAATCAATCTGGTCCAAAAGAATTATAAGCAGGGGAGGAGGATTCAGTATGCAAAATAACGTATCAGTCTTAATACTGCATTATACAAAGTTCACTTGTTATGAAGTGAATAGAGGAAAAAATGCTACCACCCAGATTTTGTAGTTTTCCACAAAGTTCTAATAAGAACCGTGATCTACTGGACAATAACTTATTATTCATCATAGTAATTTATTAAAGTGCTATGAACTTAAGACATTTTGGGCAGGGTACAAAGAATGGAAAATCTTAGCTAAATGAAATAATGATCTCCTTTCACATAGCTTACTGTGAATACTTCTGTAACAACTCTGGAAGCTTGTTGTAGTGAATTTAACCAGTCTGGGGACCAGGCACGTGTAATAGGATGAGCAGGCCTCACATGAGTCATACAAGAATTGGTAGACTGCTAGAAGCATAATCAGCTGTGCAGATTTCAGGCTTCTACAAAAATTTAAAAATGAGAGTCCCATTCAGCTGACAGCTGGTGGGGAGGGAGTCAGCACAGCTTGTTGTACTTGCTGTGCAAATGTAAACTTCTTACTAGAGACTTCCCACGGGAAGGAGGCTCTAAAGTGGAAGGACTGCCTTCTTTGCCTGATTTAACCATAGCTTTTCCAAATAGCAGTGGTCTGAAGAGCACTGAAGCAGCAGATGTTGCTGAGGAGGGGGGGGTCTAAAACTCTAGGATGCGCAACGCAGTAAGGAATGGAGCTATAGAGCTTTAAAGAAGAGCCCAGCACTGACCCAATTACATATCCCATCTATGGCTGAAAATGAGGGCTGGATGCAATCTCTGTACAGCTTTCTATTGTGTGGTCCATGTGCATCCTTTGTTTTCAGCTTGAATTTCAGGTATGCCAGAATGACTGGAATAATTGTGATCCAGCCAAAGGGCTAAACCACCTGAAGACCTGGTTTCAGGGTTNTTCTGTGAGCAGCAAGAAAACTGAAGACTAGGATCCTCTGAACTTGTACCTACTGACTGTAAGCATATTAGAGAAAGGCTGTAGCATTATCCCTTCCTGGACATCATATAATCTATACAAGATTCAATAATTTCCTCTATCTTTGGGAAAATCTCTGTGCAGCTTGTCTATTTTTCTGTATCTGTCTGAGAAGGATTTGCATCTTTCCCTAGATAGCATATCTTTTAACACCTTATTCTGGTTTTAAGTTTCTTCTCAACCTTTCTCTCAATGAAGGCAATAAAAATCTCCCTTCTCTGACCAGCTGCCTGTTTTCATGGTAGGAATTTGCAGTCTTTAAGGCTATGGCTGTATATTAAATCTGGCTGCAGCTGATGGTATTAAAAGATTTTGTGGGGGAAGTAAGGTGTAGACAGAGTGTGCTGGCACAAGCCTTGCTTTCCTGGAATTTTAGGCCTCTGTACAGGAATCCTGTACAAGGTTGACATGTTGTAAAAACTGCCCAGCATAGATGTCCCTGCAAAACATTTCGATACCTATATTTCTAGAATTCCGTATTTGGCCACAAGAACACAAGACAATCATCACTTCCGACATCTTAATTTTGTTACTTGGTTTAATATCTCTAAAGCGATTTAACTTTGCAGAGTGCAGATGCTTATAACTCAGAAATGGGCTTCTTGAAGATGATCTCAAACTTGAACAACTAAACTAACTTTTACATTTCTTAAACTCTCTGGGGGCCCATCTTAACTGTGGCTCAAGTCCTGCAAGACAGTAAAGGTCTCCTGGAAGTTGTTCAGTTCTTTCTGAACTCACTGTCTTGAAGAAGGGTTAGATGAAACTGCTTTCTCATGCAAAGTAAACTAAGAAGCTTTGCCAGAAGATCAGTGTGAGATACAAAGGGACACAGTGCTCATGTAAATAAGTATGTATAAAGTAACTCCTGTGCAGCGAGGTTTGCTGTTTTCCCCCTTATTGCTATTTTGGCTTGATAGATATGTTAGTTATGCCAACCTAAGCCTATCTGCTCCAACTCTTGCCTTTGCGCACCTAGTGGTTTCAGTCTCCCTTTGCACTACTTCTCTTGCCCTGCATTCCTTAAACTGAAACTGCAACAATTCTGCTTTTCTCTAGCTTTTGGGTGTCTGGAGAAGACTTCAGCCAAAGGATTGAGCTAGTATTCCTTCAGACTTGCACACGTTTCTGACAAGCCTAAAAGCAAGTGTAAGGATTTGCGGATCACACGTACATGTAAATGACTTAGAAGTAATTCAAATGTGTCTTTCCCTCCTGCAGTTCAACAAAAACAATCGCCTAGACTGAAAATGTACAGTACCCGTAAGCTCTACTGTTTAAAAATATGAAGGTCTCAGCATGATGTAATAGTGTGCTTGTTTCTAAACTCGGGTGTTGATTTCCATGCCAAAAGTTATAGATGAATCCTGTAAACTCCGGCATTTGTTCCATCCTTTCTAGTCTTTAAACGACTGATCATTTATGTTCTGCCAAGAGTAGGGGGAGTTGCAGTTCACTGAGAACATTTTCCTCTAAAGGCAGTTAAATATTACCAGTTGCTTCACGTATCACACAGAATCTTTTCACTGGCAATGTGAGGCATTTTAATCCCCATATCATTTTACTTTGCTAAGTGTTTTAAAATCTTTACAGCTCTCTGACTCGCTGTGTTTTAAAGAATTCCAAAGCTATGAGATACATATACACACAACTAGTAGTATAGTATGCAAGTAGTATGCAAGCTACTTTGAAGTGGTATAAGATTTGGCATAAAGCCAGAGATGTTTCTGCTAGTGGCAGCACCAACTGCTGTTGTGGCTGATGATGGTACCTGGCAAAAAATATTTGGCAACTCCCTCCCCTCCAGGCCTTTTCTAATCATGCATAAGGAATCTTTGGATAGAATTTTGAACTAGTGGTTCCCTTAAACACTGCAAAGGTCTCACAGGCCTTGCTAAAATGTATTCTTAATTTTACGAGGACAAGTGTTTTTCAAAAGCATTAGGCTTTTGACATCTTATCGTAGCTTATCAACTCCAACACCATTCCAATAATTCTGCACGTAAATCCCGCTGTCACTTTAAATTCCTCTTGTAAACAGAGGAACCATGGAATTAAATTAGTAACTTCCTGCTCTTCTCCTAGGATGTGTCCTGTTGACACTTTTGGTAATATATTAAGCTACACAGTGGGATTTCCAGTCAGTTTCTTTTACAATATTTAGTTTAAAAAAAAATATATATATATTAAATGAAACTAGTGGTATAGCAAAGTGATTCCTAAATATTTGACACCTTTCCTGTAAGATATCTGCTTCATGTAAACATCCTCTACTATTTCCTCTCGAAAATTAAAATCACTTTAGAAATAAAAGTAAGCCATCCCTTCCTCCCTCCCAACTTTATCTCCAGTTTTCCAAATAGGCTTGAAAAACAAGGATTGAAAAGAAGCTACTTCTGCTGTTCTGCACATTAAACTGCTCTGAAAGCTCCAGCAAGCAAGTAGCTTTTGATCTGATAGGAACTGACCAGTCCTATTGCAGCCAAGGAGATTAAATTATTCACAACTGCTTATCTAAATGCTCAAAATAA
>VXAL01014877.1:0-17521 GCA_013399475.1 Chauna torquata
CCTAAACCCCTGAAATCTCTCTTTATAGTTCGGAGGAGTTCAAGCAAATTTAAATTGCTGGTTTTGGCCACTATTATTATGAATAGTTGACATATTAAACTGTTTTGAGTGTGCTGAAAAAGACCAAAAATCATTTGAGAGACTGAGAGAGTGAGAGAGAATATTGGCTAAAATGCCTAAACTGTGCTTTTTATGATATCTTGTTACTCATATCTGGCAGAGACATCTTTGAAGGTTTCTGCCATAGAAAGTGAAAAAAAAAGAAAAATCAAGATAAATGTAATGCAGAACAATGGTTCTGCTGCAAAATACCCTTGTTTCACAAATATACATGTAATCCTGATAGAAATATTCTCTCCAAAATTGTTTTCTGACAAGGCGAGTGATAAAGCAAAGAGGAGCATCTAACTACTTTTTCTGGATGCCATTATCACTACAGGGAGTATTGGCCACTGATGGAAATAAAGGCTGGTATGTCCAACCACAGCCTATGATTCCCATAGGAAAACGGCTTGTAGGTAAGAGTTGTGGATAACATCAAGAAAGAATTAAAACATATACATGTTTTATACATATACATCCCACAGGGGGTGGGATTTTTTTTTATTTTTTTTTTTTTAGTTTAAGATGTTTTGTTCATTTGCTTGAGCAAAGTCATTAATAAAAATGTCTCAGAAGAAGTTATGTAACTGCATTCTATTATGGAGGAGGGCCTGAGCTTGTTGGAAGTTTTATGAACAACCTAGTAAGCTTAAACTGGTTGACAGATATGCACATAGATATGACAGACGCCACCTGGACTTCATTTTATTTTTGCATGTTTTCCTCAAGTCTTCCTTCTTATTTTCTGCTTCCTCGTTATTGTTCGGAGTTCTGCCCACCTTTATGACATGGAATTATTTATCAATATGTCCTGAACAGTTAAAGTGAATTTCACCTGCCAGGCTGACTCCTGTTTCTGGACTTCATGGAAAACTTAATTGAACGGTAGAACAATGCCTCCAGTCATCCTTCTATGCAGCTCTCTTGAATGAGGGATGACCAATATACAATGTAGTCTGAACTGACAGAAAGAAATTATAATTTATCACTTGACCGAACAAAACTGCAGCATCCAGTCTATGATTATTTTTCCCTGTTCACACCTTCTATCCCATGACTTCTGTATGTCCGGTTCATGGTGTAATGGGATTATTTTTGCATTGCTGAATTCAAGATCAGACTTTGGTCAACAGCCTCTGTACGGGGAAATATCTGTTATGTAAAACCTTACTGATCTAGAAATAATTTCAGGATTTTCAAAGTTCTTGTCCTTTAAATTATGCTCAGGTACATAGCTTTGGTTAACCAGATTCCAAAGAGTTGCTATTTATCTCAGGTCTTCCAGTTCACAATCGTAGACCTCAGGTTAAAACACTGCTTTTACTTACTGCCTTATACTACACCAGAAAGATCTACCATTAAATATGACAGAAATGGTTTTGAAAAAGAATTCTTGTGAGGTAGAAGCAAAGTCGTTTTTTCTCATTGACTATACAACTAACACAATATTAAAGCTAATTTCAGATGTGTTTGCAATCCTGCTTATTAAAGATAGAAGTTCTTACCTTCTGTAGGTTAAGTATTATGTATTCTGCTTCAGTTGCTGTCTATGCCAAGAAGAGAGAAGAATGGTATTAGAAAGTATTTACCTGCTGCCGCCATTGCCTTGTGTTCTGGCAGGGCACTTCGATATTAGTCAAAACCATGACCATTTGCAATCTCACATGTAATTCTGATGGATTCTAGCACTGCAGGAGATGTTTTATTACCAATAATGCTTCCCGAAAAGTTTACTTGGGGATTTTCAGTTCCAATAATCACAGCAAATTATATGAAAGTTAGGTGTCATTTTCTGTATTAAATTCAGTGCCACTAAATGGTGGTATGCACCAGACCCGAGGAAAAGTGCACAAAGGAGCTGATTAATGTGTTCCTCCGCGGTTTGAACAGGAACTTTTTCATCCTTCACTTTCCAGTCTTCTTCTGGATAACCCTTTCCCTATTAGATGTTTATTTACAAGGTTGATTGTGACAATTATAAATGTTAATTGAGGTCTTTCCCAGCTTATTCACTGAGTTTGCATGACAATAAGATGTCATTTTGAGATAAATCTGAAAAGCCAAGAAGAGGATGACAAATCCAAGAAAACTTTATGCATGCAGTGAAAATAAAAATTAGAAATAATTATGTGCAGTTTGGCTTATGGTACCTATGAAGAATTTAATAAGTGTTATTAAACATAAATCTTTCCTACATTTTAATATTAAAAACTGTTTATTAAGTACAAATGACCCAGTGACCAACATTGTTTAATTATTAGGGCAGGACCAACATATTCAACAGCATTTTCATGTCTACAGCCTTCTTGGATATCAAGTGTAACTTTTCTGCTTCTTCATAGTAAGTTAAAGACAGACAAAGCTATATATAGCTGCCTAAAATACCTATAATTTGGGACATGCATTTTTGTTCCTCCACACCCTGTATTGAAAGGCAGATGTGTAAAATGCAAATCTGGTATTCTTTTCCACCAACATCCATTTGGAGTTTAAGAAATTAGCACAGCAAACCAATGGTAGAATAAGAAACTGCAAGACTCTGAATCCTTGGTTATCACTGCTACATGGTGATGTCATGATTCTTCAGCGTACTGGTCCTGATATTTGTCCTCTTTTGGCTCCTATTTTTCCTTGTTTGATCTTTGTTTCTGTCAAACTCCATCCAGTTGATTTGGATCTGCTACTTGGCTCTGCTAATCCATGTAACAATTATACACAATTCAGTAACAGACAAGAAGATTAAAGTCTGAACTGCAGAGGAATGCTATCACAGCAATATAGTAAAGTACAGAGATCCATAGTGTAATGCACTTTCAATTTCAGAGAGCTAAAACACAAGATGACAAGAAAAATGAAAGAAATCCTCATTCTATTTTTAGAAAATGCAATGATAGTAAATCAATAATACATTGAAGCTCATTTAGACAAATGTCTTGTAATATTAATAGTAAACCTCTTAAAGAATAAGTGTCATTTATGCCACTATTTTTATTATTATTTTCAATCTCAGATGAATTATTTCAAATGAACAAGATACAAATCAATTATTGTAAATGACATTTGAAAAATGAGGAGCAAACCTTAATGGGAATGAAAACCTTTTATATTAATATAATGATGTTTAAGACTCTTAACTTATTCCATGGTAGTTCTAGGAGAAAAAGCATGTTTGGCATTCAGCCACTAGATGTGATGTGTCATATATTGATTGTGTATGACACAGTGCTTGCTCATTAGAAAATGGAAGGTAGAAGAAAGCTCAGCATGGTGAGAAAGAAAAGAGTATAGTGATGCTGTTGCAGCATATGTGATGAACTCACAGCTTTGCTACTGGTATTTTCTTTAATTCTATAGGATAGATTTCTTTGTCCAGCCCTTCATCTTAATGATGCAATGCCTAGCTAAATTACTGTACTTTGGTAGCTATTGACTTGTAGGAAACATGGTGCGGTGTTGTAGCACCAAAGACAAGGCAGCAAAGCTCTATACACAATCATGTAGCAGAAGAGGATAATTTCATTTTGAAACAAAACTGATTTCACTAAATAGAATTCATACTTCTATAACCACACACTTACCAGCACTACACATGTGCATCCAAATAGTTGGCCTAGCAACCACAATACCAAGAAGATTATGTCCAAGTGATTTACACAGCATTTCTTGTGAACTAAGCTTTACCTCTTCTCCTGTCCTGTAATATTGCTACCAAATTCACAGCTGTTTCAAACGACATAAAAATACGCCTTCAAGTTATGTTTTCTCCTTGAAGTGTCAAAATATACCATAAGGAGCAAAAATGAATCTCTTCCTCCTCCTGCATCATGCTCGACACAACATAATTAACCCAACTATATAATGAGGAACACAGAGTCAGCCAGGAGGCATCAATCAGCTCTATTTCCAGTATCAGAATTTTAGATGTGGACTACATGTGGATGGAGAAAATTTGCAGAATTAGAATCATAGAATCATAGAATGTCCTGGGTTGGAAGGGAGCCACAAGGATCATCGAGTCCAACTCCTGGCTCTGCACAGGACCACCCAAAAATCACACCCTATGTCTGAGACCATTGTCCAAATGCTTCTTGAACACCGGCTGGCTCAGTGCCATGACCACTGCCCTGGGGAGCCTGTTCTGGTGCCTGACCACCCTCTCAGTGAAGAACCTTTTCCTAACGTCCAGCCCAAACTGCCCCTGTTGCAGCTTCATGCCAGTAGACTAGTAATCTCAGACCTTTAACCAGCTACCATGCTTCCTTCATCCAAACTAAATGATGACACATATGTAATGCCAGATGGGAAAAGCACAACTTGTGTATTTAATACTAAAAGACAAGTAGTGTTGTTCAGTAGTCAAAACACAGAAATTGGGACTGGGTTTAGCAAGATTTGTTACCTGGTAGAGATAGAGCAGGTCTTTTAGATTTACTAAGGGAAAAAGTAGATAAAGTAATGTGTATATTTTTGTGTATTGGTGATGCTTAGACTCAGATGAAAGGTGGTTTCACACTCTCTCTTTTTGTTTGTTTATAAGAGCATACAAATATAAATAAAGGCTTGGGGGGAGGGGAACGGTTGCTTTCTTCAACTGAGTGTAAGTCAAGGGGGAAAGAGTGAAACTTTGGACAAATTTTGTACTGGGACAAATCACGGAGGAAATTAAATTTTAATGATTTACACCAGTTACATCCGGGAGCTAGCTTGAATGGTTAATAAATCAAAAGGTGATTTCTAGAATGAGGATGTACGCATCCTTCATGCATTGATTTTGTTGACACACACAGAAAGCTGAAATATCTTGAAAGCTCAAAGCGTACACTTTTAGAATGCTTTTGTGAAATACTTTGTCACTATCCCTGCTTCCTCATCTCAACTAATGGCATGGAGGAATGGCATAAATTGTTACATTGGAACTTGGTTTGCTAAGTAATTGTGTTGTGCGTTTTTTGTTTTTTATCTCATTTAGTAAATGTTTCTCTAGAGTCCTTATTTGGGTGCGGTATTTTTGAAAGACTTTTATGCTCAGTCAAGCTTTAGAAAGCATTTTAATTAAACACAAATCACTTTTGCTTGTATGTACTTGCATCTGCTCTGTAGACAAAGATCTTTGTCAAAACAAGTACAGAAAAAGCATCATAAAATAGTTTGTCTACCTAGCACTCCCTGACAAGATCCCGCTTTGATGCCTGTTCAGTGGAAATCTGTAAAAGCCTGCTTAGATCCTCAAAAGTGTTCACTACCTGCCAAGGTCACAAGGGGAGAGCAATTGCAATAGCAAATGGGCAGCAGCTGAAAAAAATGAACCAACAATTTAGGAACAATGGGAGCTGCTAGGGATAGCATTAATGTAAAATATTGAAGTCAACCAGGATGGTATCTATGTGTGTAGTTCAGGGCGTATAGGACAAGGCTGTTTGTATGTTCTGGCTCCAGGGAATCTTGAAAGCACTTGTAGAAACGAAAAATCAAGTAGATCACGTCACCTTACCCCTTTTCTTGTGAATTGCTTCCTATAGCTTTATATCTGCTGCTTTGTCCTGGTTACTTGTGAATGTCTCACATACGTCCACCGCTGCCCCAGGGGACTATTCCACTGTCTAATAAAACTTTATTGCTACAGTGTGTTTGCTGTTGAAATACGCCCTAATTTTTCTTCCCTTTATGTTCAATCCTGATGTTCAAGCTAATATAACTACATTGATCTCTTTATTGATACTCAGTTCTTAACTTTATCCTAATTACATATTCATTTTTGTTCTTTTGCACTAAAGATTGTTCAGGCAGAGGACTGCTTCTAGTGTTATGAAGATATGAACACCAAAAGCCATTACCTATCAGTTAACACCTGTCAGAAAGCCAACACCTTTGTAGTATACACAAATAGTAGTAGCCCAGATTTCAGAGCAAAAAGATTTGCTCTCCTTGAGCATGAACATTCTTTTCAGCTTGTTCCATGCTACCCTTTCTAGCTTACCAAAATAACACCAGCTTTTAATTTTTCTTTCAGTTTTCAGATAAAACACCACACATTTTGTAACCAAGGCATTTAATTCTTATTCAAGGTGATATGGATGAGTTACACAAAGTCATGAGACAGACACATGGGAAAAACTTGTTCCTTCTTGACATTAGGACTGGCAGTTGCAATAGGTGTCCCTTTTTAAACCTCTTTTGGATTTCGTGGAATTTTTGCACTGGTTACAGAACTCAGATAACATAAATTGCAATAATTCATCCCAAATAAATGGGGTTCAAAGGGATTTAAAAATGTGTTGGTTACATGCTTTTTTGACATTTCACTATCTTTTAAGAATGAAAGGCTTAATGAAAATAGCACGGTACATCATACAATCACATCTGTCGCCTATACCACAGCCCATCAACAGAGTAATATCAATTAGTCAGGTAGTTTATATACCAAGTTGACTGTATCTCTATTATGAATGTACAGAATTCATACCCCATCTGTAAAAGGGAAAACACTACAACAAGGTTTACTTATTCCCATTATTTTATTAATTTACTTTAAAGAAAAAATACTGCTTGATCCTCTATCAGAGATTTATTTTCTTCTGATTTTATTTCTCAACATTTCTATTTAGGCACAGTCAGTTCCCCTCTTCCTTTAAATCTCCCTGATTTGTCTATATATTTTCTTTACTTGGGTCTCTCTCATTGTCCGCAAAGGATCTATACTGCGACTCAGAACTTAGCAGAGTTCATCCTCCATTCTGCTGTTCAGGGAATGGAAAGCTTTTGACAGTGGAACATGTGTTTCTATGTCTGAAGGATTTCTCTTTAAACTACACCTTGCTATTTCTCGTTATGGCTCTCAAATTCTGCTGATTTGAGACACAAAGGAGAAATTCCAGAAGCATTAAAGAAGATCTGTTTCTGCAGTAACGGAGATGTGATCTGTACTGTTTCTATCTGTGAAACAGAAAGGAAGAGTAAGAAAGAACATTTTGGGGGGGCAGAGAAGAAAGGAAAAAAAGAAAGAAAAATAAAAATCAATTTAGTTAACATTTTATATAAGATCCCCAGCAATCAAATTCTGTGTAGTTACCCAAGATCTACTTGCATGTAAATTTGCAGTAAAGGTAAAATTCATTATGTTTGGCTTCCTAAACAACTAAAGGAAGTCAACGTTTTCCTATAATTTGTTCTTACTTATTTTAATTAGAGCATAAACCTTTTCTGAAGATACTTGAAAGAATGAGATCTAACCGAGAAATAGTTTGGTTTTCCAGCAAAGTAATCGCCAGCTTTGTTTGGTCAGTTTTTTGATGCCTGCTAGACCAGAGTTATCTCATTGAGGAGAAAAATAAGAAAATAAAATGGGAAGATGAGCACCATTACTTAGACAGGTTTTTCAATGACTGAAACATAGATAAGAGGGTAACAAGATCTGGGTTTTATGCTTGGCTGAGCTGCCAGTTTCTGGTAAGCCCTAGAAAATATAATTTAAACAGGCTTTCTATTTCTTGGACATTATGAGGTTAAGTTCATCAGGGATTGTAATGCTTTTAGAGATCAGCTGATTCATAACTTTATAAAAGTGAAAAGTATAATTAGAACTTCCAATGATTTTATAAGTGAAAATAAAACACTCTTTCTCATGCCAAACTTTTTGGATTTTTTGGCTTTCTATGAATTTGAAATGCTCATTGTTAGCGATGTAGCCTCACCAAATACTCACAGGATTAGATCCAACCTCGTTGCACTTTACTGAGGATACCTCTTTTTTATGTGGTTCACATTTCCCTAGCTTATATTTGCTGACATTTCTCACCAGTAAGCAGAAATTGCTTGAAGTGAGGCTGTTTATCCAATGATTCCATTTATTGTATAGGAAAACCTGAGAAAAATTTATAGTATTTCCCATAATTACAATAATACTCATGTAACTTTCTCCCACACAAACAGTAGATGTTTTTTTTTTCCCTACTCTAGGACACATGGCTCATACTTCTGCCTCCAAATAGAAAAGGTTTTAAAACATGACTTCATGTGGTATCTCTGTAGCTTCAGTAAATATGCTGGTTTCTGTTAAAAGAAAAATCACCTTGAACTACAACTACAGGTGCAATTCAGAAGCAGTCTCGCTCAAAGCATTCCGCTCTCCGAAATGTAGTTCATTGAGTAATTATGCTGAGAAAAATTACTGGAAAGGCTTTACTTAACCTTTTATTCATGCAATCAATTACAGCCAAGTTCTCCAGTTTTGCTAATCTCTCGATTTCTGCTTACAGAGTGAATTCACATGCTTGGGATAATGCCTCTGTGATCTGAAAGTGTGCCATCCCTGGTGTGTACAAGTGTGCAAGTGTATTCTGGCTTCTTGTTCTAAACATCTCTTCAAGATCATGGATGTTAATATTGCATAAGCAATTGCAGACTTGGATGCTGATGACTATTACAGAGCGAAAACAGGTGGAGCAGGAAAAAGCCTTTATGTACACAGCAGGTGATAAATAATAAATTATGACAAAAGTCATAGGAATGCTTTATACAACATAAATGCTTTTTCCTCCTTCTCCCAATTCAACAAACCCACATGCCACAAAAACAGTCAATTAAGCTTTGTAATGCCATCGAGGTCCACTCTGCACTCTCCCACAAGTAAAGCATTATCCTTATCACAATCATTTTTATAGCAGAAGAGACTGAAGAGCCCCTGCTCGAACAAAGTGCCATTCCCTAACAGGGCTTCCTTTTATGCTTCTGTAAGAAGTTGTAGGATATTGTAAAATATAATAGTGAGTATTAGTCAAATTCTGAAAGTTTTTACTGATTTGAACATTCCAAGAGTATCTATTTACCAAAAAAAAAAAGTTTACTTTTGAATGGGAATTTTATACAGCATGTGCAGATAATCTAAAACATTGCCTAAAGCCAGGGCGAGTTAGGGTATCCCTGATTCAAATGTGTAGTCCTTTAATAGCCAGATGAGGTACAAATCTTTTATTTACTCCTTCATCCAAAATATTCCATATATATGCTCCCTAAAAAACCTCAGCCACTCCAGAAATCGTAGTATCTGAAGACTTCTTGGGTTTATATACACAAATAATCGAACCAATTATAGAAGCATTGTCCAGCAAATGTTGCCATTTGAGAATGTCATTGTTGACTTTAAGAGTCCTTTGTGATGTTTAAATGTGAGATAGAGGAGTTGCCACAGGTAATTGCCATAGGGGACTACTAAGAAAAGGAATGGGTGAAAATATTTCTTCGGGTTCTTCGTTTAAAGGCTTCACCTGGAGTCAAATGGCCATTCACAAACTGAATGAGGCAATTACCTGAGGTAAACACTTTCCCAGAAATGATGGAACATCTCCCAGCCTTGGGCTGCAGATCAGATGAATCATGTGAAAGACAACTGTTTAAGAAAAGTGCAGAGGAGTCAGAGAGAGAGGAGAAGGCAGAGACACAGGCACCTTGACAGATATATTTAGGAAATTACTGTAGTAATTGTGCTCTGCGAATGCCAGGACTCTGACAAAATAACGTTTATGCTCAAGAACTTTATGTGTCTCTCCAGATGACCAATAAATGCGGCTTTGTTTAAAAATCTGTTATGCTCAGATGATATCTAAACTTCTATGAAGGCTTTGGTTCTCTTTGTTGAGCCTGCTGGACCCACCAAAGTAGGGTCTACCTTAGACACAAGGGTAGCATGGGGTGGCATGTCTTTACACAGGGGTGATGCAAAGGTGTAGCTGAACTGGGGTAACTCATGGAGGTGTTGAAAGGTTTGTGAATAGAACAAAACACTCAGAGGTGCAAGTCTGTGACAGCCTGCAATATGTAGGAGAAAATATTTAGCTCAGGTTTGCTACAGGCTTTTGACTTCAGTATCTTTCTTTGACCCTATGGGTGAGTGCCTCTGGAAGCGTTATGATAAATTTAGAAGCTTGACTTTATGGTGTTCTTTGTCTGGACATACTGACCTTTTACAGAGTCAAGCTGGACATTAATTTCATCATTATGGCATGGCTAGGTGAGTCACAAGGGAAATCAGCACCAGTCAGGAAAAATGCATTATTATTTTTCTGCAGTTCTAGTCCTGTGTTTCTTCTTGCCAATTTCTGAAAAGTAAATCCAATTTGAATGCTTTTCCAGTTAAAGAAACTAGCACTTTAACCTGTAAGATAAATACTTTATCTTTAGGCAATTCCAGACTAATAAAAAAATGAATGTGTCTGAAAACCTAGAACTCAGTCTTAACCCTAGAGAGGGCCAGATCATCAAGTGGAATAGTACAGCAAGTCTTACTTTTCCTATGATCTTATTTGCACATTTCTCGGTAGTAATACTCCAGCCATAGTCCAGATGCCATCTGCCAGAAAACACATGAATTTTATAAATGAAGTGGTCAGTCTTGGACAAGTGAAAGCAAATCATGATTAAAGAAAAAAAAAAAATCAGTGTAAGACGCAAGACATTTCTGTCATCACACTGAAAATTTGGAACTCATGGAGCTTGACTTTGCTCTGAATGTATTAACATCAGAAATCTGATCCACTGTCCTGATGGTAGTAATAACAATGCAGACTGATAATTTCTTTGTATATTTCTGTGGTTTATAACTTATTTATATGATCTATAACTTATGGATTTAAAGATGGGCAGCCACCAAAATGAAAATGCCAATTTTTCTTCTACCTACTTCAGGAATATTAGCACACATCTCTTTCTACAAATTTTACTTAAGTCTGTAAGGAAAAGATATGTGCACAGCACCAAATGAGAAAGAATAAGAGTAGCTAAAGGATTTTTAATCTCTTTAGCCCTTGCCTTTCTTCCATTTTTGATTTATTGCTAATGTGGGAACACCCTGTGAAAAATGATCTGATCTTATGTTGGCAGTAGTCCTGCTAGAGTGGGCTGTTGGTGGACTAACTGACCTTCAGAGGCCCCTTCTGACCAGTATTTCCCTGATTGTGTGATGTGGTTTTGTTTCTTTCATTGACTTTCCAAGATATTTTTGCTTTTCAAAATTATGAATAAGACGGCATGGCCTCCAATATATGCATTTAATGGGACTAAATTGCTACAATTGCTGCAAAAGGAAGATCATAAACAAGAAACTCAGGAATGGCTTTTCTCTTCCCACTTCTTGAAATAATTCACCTATTTCTTTCTCTTCGTTTTAAGGTTGTTTCAGCTGGGAAGTCTTGGGCAAAAGCACTGAAAGAAATAGCTCATCACTGTCAGCTATCTTCACCACATCGCTGGCTGCCAGCAAAGAGTGCTTGCAAGTGACTGGCTATACGATGAAAAGAGGAAATAAGGGAACTTAGCTAAGATGCAGAATCTCATCAGTGGGTATCTTGAAAAAACTGATTAAGGCTTAGTTGTAGCAAATGCATTGGTTTGAAAACAATACACGTCGCTTTTAGGGAGCTAGGATAAGTGTTTACTCCAGAGTCCCAAAACATCAGGATGGGTACAGATGTCTGTTCAGTCTGCTCTACCGNTAGCAAATGCATTGGTTTGAAAACAATACACGTCGCTTTTAGGGAGCTAGGATAAGTGTTTACTCCAGAGTCCCAAAACATCAGGATGGGTACAGATGTCTGTTCAGTCTGCTCTACCGTTGAGCTCCCTTAGGATGGGCTCACTCAAAGGCCATCCTTGATGCATCTGTTAGCTTACGGTAATGTTTAGAGGATAAATCCTCAACTAAATACTCTAAAATGACTAGAACCTGAATATTCTCTTTTTCTTGCCGAATGGAGCTCTTGAAGGTCAGAGATGGGTGTGTTAGAAGGGCTGAATTTGTAACAAGTTGCTGTTTTAGCTCATGTCATGTCTCAGCAACCTACATTCAGAACACCTTTAGTCTTCAGTCAAAACAATTTCTTTGTTTGTTCACTCAAGTGTATCCTTCTGTTTTCGGAGCCAATGGTACTGAGTTTCAAACCCAATAGGCCCATTTATGAAGTTTAGCTGTCAAGATCGTGACCTATATGTTTGTCCTCAGAGATATTACAGTGTGTCCTGTACATATCATTACATATGACCTATTAAATGGTGACTAGAGGAACCTAACCACAACAGTCCATTCCGAGTATGTAGATCCATTCAAAATCTTTGAGGTGTTATACTGTTGGGCTAGAGGAAAGGAAGAGAACAGAGTGAGGTAAATGGTACTACTCACATTTGGTTACTGAGTGGATCATCTTTCATTCCATTTTTGATATACTACTTCAGAATATGCTGATGGAGTTAAATGAAAAAAAAAAAGACAAAACCTTGAAGTGGGAGGAGTATATGTTATTAAAATTAATGGCAATATTTGTATTTATTTTGATATATAATCACTTTCTATCTGTTATTATTCCTTGGATTTACTGGATAACAGTTGGAAATATGCTTTATGATATTGCCTTTTTTCTTTTTCCTTAAATAAGAAAATTAATAGTTACAGTACATGATTTTTTAAACGTTCTTGAAAACATCAGGTAAAAAATACTTCTCAGTAGCCATAAAGTGCACACAGCAAATATGCGAAGTTTTTTCTTCTTGCAGTGTAGCTGATACGCATCTATTTAATCATTTAAACTGCATTTGTGAGTATGAACATACAACTGTGAGGTAGATATTATCCCTATTATTCATTAAAGAATCAGGCAGAAAGGAGGACTTCAGACATAGCAACATTTTCAAAAGTAGTCAGTAAGTGTAATCATTTCAGGTTTTGGAAATTTAGTTTGAGACATCCTGATATCTGGTTTTACTGTGATTTTGAGATCCTGTGGTTCCTAATACTTGAAATTCTCTCTTAGTTATTTCTTGCTGGTCCCCCGTAAGCACGGTTATGTGAACTAAGGTGTTTGAAAACCCCTCAGGGACCTTTTCTGGGAGGAAGACTTCTGAAAAATGATGATCATGCATATGAATTTCTGGGTAAGGTCTTTCTCCACACTTGCAAAATGCCCTTTGCAAGGCATTCCTAAGAAGATTTAGATTGTTGTTGGACCACAGCCTGCAGTCAGGACTTAGACAGAATCTCACACTCAATTATTCCCAAAGATGCTAAAGAAAACGAAGATTAAGGTGAAGGTTAACTCTATTGTTTTCTTAAGAACAACATTAGAAAGGATGCAGGGCGGTGGGGTCACTATCCTTTCATTAGAGTCGGTCTGTAACATCACTGAAGAAACGGAACATGGAACTCTTGGCTATTATGTGGTGCCATGCGCTATGAAAAGAAAGTACAAAATAAATTGCAAATACAGGAGCATGAAGTGTTACATAATGGAGTTTCAAAGAGCGTCTTGCATAGACATTTGTGCACTTATGAGGCTCTCAACATACTACTACCCAGAACACAGAAGTGGAAAGCAATTGAAATATCTATGAAAGACTTTTTAAAATTTATACAAGAAATTATAATAGATATAAAGGTGGCTATAACTCCATTATTGCATGTTTTGCTAAAATACAGTTCTTAGTGCTTTAAGAATATCTGTGACAGCCATTTTGCTAATTTTACTAATTCAGGTTTACAAATTTAGGAATTTCTGTTTTTTTTGTTTTGGTTTTGGTTTGGTTTCGGCTTTTTGTTTTGTTTTGTTTCTATTCAGATTATTTCCCACTTTGCATTATATCCAGAGGTTATGTCAGGTCCTATTGATTTCTGTGGAGAGGTGAGGGTGCTAATCAGAAAATAACCTAGGTAAGTCAAAGAGTTCCAAATCAGAATTTCATGTCTTTCCCCCCTTCTATTAGATGCACCTTGTGTGTGTGGTGCCTTCTGATCAGTCTACAGAGGTTTTGATTTCTCCAGCTCCTAGGAGTGCTCAGAGTCCCCTGACATGACAGCATGACTCACCCGTGCCCACAAAGCACTGTGGTGAAGTGGCTACCATGGCTGCAGGAAAAAGTGGTGAGGGAAGTGGTAGCAGTTCTGTATTTCCGTCTCCCTTCAGGTGGAGGTCTCTGCAAGACTGAAGTGCATGAGCTGTCAGGAAATGTTTCCTTTTTTATGTTAAGAAAGTGATGACGTTGTTGAACAAAGGGTAAACAAGGTTTAATCCTGAACTTTTATTTATACATATGCATACATACACACACATATATATGTAGACTTGCACACACATGAAAAAGATCTCAAAATAGCTGTAGGTTTATTAACAAAGTTCAGGAGGTCAAATCCCATTCTCTAATCACTTTACTGTTTGTTGTGCATATCTACAGCAAGAACAGGAGTCTCACAGGTATGCATAGACTTCTGCATGGTTCAGAGCTTCACGTAAGTTGTAGAAATGAACATCCCAAGTTGGAAAAATAATTCTGTTACTTGGTTTGTAGCTTTGCAAAGATAAACTTTTCCTATCTTTCCTTTCCTTCTTTCTTTCTTTCTTTCTTTCCCTTTCTTTCTTTCTCTTTCCCTTTCTTTCTTTCTTTCTTTTCTTTCTCTCTCTCTTTCTTTCTTTTCTTCTTCTTTCTCTTTTTCTTTCTTTTTTCTTTCTTTTTTCTTTCCTTCCTTCTTCTTTCTTTTTTCTTTCTTTCTTTCTTTCCTTCCTTCTTTATTTCTTTTTTCTTTTTCTTTCTTTCCTTCCTTCTTTCTTTCTTTTTTCTTTCTTTGTTTCCTTCCTTCTTTCTTTTTTCTTTCTTTTTCTTTCTTTCTTTCCTTCCTTCTTTCTTTCTTTTTCTTTCTTTCTTTCCTTCCTTCTTTCTTTCTTTTTCTTTCTCTTTTCATCTTTCTTTTTCTTTTTCTCTTTCCTTCATTCCTTCCTTCTTTCTTTCTTTTTTCTCTTTCCTTCTTTCTTTTCTTCCTTCTTTCTTTCTTTTTCTTTCTTTCTTTCTTTCTTTCTTTCTTTCTTTCTTTCTCTTTCTTTTTCTTTCTCGTTCTTTTTCTTTCTTTCTTTCTTTCTTTCTTTCTTTCTTTCTTTCTTTCTTTCTTTCTTTCTTTCTTTTCTTTTCTTTTCTAAGTGTATGTTCAGCTGAGGTCAAAAAGCTGCCATTTTTTTCAAAAAAGTTCATTTCCAAATTTATAATTTCCTACCCAAGTTTGTACACATCTGAGTTTGTAGGTGCATACTGTCCATCAGCTTATGTAACTGTTATGAATGTTTTGGATGCCTTAAAATTGGCAGACCAATCTTTTGCATAACCACATCTTGCAAAAGAAGTAATTATATTATTTGGTTTGTGGCAATTTTTTAATTGCAAATTAATTAGCTCCATCTGGTCTGCAATCTTCCACTTAGCAGATAATAACTTTTGAAGCATCTGTTGCTTCTCATACAGATAAGACGGTATTGAGGATACTGATTCTTATCCCTTGAAGTTATCTGGTTAGACAGTGGTGTTTTTTTGAGACTTTCTTTATTTCAAGTGAGAACTTCACTGTTCTGAATTCTGAATGTCATCATTTGCCATAATTGGTTCCAGCCCATTACTTGCTGCTATGCCTGCTGCTGATTGATGCAAGAAATTTTTAAAGCTGGAGATGCTGGATTGTTTTATTTTTGATTTAAAATTGACTGACTGATTATCCTGACTTGTATGTGTTTTTTCTATTGATAAAGGATCTTTGCTACTGTACCTGATGTTGAGGTACAGTTGAGGGGAAAAAAGCTTTATTTCCTGAACATAAATATCCTACCCCACAAACAGTAAAGTATTACAGCAATGTCTCATCAAGGACTTGTAGAGTTCCTGAAGAGAAGGCAAACTTCTGGAAAGAAAGTAGGTTTCTCCTTTGGTTTTAGTAATGTGCATATCTCTAAATCTCTGAAACAAATTCAGACCTTCAGTAATCAAGTTTGTCAATTCTTTCCAAAATCACGTTGCATTTTCTGCAGAATGTTCCTTTACACGTCTTTAGAGATCCACCTAAATATCTTTTTCAGAGTTGTTTCCTTGTCTCTGTGTTTACAGATGCATCTTGCTTTTATATTTCTTTTGTCACTTGTATTGAGAACCACACTGTTGTAAAATGGTTGTTGTTAGGGCACATATGGCAATGCATCCTTTTGACTAGAAATTTGGTAATATATTATGACTCTGTATTTGTTGTAGACAAATCTGGCCATTGATGTTGACTCACACTGTAGGTTTAGATGAAGATTTTTGCACAGATGTTTAGGAGCTCCCTTCAAAGCACACTAAAACTTGCATTTCTACAGATCTGGCGATTTTTTTTTTTTTTTTTTACAATCTCACATCTATCTCTTAACCCTTGTTTGATTTGTTTTTCAAACATACCTCAAATTAATTCGTCCTAACAACTGTTCCTATTCCCAAAGCTGAGTTTTGTTTTTGAGGTCTGTGACACAAGGATGAATAGGCTCACCTGATGACTTCTGTCTCACAAAAAAAATCTTTTCCAAAATCCCATTCTTGCTAAGATGAAAGTGCTCTTTCTATTTTTTGAATGTCAATGGCTGACACTATCTTGGCCCTAGCAAAATGTATCATAAAACTCCAGTGCCTCTCCAGTGCCTTTGACATATGTCAACAGAGAGATTAATTTATGTCTGTGTTGATTGTTCAACACCAAGAATCTTGGGAAATCAGACTGACAATTTAGGTGTCAAACAAACCCATTTCCTATTTACGATGTACAAGAATTAGTTACAGATGTACACTGGTGTGCTCTGTAATAAAAGACGCCACCAGGAAATTTCAGAATCTGCCTTACTTCTCTGACAAATTCTTTTACAGGTGGTTCTTTTACCAAAAAGTTCTTCTTCAAAAGAAGTGTAGTCGGAAACAAAACTGCGTTTAATGTCACATATTTGAACTGGATCCATGATACAGAGCATACTTCTTTTACAAGAGAGTGTTTAAAATCCACTGACGCTAGTGACTGCTGTTATCACTCAGATTTTATTTCAGCTCATAAATCTAGACAAAAGTGTGTTGGATCCAAATATCCACACCAGAAACCCCTTAATTTCAAATGGCATTACTTGGTTCCTCTAACATCATTCACCAGTATGACTAAGGATTAACAATGTGTTAAATTCCTTTCACATCTTAAAAAGTATTTTCTACCTCCATGAGCCTAGGCATGTTGGACAAGCTCACACTTTTGTTTCTCATGCTGTTTGCTTTGACCTTATTAATACTATTGAAGTATTGAAGTCACAGTTCAGCACAGCCTGACTGTAACCCATGTCAGATTCTCAGTTTAGCAGCATTTTAAAGCAAGTCTGGACATTTTTCTCTAATACGCAACAGTACTCTTTCCATTTATATATGTGCCTGGAAAAGAGCAAAGTCAGTACCCTGAACTATAGAAAACTGAACTTCCAGCTGTTTAAAGAATTAGTAGATGAGATCCCCTGGGATACTCTCCTTAGGGACAGAGGAACTGATCAGAGCTGGCAACTCTTTAAGGACACTTTTCTTAGAGCGCAAGAGCTCCTCATCCCTGTGTAAGAAATCAAGCAGG